>JAYKKT010000081.1:23580000-23932500 GCA_036023115.1 Brasenia schreberi
GTTAAAAGTAAAAAAAAAAATATTGGGTACGTAAATTTTTGGTCTCATACAACCTCAACCCGCGATACAATAAGAGATTAAGAGGTGAAATCTTAAAAAAGTATTACCTTCTAACACTCTTTTTTATTATATGTGATGTGCGCCCGTTTGTATTCTTTTCGTTGAAGTTCTTATTACTGCAATGCAATAGTAAGAGTTATCTCCAGTGTTGTTTGTTTTAGAGAATAAAGTATTTTTTGAGAAGCACACTCTCACTCACACACGCACAGATAAGGAAGTGGTTGTTCTTTGATGTATTTGCAAGTTACAACCAACAAAGGAAGGAGGAGATGATTGATACAATGGGTCTTGGTTCAGAATGTGATCGATGACCTAAGAGGGCCAACTGCTTCTCTAGTTGAAAGAGGCTAATTCTCACAAAATCGTCGATGAAAGACTTTTCACTTTGATTCTGCAGGGCATTCTCAAAGGCTTGATCCATGCCTCTTACACGGAAAGAGTCCTCCATTTATAATTTCCCCTTTTTGTTTTCCATGAGTGATTGTTGTAGAAAATCTTTCCTCCTTTGTGTAAGAAATCAGGGTATAAGGGTGTAGGAGCAGTGTTTCTGCAAGCTTTCTTCTTCAAAAGACATTCCTTACTTGTTAGGATGCTGCTCTTCTGGTCTCTTTGTAGAGGCCGGTTGCTTGTTTTGCAGGTATTTGCAGGAGTCTAGCTATTAAGCTGTTGTTCTTCTGGTCTATGTTTGCAGAAGCTGGTTACTTGTTTTGCAGGCAACATGTGAACTGAACGTTTGTTGCTTGGGAGCTGTTTATAGAGAAATCTCTTGAGACCGAGGTTGAGACTGTTAACAGAATCGATAGATTGCTTGTTTGCATAATTCCTTTTCTTTTTATCCTTCTTATGTGTTGTTGCTGGTCTTTTGTAAGCCATAATGGTTTTTGTTTATAAGAGAGTTATCTGAGTGATCTTTTGGTTGATGTATTCTATTATCATAAATTTAACCTTGTACTCACTTTGAAGGTTCAGTAAGGCTATATCTTTGTATTTTTCTCATTTCAATCAAATGAACATTTTCTTAGTAATTGTATGTCTTTAACCTCAAATATTGCTTAAGGAAATGTTACTGTTATGAGATTTTTGGGTGTTTATACACGTGCAAAACTATTAAGATGTTTTTTATTTTTAAAATTTGAATTTCAACTGCCGTTAAGACGGTGTAAATCCTTAACTGTGTTTCAGCATAGATATATGTATGCCTAGTCTAATTTTGGTGCATAGTTTTGCATAAAAACTTTCATCTATCAATCTTTAAGATTAACGATAAAAATTTAAATTACTTTGCATTTAATGCCTATAATACATTAAACACAAAGTACAAAAGTATAACAATATTTTTAATTCAAATTTTCACCATTGAACTCAAAAATCAAATGGTGCAAACATTTATGAAAGATTATTCATCAAAAGACATTATCTATTTAAGATACCCTATCTCTATAAAATACCTAATTTCAGCAAGATTTTGAAGTTGAAAAGTTTTAACTGAAATTGGGTCTAAAGAACCATAGTTCCACACCAATGATGGGCTCCATATTTGATGCACAATAAAACTTAGAACAACAAATACAAAAGATCAACATCTAATTTTCACCAAACATTGTGTCAACCACACCCTTAAGATCCATCTCCCAGCATTAACTCACTAGAACGGCTTTACAGCTTTCTGATTCCCGCACACACGTAGCGAGTTCGATATGAAAGTGCATGTGTGCGTGAGTGTTGGGCTTCCGCCTTCCATTGTAAAAAAGAAAAGGTAAATCATGGATGGTTGAGTCCACCATGACTTATTTCTCAAACAGAGACAAAGATAGGGGCACCCACGTCTGAGTCTGGAGGGAATCTCTGACGTTTTCCGTGGAAAAATTTTCCCAACAGATTATCCTTTTCCCAGCTTTCCTGGTTTATCCTATTAATATGGAACAAATGTGGTACACTGCAGAGCCCCTTAAAAAGTTGTACAAGGTTGGGTTTAACCAAGAAAAAGAAAAATATATACAAGTTGGATACAGATTTAGACTCTCGGGTATGATTGGGTCGTGTTATTAAAGGATCTAACTAGTTCGGGTTTGGATTTGATTGAATCCGAATCTCGACCACCTAATCTAATTTTTATCCCTCGGCCACCTATTTCTGAAAGTAAAAAACCAGAAAATATATTGCTATTACATCAACCATCAAAAGGATCATGTATATCTGCTACTGCAAAACTACGGTAGGAAAGTTAATACTACCCAATCTTTCAGTCCATCTTTCGTAATTAGGGTTTTCGATATCTGGATCGGGTTTGATCTGAACCCAACCCATGCAAAACTTATTTGTGTCATGGTTTTCAGATCCATTAGCTACCCGGATAAAAGCTGCAAAATTCGATTCATACCCAGAAATTCATATCATTAAAGTTTATAGCAAACTGGCACCAAGGCGAACTCCGATGAAGAAGAAAAGAGATCCAAATAATTTGAAGTTGAACACCAATGGACCTGATAATTCCCATATCTGGATCTAGTACTAGTATAGGACACGGATGGATCTGCTTGGAACCTTGCCAGGTCCTATACAACTTTTTTAAATCATAACTATAGAAGCTGAACTGATGTCTTCCCCTTGATCTAGCAAACCATAATTCCTCCTGTGGTTTGATGAGGTCTGCTAGAGGAGAAGAACCTTCCATTTTTTTTCTTCACATGCAGCCTCTGGGAGTCAAACTCCCCACCAGCAGTGGCGGTGCTAGACCGCCCCGCCGTTAAGCTAATGCCCTAGGTACGAACCTACCAGTTTTCATGCAAATGGATCGGGTACATGTTGATCACTAAAGTATTGTTACCGAAGTCCAGTTCAGATTCAGAATATGATGTGGAAAATCAATGACAAAACCAGGCCTGAATAGAAGCTTAACAGCACACATCCTAGTCAAGGTATAAATTTGATTCAATCACAGTTACCATATTTAGCTAACTAGATATGGATCTGGGCCTGATGCAAATATAACATTTAACCCTCAACATTCCTACCTTTGAGAAGGCACTTAACTGGAATAAGCAATTGATTTGACCAAATTGAAACCTGAATCAGATTATTTAGTTCCTATAAGAAGAACAATTGATTTTTTTTTCCAATTTTGAATCTAAGTGAATAATATTGGGAAAAAACATCTAGAAAACATAGGCTTCCTTATCGTCCAAAGTTTTTTTTACTAAAAAAACACCTTCACATATACATGGAAAACTTAAATTAATAAATATTTGAAAAGGTCATGCCCCATATTAGACATTGCTGTTTCTCACTGGCCCGGTGGTTCTAACTGGCTCCAGGTCCAAAACCAGCATCACAGGACCCTTCCTTGTGCATCAGCACCCTTTTAGTATATGTGGATTTTCTTTTCCCAGCTTCATTCTAGTTCACCTAATCCATCTGCTACCCACCTTCCCTTTGTGTCAATCTCATGCATATTTTAAAGAATATAATACATACGATTTCCTATGATCAGCTAAATGACAATCATATTCATTTAAATAATCTTATTATAAAATACAAGTTGTCTTAAGAATGAATATTATTATTCTCTAACTTGGTTAATAATTTAATAATTATAAACACAACATTTCGGTGGTCAACAGCCGCAATATTGAGATTTCATATTTCTTCTCATGGCCAGGGGTTTGTTTCCTAAGGCAAGACTAAGTCAATTCATTAGCTGGATCTACCTTGTTCTCATTTGACAGCTCTAAAAGTGGAGTTGCTGTTGCTAACTTGTGCATGAATGAGCATAAACATCCTGTTCATGAATTTGACACAATAGTTAATATGTATTAATTAAGTAAATTAAGAATGCTTGAGTTGTATGCATAAAACAGTTAATACTGGACATTGATATCAACGTCAACACTAATATCCAAGAAAAAATGACCAGGACGTATATACACGAGCACGCAAATGATCAGAATATATATATATATATATATCAAGGCTCGAAGAATCTACCGATGGAGTTTAGGACAAAGAGCAAGCTCTTATTTTTGGAGACAAGAGTGTAATATGTTTGTTTATTTTTTATTTTTTACAAATATTATCGGGGTTTTAAATATGCCTTGAATATCTTTCTGTCCATGGATGTTTATGTCCTGAAAAAGTACATAAAGGAACACAAAATCCTTGTATTAAGAATGCCAAATGGACGGGCGGTGCCAACTGTTGCACTAGTAAGTACAAAGGATGGCAATTTCTCTCCTAGCAAACTCCTATATGGGGCGGGTTCTCAAAGAAAAAAGCAGGTCTTACTGTGGGACGTGAAGTGGGGGAAGGAGTAGGGTTTAAGGTAAACCCACATGCCGCCCCGATGGGTATATATATATATATGTGTGTTAAATATATACTAAATATACATGTGCATCATGTATATATATTATATAAATATAAATGTACACATATACTTATAATCACTTTTAATTGAATAATATGAAATATCATAAAGTAAGTTTTATATTTTATGCAAAATGTATGACATTGAATTTTCTTTTTAAAAGATTACCTTTTAAAAATATTACCTTTCGTAAGTTTAGGTGGGGTGGAGCGGGGTCTAATAGGAGCCTTTCCCGTTGGCGGTCGCGGGTGGGGTGAGAATCCGCCCCACCCAATTCCCTTCCCTAATACAAAGATCAGTGCTCCTTTTTTCTTCTGAAGAACACTAAGATCACCCCTTGCACTTTCTGAGTTTAAATTAAAATTTACAAATTAATCGTTATTTGCTTACTGCAATTAAACTTTTAATTTGCCTCTGTTGGTTGATGCTGTTGTTGGGAGTCAAGAAAGGAGAAAGCCGCAATCCTGACTAGGTGAAGATGCATATGAACACGAACGTCTGTGGCCCCGTTCTCAAACAGCAGACAAAAAGGCCAAATGCAGACCTTCGGATTTCTTGGCCCACTACGATATTGCTCCTATATGCAGACCGAATTAAATTCGGAGTTGAAGTTTCCACAGGAATTTGGAAAGGAAATTGTGGAAGAAATTTCGTGCTGGAACAGCCGCCTGCTGATTAGGTGAGGATGTACGATTTGCAAGATTTCAGACGGGCTCTTTGTGGCTTGTTCGTCTGCTCACGACCAATCTTCTTCATGGCTGGCTTCTCATTTTGTTTAAACCGAACCTGACGTAAACCGAATACAAGCAGAGTTTGATGAATGAACACAAATTGCTCATCGAAATTAAGACCATGCTTTTTCTCATAAAAAATTGAGTAGAAACTTAGTTTCTTGCTTAGAAATAATAAAGAGTTCCTACAAGTTGTTGTAAAATTGAAACGTTTAATAGTTTAAGTACATCACACCTGCTGAATTGTTTGGCTTCACATTATTTTCTAGCATGTATGTACGTAATGATGTTACATAACTGAAATTAAGGGCTAAGTCGAGCCACACGAGTAAGAAGAACATGCACAGTTCATGCTTAACTCGTAGAGCTTAGCAAGCCTACTCATATTCGATTTGCTTATATCACCAACTGTAAGTAAATGAGCTTGCAGTCATGATTCAAACTGATCAGCCAAACTGCAAGCGAGTCGGTTCATTAACCTGGCGTAAGATTTACTTTAAAACATTTGGTGCAAAAGACTTGTGTCGCCGCTCTTGAAATTTCAATTTTATATATATATATATATATATATATATATATATATATATATATATAAAATTTTGGAAAGCATAAGTTTGTCGTGGGAGTAAATCTTTGTTGAAAGTCTGATTGGTAGATTTCGGTCAACGTCAACAAAGTTAATCGAAAAGCTTGAAGAGAAACTTCCTAACCTTATTCAAAAGATGAAGAGCGTACGTTGAACAAGCTTCCCTTTTGGTGAGCTACTATCTAAGAAGCAGAAAAAGAAAGAAGTTTGGATCATCTTACATGTGATGCCGATAATCTTACATCAAATGTTAGAATCCTGCTACACACATTCAGCCAGGCTCTTATTAAAGCATCTGCATAACAAGAAACTTGTGGAATGACCATTATATTCTCTGAGATGATTTAAAATTTCCTCTCTCTAGAACACTGTAGTTTTGCACTATTGATTTCTGAATTCTCACTGCATCAACAAGAGCTTTTTGGAAGAAAACAGTAAGACATCTCATTTAGTGGAAGAAGGATTGGTTTTGGTTTGATTATAAGCAAAAGCTGTAGCTCAGCATGGGGCCTAGGGATGGGGTGAGCATCCTTGTCCCGAAGTTTCATGGCAGTGATCCAAAGGCAAAACCTTTAGAAAGCTCATTTTTAAATGGCGGAATTGATGAAAGCCGTTGAATGCAGACTTGAGCTTGCCAAAGAAAATAGAAAAGGTTGTTCCTTTTGGGATTAGCCCCTCTGACCCATCAAAAAGAAAAAGAAAGAAAAAGGTTATAAGTTGAATCTTGTGATATATGTGATATGATGATCTAGCAGCAAAGACATGCATGCCATTGTCAATCAGCTATTTCTCTGGCCCCCAATCCTTTTCTTCTTCTCCGCTGGGATGACAAGGCTAATGAATAAACCTACTTTGGGTGTCGAGAATGACATGAATAACATGTTTTCTTACTAGATCATGATCTTTCAGATTACATTTATAATTACATGGCTGTCGAGGCTCTGTCCTATGAGAGAGAGTAAGTACCTACTACAGTAATTATATATTAGCAGGGTATTATTGTGTAGAAGCTGGTACAAATTCAAACTCTAATCTCCTTGGATAGAACTTCACATGGTGCAATCGTCATCGCCGTGATATTAATTATTATTACTACCATTAAGTATTATTACATTGCCTAGTGAATATCCAAATTAAGTAAAAATACAAGCAGTAATTTGATGAGCACCAAGTGCCCGTACATAATTGGCTGTATTCCTCTCCAGAAGGAAGGGGGAGAGAGAGAACGATCGAAACCTGTCATGGGTAGCTCCACAAACTTTCATGGTCAGAATTCTCCGGAGAATCTTCCGGTGACAACGACCCGATTCTCGGCGGCGTCAATAGCATCCCTTCGGCCATTTCCACCAACAAATTAGGCAAGTCGAACAACACCTCCTCATCTATAAATTCTCCTGTTTCTGGCATCGGATCACAGCCTTCTGCTATTTGCACTTCACTCAGCACCTCCGTTGTGGACGTCGAAGCTGGATCACTTGCTGGAGACGGAGCTCTTCGAGAACAGGCTGCTTCATCATTATCCGATGGGCGAAACCTCAACGCAGCTTCTACGGCAGCGGCTCGGATGTCAGCCCGGGAGCTCGAAGCTGGAATCGGTAACGGATCCGTCAAATCCTTAAAATTGAGTACAGCGCTTTCGCCTTTGAGTGCAAGAGCAGCGACGTCATAGGCAGCGGCGGCCATCTCCGCCGTCAGAAAAGTGCCGAGCCAAATGCGCGTCATCTTACCAGGCTCCCGGATTTCAGACACCCATTTGCCACTGCGACACCGGATTCCACGGTACAAGGGGTGTCGCCGTGGTGATGGCGGTGGCTTCCTCTGTGGTTGTCCGCCAGCGGCAGCTGTGGATGGGCTGTCGCACGTGAGAGAATCCAGTGAAACTCGAAGGCCATGAGGGTTCGACATATACACTGAAAACTGCATACGAATACGATCACGCCAACGGTGAGAAAATTAAATCCTAGGAAAACTTTTACCGTGTGTTGGAAGTTGATGGGAGTTTCATATGTGAATTGAGTGATGGGTACTTGAGTTTCATATCAACTCATGATTGATGGCGATTGAGTTTCATATGAATTGAGCGATAGGTATTCAGTTTCCAAACTTAATGATGTGGATGAGGGTTGGGGTTTTCTTATGAAGGATGGGAAAACTCGTGGGTTTTCTTTTAAAGGGGGGGTTGGGAAAGAAGAGAGAAGAGGGTGTTGTAAAAGCGTGGTTAAATCGCGGATAGGTGAGATCGAATGCCAACCATTATCCTTGAGGAAATGCACGCGCTTTAAACTGTCCCTACTGCAGCTGTTCTTCACTCTTTCTCTCCCAGCCTCCAAATAAAGTGACTGTCTCCTCTCACTTTGCCTTTTGCAACTTGGTCTCTCTCTCTCTCTCTCGTGCGCACACACGCGAACTTAATTTTGGTTTGTATTAGTTAAAAATTGAAAATCTGGGCTTGGTTGGTGAATGTTTATACAAGAGTGAGAACGTGACAACCCATTAGATAGATGTGAAGCAATTTGAAGGTATCTAGTTAACCTTAAAATATGGTAAGTAACTTGCAACATGTTAATAGCCATTAAAATTTAAATAATTAGTGAAACAAGTATTCTATAACATATTAATAGTCATTTTAAAATTTAAATAATTAGTGAAACAAGTATTCTATGTAATAAGAAGATATCATTAAAATTAAACTATAAATATTATAGAGCAATCATTAAAACCAATATATTATATGATTTTAAGTGTTGGATGGTTAATTATTAATACAAAAATTTGAGTAACCACATAAGAAAAGATTGTATACATAATAAGTTTATTAGAAACAAATTGAAATAAATATTAATAAAATAAAAAATAGTTTAAGTTAGTTTGGACACATAAAACAACGGAAGCCCCAATAAAAAAAGCACGAGAAACTAAGTGTGCGAATGTTATAGAAAAAGAAAAAAAATTGGAACAGAAAATAATAAAAAAATGCTCTATTTTAATGTTAAGCTAACTGTTAGCATGATACATAGAGGACTAAGGGCATTAATCCTGACAGGTGCATTCAATTTAATGACAGGAAACTTGATTTTTTTTTCCGGTTACAATGAAGAGGCCATGCCAGGCACGTACGCCCCAGGTATCAAAATCAAGAGCTACAACTCGGGAGTAGCATCCCTTAGGCAGGTGAGGTATTGTTTTGAGTGCGACACGAAACTTGATTTAGTTTCACGTGTCTCGAATTGTTTATTATTGTAATTAATGGAAATTGTCATATTGGTTAAAGTTTTTATTTTAATTTAATATACATTAAATAATTTTTTATAGAAAAAGGAGAAAACAAACAAATCCAGGATTGCTATGTCAAGGCTTTAATACTCGGAATTGTCGGATATTTCACAAGGTCGTGTCGTTCTTGTTCTGAGTCTTTAGGGCATGACACGTACATTATGTACACGATAAGAGTAACTGATTATGATAATAGATGAATTATACATTGTAATAATTCTTAGGTAAGAATAAATCTATGCACTAAATCAGTCTTATCTTTCTAAACACTTGGAAGTTTGTCTCGTGTCGCAACACATACGATTCGAGTCCGTGTTTTCTTGACAGACAATGGGAGGACCGGTGGGTCTTGTTGTTTTAGGACATTCATTGTATGGGGAGGTGAATTGAAAGGCTGGACCTTCGATTATTGTGGGCATTAAGCACAACAGACATGACAAGAAAAGGCAAGTACATATGTAATTCAGACATGCAGTATCTTTTAATTTGCTACCATCCAAAACCCCGTACTCCCAACGCTTATAAACTAAACATTTATGAAATATTTGACATATATTTTCTTTTTCACTGAAATAAATTCTATTCTTAACGTTATATTCCACACACACACATGCATAACACACACGCGCAGACATAGGCAAGCTAACGGTCTCGAACTTCAGACCTTCAAGTAGAAGGTTTTCTAAATTCAACCCTTGTAGCCACTGGAGACTCGTCTCTTTGTATTAACAATAATAAGAATAAGTAATTGTAGCTGGTACAATTATTTCTTGAATGTACTAGTGGCAGAAATGAAGACTAAAATGTTACCCATAGTGATTTTTTAGGTATGTCTACCAAGTCGACAAGAGTGTCAGATATTTATATTTTTGTTGGCCAACTCGTAAATATTAAATATGATTTTGTTCCTTGTTAAATATTTCAGATAATAAAAATACAAATTATTATGTAGAAAAAAGATATTTGCACTCCAACTAAGGTGGGAGCCTCATCCTTCCATAAGATCAAGCCTTTGATGAAGACGACCAACGTATACGAGCAATACAGGACAGAGCACAATGACAATCAATAATTAGTGTTTCCAAATCCAGTTTGTGTGTGGGGGGGGGTGGGGGGGTAAGCCTTGGCTTTGGTTTTGGATAAAAATGAATATATGTAAAAAGAAAATGTTTTTGTAGGAGTTTCGTTTTATGAATTATAAAGGGAAGAAACTGCTTCCCACAAGGTGAGAACATGTCAGTACGGTTAAGGAGCCAACACTCGGATCAAATGGAGATCATGGAGGTCGAGTTGCTATCTAAACGCCAAGTGCATTGAGCGGATGGCAAGTTTCCAAACGACTTTGCGAGCCTTGTCATATAAGACTTTGTATAAAAATGAAAGTGGTATTACCTTATCTCAACTACGATATTCTCATATTATTGGTAGTTTGATCTATCTAATCAACTATATATACGATGAGATATTGCATTTGTTGTATGTAAGTTGAGTAGATACATTAGTTGTTCAGATATAATCTATTGACAAGCTCTAGATAAAGTATTTCGCTATGTGAAAGGAACAATTTTTCTTATACTACATTATGGTAAACATCTTTTTTTTCTTATAGAATTTAGTGAACTCTAAAAGTAATGGGGTCACTAAATATGTATTTCTTTTGGGTGGTGGTGTTATCACTTAAAAAATCAAGAAATAAACTATTTTGACTCGTTCTATCTTTGTGGTAAAACTATTTGCTTTGGATGAGATTGGATTGGAAGTTAAATGACTTAAGGGACTTATGTCCAGTTTACTTATGGTAAAAAAGTTGTTTTTTGCAATTTTAGTACATTGTGCTAAGATTAGTAGTTCCAATTATAGCTAAAAGCAATGAAGACACATCCAAGTCAGACTAAAGTTTGTAAGAGTTCTTTTGTTTGATAGGGTCATTATTGTAAATTTTATTGGATTCAAAGATAATACAACTGATCTTTTGATTAATGGTCTATTAGTAGCCTTAGTTGAGAAATTAAGGTTAGAAATGAGACTGAAACCCATGATTTATTTATAAGGAGTGGCAACCCAACCTAAATAAATAGAGATCCCACGAAATAGATTCAATATGGTAGTAACAAGTTGTTGAGTGAATAGGATAACACTTTATATTATGTAATACTTTTAGTATTTGTGTGTGTTCTATAAACCTAAAGTGTTATGACTACAAGTTTAATAAAAGATTATTCTCTAAATGGGATTGAGTCCTAAGACATAATGTTAGCAGTACATCCTTAGAGATGACCAACTAAGTGATTAACATTGTGTGATCGTAATAGAGGAATTGGGTTGTTCCCTAAAGTCAATCATGATATATGATATGGATTCATGACCATTAATGTATCAGCTCTAAAGATCATGACATATCCTTTTATTATGTTGTTATCAATAGTGACCTTTATACCCAAGGTTTAGGTTCACCTAGTTCCTATAAGAGTAATATTAGATAACTGAGGTAATGGTTTAAACTGAAAAGTACCATTACAACTCCTCATGCCTTTGTTCTTTGCTTCCCTATGATCGTGGTATTCCCGGTGGTGTAACGGTTTCCAACCATTATTCCCTTTAGCTATAAGTGACTAAAGTGTGGTCGATGTCGACTTTGAAATCAAGTACATATCTTTCGAGTGATGTGTGTGTTTTATCTTCAAAGTAAGGTGTAGTTAGTTTATGTTTATGTACTTGTAGCGAAGGGTTGATTTCTTTTAAGGCATGTATGCTAGGATGACTCACATAGATAGGTTCTTATTTTGCTTCTTCTTTTCTTTTTTGTACCGTTTGTTTATGACTTACTTTAGTTGTGGTTGTTGTTGATTGGGATTGATTATTCGTTTATTATCCATGTATTTATACGGGTTTTTGCCATCTCCGTGAGGCGGGATTGCCCGACTGTTAGGACGCCTGTACAATACCTACTATCGGCTTATCCATGAGCAGCACCAGAAGTCAAGCGGATCGCCTACCAGACACCGCTTGAGGCACCGGCTGACTGTTTTGGATTCTCATCAAGACGTGTTTACGCGAGGAACCCGCTCACTTTGCTTTAATGATATTAAACACGGAGAGTCGCGCCACCGTTTTTCACTGGGCTTTACCCGTCCCGCAATGAAAGCGGCCTTATATAAATGAATGACAAGCTCTCTTTAACTCGAGAATGAAAGAGAAAGCGCGACACTGTGGTGCCCATCCAAATTCCTTTTGTGCTGCCACTCACTTACTTTGGATTTTGAGCCATGAATTTTCCCTAGTCTGTTTTAACTTAGATTTCCCTTACAAAAAAGCTCCGAAACATAGTGATTGTTCATGATCTCATCTCAGTCGAATGAGACATAGGTTTGTCTCCATTTCATTCTTCAAGTGCTTTCTTGCGTTAGTCGTATATCTGCATTCATGCGGGTACGGTATACGTACTTTATTGCCCAAAAAATTGAAACTTTACACGAGGGCCCTGCAAAATTTTGGATCATTATATTGGAGGGAGAGGGTGGCCCATCCCCACAGTGCACATTTTCTGGCCTAACACAGAGGCAGATCGTCTGGGCAGTGGTAGATGTAAAAGTCCTTTTAAAATGGGACGAATAGCCATGGATTCAACTGCTATAGTTTTCCAACTTTCCAAACTTTAGATATGGAGTTGATCAACAACGTTTTGGGAAGCTCATGGTGTATCTGTATTTGGCTGAGCAGGAGAATTACTTTTAAAGAATGCAAGGCCTTATAGCCCACTACCGGGGAGAATAAATAGGGTGGAATTCAATTTATCCCCTGTGGCTTTTTTACCATGTTAATCAACAGTGGAGAGTTCTGCTGTCCGAAATAGTGGGTAAAACAAGAACCAGAAAATTCAAGACCTGAACAAGAACCACAATATTGATGTGTTTTTAACAGAACCATCTCCAATTCTGTTTTTTTTCTTCTAATCACAGTAGCCCATCTACGTTGAATTTTTAAAAGACAATAACATAGCTGTAATTCATTTATAATTGGATATGTGGGCTGTAATGCTCGCCCCACCTTGAAAAGATTTGTATATCCCAGTGCCACTGCGTGTGTATTTTGATGTTTCAATTGAGTAGGGAATGCCCGCACCACCTCATCTCAGTATAGAAGTCTCAGGAGTGACGAATAAAAAGGAAACAAGACATATTTTATATTTTTTAAATGCAAAACTGCTAAGAAGCACTAGGTAGGGATGGCAATGGAGCGGGTTGGGTTGGGTTGGGTTTGCACTCAAACAGAATCCTACCGAAGGACACTCATCCTCCCTCAACCGAAAAGATCGAATTCATGGCAACTAGCCATGCCAATTTGGAACAGGACAAGCAACTCCAACCGGAACTGAACCAGACCAGGAGCCCGCTGAAACCGGAACTGTCCAAACCAAACACGAGCTGGAACTCGCCAGTTTGGTTCTTGTTATTTTCTTAAAACATTTAATTTTTTTTGTATATTTCATGGGTTGGAACAATTTGTTACCGGAATTGGTGGTTATGAACCAAACTGAAACTGGCTTTGTCCTGGTTTAGTGTTAGTTCTTGATTTTAGGAGAATCAAAACTAACGGTTTGGAACTGGGTTTACCTATAACCAGCTAAGTCTATGGCTATATATATACGCACACCAAGGTTTCTAATATTTTGGTTACTAGAAATAAAAGTAAGCACCAATAGAGGTTATTAGAAACAAATTAGGAGTGTTACCAATAGATGATTAAATAAGAAAATATCATTTAAGATGGTTTGAACATATAGAAAGAAGATCAAAAGAAGAACCTCTAAGAATATATTAAAAATTAGATTTTGAAAGTATTAAAAGAGATAGAGGACGACCACAAAAGTGTTAGAAAGAAACAATAAAGAATGATCTCGCTTATTGTGAGTTAACTGCTAACATGGCACATGATAGGACTATGTGGAAACAAAGAATCCATGTAGCCAACCCCGTCTAGTGTGGAAAAAGGCTTTAGTTGTTGTTAGAAATAAAAGTAAGCAGATTTTGCTTGTAGTTGGCAATCTACTGATTTGACTTGAAGGCCAAAGTCAACTTAAAAGGATTCCAATGTCACGATAGAAAAGAAGGTTGATATGCAAAGATGGAATAGGCCTCCAAAGCTATGACATTTTGGCACCAACTCTGCAATATTACCACTAAAATTAGAAGTTTTCTTTGTGCATAACAAAGCAGCAAATAGCACAAGAAGTCTCGACTTTGCTGGCTAGGAGGACGAACTCAAAAGAACCACCAAGTTCCAGATCAAGATCTTTGCTTATGTTTAATCCCAACATACCAATTAAGAAGAAGAACAACGAAATTATTTTCTTGTATTAACTAAATTTCAATATCTTTGCTTATGAGAAGTAGGTAATTGAGATTCAACATAATTATAACCGAAGTAGCTAAGATTATAATAAGAGAAAACCCGCAAGTTGAAAAAGCTACAGAAGTTCTGCCTGTGAATGTAGTGAAAAGTTCTTCGAAGCAACGGATCTAAGAGAGATCTCAACACAGACATTTGCGTGCACCCACCCACCCACACACATGTGGAAAGTATGGGTGAAAAGCTTATCTCCCTTATACAATGAGTTCTTAAAGTCATAGTTGACGGAGAAAAAATTCTGGCTCTTACCTTTTATCTGCTGGGTCGCCGGAGTTTCAGTGAGCGCAACGGATATTGAAGTCGCGAGGTTTCCACACGAGGTGTTTCTCAGACGACTGTGAATCGGTGAATCTGTAAAACTCTCTATTTGAGTCTCACATGTATATGTTCACCTTGTAAGGGGCTGCCTTTTTATAGACACCCACTCCCCTATCGTCTGGCATTCTCCTCTCGTGGCTTCTCTCGTCTGGGAGTGATAACGGATGGCCGTTACCAGATTTTCTGTAGGATGACTGCCAGCATATGATTTACATGTTCTACTATATTTTCTCCTTCTTTCATTCTAAAGGAGTTGTATTTTTGTAGTAGCAACTGCACATGCAACTTTGCAATTGTATCATACTTAGCTGTTAATGAGTCAAACAACTCTTTCGCAGTCTCAAATTCTTCAAAGACTCTAATCAGGTCATCCTTCATATAAGTTAACATTATAGTTCTTGCTATGGTATCGTCTTTTAGAAATGTTTTATACATTTCTAACTGTTGTTGATTTACGTCTGGTAGTGAAAGACGCACTGTTTCTTTTAACACATACTCTACACCTTCTAGTGTTAGAGCTAACGGGATTCTTCTCTTCCATGTCTGGAAGTTCAGACCGTTTAGTTTTTCTGTTTTTACTAGGTCGGATACACATATCCTAGAACTCATTTTTGTTTGGCAAAATTACTAAGCAAGCGGTCTTTTCTTTCTGAAGGAAACAAGGAAAAAACACAGAGCAAGAAACATGTTAACTTGATGCAGAATTAATAATTTTTCTAAGGGTTTTTCTGCCTCTAAATCCTTAAACGAATACCAAGGGATAACTCTGCAATTTTACTTATTTGTCCCTTTTTATATTTTTGTAAAATCACAAGGACAAACTAGTAAAATCACTGATATTCTTGTAAAATTCGCAATTGATTGGGGTTAAAATCGTAATTTTAACTCTCAGGGCGAATCTGTAATTTTTCAAAAGGAACAGGGGTAAACCTGTCTTTTGATTGAATGACAGAAACGATATTTTCCAAACCGGGTTGGATAAAACTGTAAATTAACAGCCCCAGTTTTTTTTGTAATTTTTAAAAAAGTCCAAGGGTAAACTTGTCCTTTTTCAGTGGTAATTTTGTAATAATCAGAAAACGACGGGGGGCATTTCCATCTTTCTCTCTCAAAACCCGAGGCGGTTTTCTGAAACCACTGGCGGTTTCAGAAAACTGCTGGTGGTTTTCGGGAAACCGACGGCGGTTTTGAAAACTGCTGGTTTTCTTGTCGCGATTTTCTGAAAACCGCATTTTTTTTTTTATATCGCTTATAAACGAGAAAAAAATAAAAAACGTTTTACAATTCTGGATTTTTCCAAAGAGAGAGGGGGAGAGAGAGGGGTTCGGCCGATGGCCGACCGTCGGCGTCGGCGTCGGCTGTCGATTGTCGGATTTTTCTTCCAGGCACTCCAGCCGGCTACTCTTCATCACTTGCTGTTTCTGTCTCGCCTTTGGGTTTTTTTTGACTTGCCGTTGTTCTACCTTTTTGGGGTTTCCTCCGGCCTGCCTCTGGTTTTGCCTCTTTGGGGCTTTCCGCCGGCCTGCCTCTGGCTTTGCCTCTTTGGGGCTTTCCGCCGGCCTATTTCTGGCTTTGTCTTTGGGCTTTCCGCCGGCCTGCCTCTGTCTTTGCCTTTTGGGGCTTTCCGCCTGCTGGCCTCTGACTTTGTCTTTGGGCTTTCCGCCGGCTGGCCTCTGGCTTCCCTGTCCGACTGCCGACCACCGACTGCTCTTTTTTTTTTTCTAACCCTCTTCTCTCTGTTTTTTTTTTTGCAGGGAACGAGGCCCTTATACCACTAACGGAGAAAAAATTCCGGCTCTTACCTTCTGTCTGCTGGGTCGCCGGAGTTTTAGTGAGCTTATCGGATATTGAGGTCGCGAGGTTTCCACATGAGGTATTTCTCAGACAACTGTGAATCGGTGAATCTGTAAAACTCTCTGTTTGAGTCTCACATGTATATGTTCACCTTGTAAGGGGTTGCCTTTTTATAGACACCCACTCCCCTGTCGTCTGACATTCTCTTCTCGTGGCTTCCCTCGTTTGGGAGGGCCGTTACCAGATTTTCTGGTAACGGCTGTCCGTTACATATCCGGCCTCTCCTCAGGTAACGGCTGGATGGCCAGTCCAATCGTTACAAGTTACAGTTACTTTTCCAGTATGAAAAAATCTGATCTTATCAGCTCAAAAGCTTGAAATTGTTTGGGTACATCGATCGTCAACATATATATTGTTTTGCCAAAAAAAAAGCACATGAATAAGTGTCTCGTTGAAAATATTTGCGTGTCTATATAGGGGAAGAACTAGGGTTTTCACCTCGACCACAGCCATATATATGTAAGGATACTTGCTTCTGTACTTGGAAAGACTGACCTTGTGTAGAAAACAAGCCCTTAGAAGCCTAAAGAAAACATCTAGTATGATCATAGAAGAAAGTATCTAATTACAATTCAAGAATTCTTCTTTACCAGTATTATTTGGTTGTTTATTAAGAGAAAAACCTATTGTGCACAGCATTCTACATTGATGGCACCAATTTTTTTTCCTTGGATCAAAATTACGATATTCAAAAGTTTAACAAGCTTAATGCATCATAAGATTTGAGCGTTGCGTGTGTGTTTAATAGGTTGGGATGATCAGGATAACGTGGTCTACCATATGTTAATGCCGGTCATTCATGTCACTCTTTTATTCTCCTGGAGTTGTCTTTAATGATATGACACGACTATTGGAGGACTTCCACATCATTTGATCCGCGTGAAACCAGAGGGAATTACTGCGGAGAGAGAAAAATGTGTACTTCAGCAGTAATAGCTAACCTTACAATCTCATATAGAATTGCGCAGGAGAACTAGATGACGATGGTTGTGGAGGTTATCCTCATTCTTTACGTCTCACCTCGAGAGGGAGGACGAGAGACAGAACTCACAGTCATTGATAGCTCCACAGATTCTCGTTATGAGAAATCTCCGGCGAGTTTTCTCGCGATAGCAAGCCCATTCTTGGAGGACTTAATAGCATCCCCTCCGCCATGTCCATGAGCAGATTCGGCATGTCAAACAGCAATTCATCATCCATAAATTCTCTGAACTCCGGTGTCGATATGCCGCCTAATTCCGGAAATTCCACACCATCTTCTGACACCGTCATGCTGCTACCAGAAAAATTCAGATCTGTTGACAATGATGGAGTAATGATCTGTGAACTAGCTGAGCTAACGTCATGATCTGCCTGCCGGAACCTCATAGCAGCTTCCATGGCTGCCGCCCTGATATCCGCTGCTAACGTCGATGCAGGAACCGGGAAAGGTTCGGCGATGTTGTTGAAATTCAGCACGGCGTCTCTGCCTCTGAGGGCGAGTGCAGCGACGTCATGGGCAGCGGCGGCCATCTCCGGAGAGTGGAACGTGCCCAGCCAAATGCGTTTCATCTTGCCGGGCTCTCTAATTTCTGAAACCCATTTGCCTGCACGGAACCGGACCCCATGATAGCGGGGGCGCCTGATCTGTAGTTCCGGTGTCTCCTTTTCAGGTGACCGGCAGCTGCCACCATCAACTGATGGGGGGTCGCAAACGCCTGAATTTTTTGGCACGTGCTGCTTGAGGTCGGCCGTGTATACGGAGGACTAGAATGGAGCGGGACAATATAGCGAGGGATAGGACATGCATTTAAAGCGAATGCGCGCAACACACACGCAGAGAGAGAGAGAGATGCATTTGAACTACTACTTGTGGTGCATAACTTTTCGTGTCAATTTGTGTCGGGTCTTGTGTTCTGGTTGAAATTGTGAGATTTTCGATGTATCCATGTAATGATGATGAGATTTCGTGTTTGTAGCAAAAACATGTGAATGAGGTTATTAAAACCAATTGTGAGTAGCATCAATGAGGAAAAAAATTTATAAGGTAGTTTAGATACGTAATAACCTAAAGAAGGTCTTATAAAAATACTAGAAACTGGATTGTAAAAATATTCTAAAAATAATAAAATATTAAAATAAAACAATAAAAAATAATCTAGTTTATATTGAGGTATTTGTTCACATGGTGCATGATCAAGTTTTATGAAAATAAAAAATTCATGACCTATTTAGAGGTCATTCAAAAAGGCTTAGTTTTGGTTTTCTTGTCAACTTTTGAGTGGAGAGGAAGACAACCATCTTGATTTAGTGCGGTTTATTATTGGTTTAGAAATGTTATGACCATTAAATCTTACGTGAGATGGAATCACGTGGTATGTTGAGCCAAGCTTCTTTTCGTACACAAAAGACTGGACCATGCTATTTCTGGTCAATATGGCCTGGCCCCATTCGGCTGCGTGGTTTGTACACTCAATTAATGTGAAGGTAACATAGCCGGCTACCGCCACTAAGGAAAGAGACGAGCTGATTGTGGTCCGAGCTCATGTTCGCCTCACCCAAAGCTAGCCCATCTTAGACTCACCAAGCAGACCAGATACAAGCAAGTTGGTTTAATTTCTTCTACATGACTCAAAAGCTGTTTAACTTGACATGATCTTACATTTCAGAGTTAAAATGCTGTTATGACACCAGATAGAGCACAATGACAACCAGAACCGATGTAGTCGAATCGAATTAGTGTCCGGTAAGATTTGGTTTTGGTACTTTTGGATTTGATGATGGATATTCAGTACCTGAATATGGCCATGGTGCACTTTGTCATCCTTCTTGAACCATGGTGACTGTATCTGACTCTGCCGTTGATTGTCACATCACCATGTTAATGAATCGCGTTCAGCAAACCGACATCGTACTAAATTGGATCTTTAAATTTGAAGGCACCATCTGTATTTGCTGCAGTAAAATAATTGCAAATAAATTTTCACCCGTATTCCTTCATGGTCAGAGAGGGCCTTCTTAACCGTAGATTGGTCCCTTATTGGCTAGGGGAGGCAACTTTAGACCCCACCTGAAAAATCGTGTCAGCAGGTCTGGTAATTTGTTATATAGTAACCCCAACCCGACCGGAAACTGTATATGTACATTATATTTAAATGTATATTGTTCCATTTTATGTGGATATATATATATATATATATATATATATATATATATATATATATATATATATATATATATATATATATATATATATATATATATATATATGTGTGTGTGATTTTTAGTGTTTAAACCTTCAATAATTTATGTAGTGCCTAATACCATATGTTCCATTTTGCCGTTCAATGTAATTGAATTCATTGTTATGTCTCTCAAGGATCTTTGCTTCATCCACTTTTCATAGTTTGCATTTTTAAGTAAGTTTTGCTCACTTATTCACACCATTTGTTAGTCGTTACACTTTATAGAATTTATGTAGCACTGATGGTACATGTTGGTGTTCCTTGGTTGCATCTTAATGGTTTCGTTGTGCAAGCTAATGGATATGGATTATTAGATTCTTAATAGAGTGTTAATCGAGAACGGGGTTGGGTGCCCATGGGGACACGGGGAGAATTTCTAGTCCCGTCATGGGGACGGGCCCTGGTCCCCAATCGGGGACGGGGATCATGATCCCCGCCCCTGCCCTACCCATGAACATTCCTATGTGTATGTACATAATTCACACTCGCTCACTATGGGGTTATAGCGGCTCCACAAGGTCCAACCCTAGACGTGTTCGGGTCTTGAAATTGGACCGAATCAACCTGACCCATTGACCCGATTTGCCACCCCTTATCATCTTTTTTCTCTTTGCAAAGATACGCTGATACCATCTAAGATAAGCTGGTAAGCTCCAGAAGGTCTCGGTGTTTCACACAGTTTGGAGTGAGATAAAAAGTATGTATATATAGGGGACAGCCCAATAATTTGTTGCACACACCGACCCGATGCATGACCTATATATGTATTAATATACACACATACATATACATTCACATATATATATGTATATACATATATTATGTATGTATATATGTATATATACATATATATATATATATACATATATACATATACATATATACATATATATATATATATACATATATACATATATATATATATATATATATGTGTGTGTGTGTGTGTGTGTGTGACTATATATATATATATATGCGTGTGTGTGTGTGAATGTATCTGTGTGTGTCCTGTACAAGCCCCGTTATCTGTTAGGGCCACCAGCCCAATAATTTGAGGTTGGCTTGTCTCCGCGAATGCCAGCATTCGGCATTTCAATGTTGAAGTTCAACGTTCAGCCTTTTCTATTGAATGTTAAGATTTATCTATTCTTGTTGAATCTTAACATTTGGTCTTTGTTGTTGAATGCTTATTTTTGCCCGCTTCATGTTAAATGACAACTTTCGGCGTTGTACGCAGAAACATCCATTCGGTCTTTCCCATCAAGGCCTACATTTTGTCACTTAAACCCCTGCTACATTGGCCAATGTACTGACACTTGACCTCTATCGCTCAAACATTCATTCGACTTTCCTGCTAAATGCCTAAATTTAGGACGAATTGAAATTCAATAGAAACATTCCTCTTTGTTTTTCATCTTATTGTATTATAATATTTTAGGCGTTTGAAAGTGTTTTATTGGTCGGCTAAGTACTGCTCGGACATGGCAAAGAACATTTATTATTTAGTTTTTTCTTAATTTCTCCCCACTTTTAGCATCTAAAGCTGATTCTCTTTGTGATTTAAAACTATTATTTCTTCTTCTTTTTTTACAATGGGAGGCTGAAGCCAGGTTTATTGGCGAAAAACATTCGATGTGAGAAGGGCGAATTCGGAGTACATTCGACTAGGTAATACTCATTTTTAGTTGAATATTGCTGAATGCCTGAAGGAGAATATTCATCAAATTTATTGGTCGAATGCTAGCACCACGCTAATGATGGATGGTGGAGAATCTAGAAATTAACATGATAGATTAGACTGGTTGCATCAATCCATTAAGTTGAGTTGGATTTGATGGCTCTGAAATTCGATATAAGGATTCATGCTTGCCATGAAACACTTGATAAATTTCCAGTTCCCCTTTGAATGCCTTAAACTCTAGATCATTTGTAGAGCACCAAAGATTTCCGGGTACCCTTACGAAGAATGCATGAAAATTGTGTGCTTCCCTTCCACTTTTTTTCAGTAGGTGTGCAGTGAAATATTTAATTTGGAAAATGCCATTGGTAAACATGATTTGGATGCCAGGTCTTTGAGGTTGATTATATATGTATGTATATATATATATATATATATATGTGTGTGTGTGTGTGTGTATATATAATACAACTCCGCCTATGTAAGGAATCACCCTTGCATGGCCAGTCCCAAGCCCGAAAAAAGGAGGAGGGTTGTGTTAGGCTTCGAACAGCCAGCGTAAAACTTTGTCAGACTTAACATGGATTCTAAAAAAAAAACAAAGAATCCATGTAGCTGACCCCATCTAGTATGGGAAAAGGCTTAGTTGTAGTATATATATAATACAGGCAAGCGCGCACATACAAATGTGTGTGTGTGTTTTGAAAGCTGAAACAATAGGAGTTAAAAACATATTGCTTGAAAGAGAGTCCAGCTACAACATGTGATGCTAAACATGCTTCAAACTCATGGTCTGAGTTTAAGAGAATTTACATGTGCTTGTTTATGTGTCACATATCGGCTCCTTTTCTTCGCTCGACCTAGAGTTTGTGTGCTAGCCAAACTAGCTGGCAATATGGCCGATAATTTGAAAGATGAGCCGTCCATTTTGGTTACGAACAGGTCTTATTGATCGAATCCCAGAAAGTCAGGGGTCATCATGACGGACTTTAATCCGATTTCCACACGTTTGAATGAGACGTTCATCAACCAACTATATATATATAGAGAGAGAGCTGAAACAATACTTTGTCACATCCCTTGTTCCTTGGCCCGCAGAAAGGAGGGTAGGAAGTGTACTTCAATGGCAATAATTCGGCAATTGGACAAATAGGATTGTACAGGATGGATGACATGTGGTGGTTGTCGATTGTACTTAATCACGAATGTCCTTGTATATTATCGTTATACTTTTTCTATTATGCATTGCACATCGTTGTTGTTGTTTTATCGGCCATCAATCATCGGCACGGTGTTGATCATCATGATCAGCACGTTAAAGAACCAGAAAATCCCTACACGATGATCCAGTCCTTTCGTGGGGCCTTCCTCTTTGGCCTTGAAAGAGAGGATGAGTGAAAGAAATCTCGTTCACTGCAGGTAGCTCCATAATTTTTCGTTATAAGAATTCTCCGGCGAGTTTTCCGTCGACAACGAGTCCATTCTCGGTGGACTTAGTAGCATCCCCTCCATGTCCCCCAGCAGATTCGGCATGTCGAACAGCAATTCATCATCAATGAATTCTTCTTCCTTCATAAGTGATATGCTGCATTCCGGCATGGCGCCTTCTTCTGAAATCTCCATGCTGTTGCCCGGAACATCCAGGTCCGTCGACGGTGCTCGAGTTAGAAGCTCATGCTCAGAACTAGCTGAGCTGAAATCGCCTGAAGGGAGGAACCTCATAGAAGCTGAAACCTCCATGCTGTTGCCGGAAACATCCCCCTTCCGTCGATGGTGCTGGAGTTAGGAGCTTATGCTGAGAACTCAGTCAGGAGCTTATGGTGAGAACTCGTTGAGCTTGTTAAGGTGTGGCCATTCTCGGCACCTGAGTACGGGGGTCTGGCCATCCAGTCGTTACCCACGTTTTCGGTTATAGGAGAGATTGCCGTAAACAAAAAAATCTCAATAGTCGGATCGTTATCAGAAATCACGGTAACAATTCATATAAAAACGCTTATGAAGAGGAAAACCTAATAGAAAAAATGTGGAAAAATGAGGAGCTTGTACTGCTCTATAAATACAAAGCAGTGCATAAGTTTACAAAAATTCTCAAATATACAGAGACTCAAAAACACATATACATACTTTTTCCCCGAAGAAATCCGCTGTGAGGAAACCTAAAAAAAAAACCAAGATCATATTTACCTTCTCCTGCAGGCGTACCCTGAAGAGCTCGACGACAACAAAATCAGGGCCTCGTTCTTCACACATATACATACTTTTTTTAGGAGTTTTGCCCGAGGCGTGACAGGGTAGAGGGTAAACCCTCTTTAAGTCAAGACAAGGCAGAGATAAGCCAAAACAACAAAAAAAAAGGAGCAGGGAAGCCCGCGGTGGACAGCGGAAAAGGTTGCAGGTGGCTAAAGGCACCAGTTGAAAACTGCCACAAAAGGTTACACGCCGAAAGGTCGAAAACCACCACAGAAGGTCGCAGGCCAGAAGGTAGGAAACCGCCACAGGGAAACACAGGGCTGGAGAATAAAGTCTGGCCATTTCTCTCTCTCTCTCTCTCCCTCTCTTTGTTTGATTTCTCTCTCCTCACGGTTTTATACCCTCTAAAAACCGTTAAACGGTTTCAGAAAACTGTGGGTTGAAACCAACAGTTTTTCAAAACCGTCCTCAGTTTTGGAAAACCACCAATGGTTTCTCATAAACTACCTCGAGTAGCGGGCTAAAAAGTTCGTTCTGCCCCAACCGGTTTTCAGATATTACGAAATTACTACATAACAAAATTACGAAAATATCCAAATATTTTTAGGTAAAAAGATAGATTTGCCCTTATTGAGCAAAAAGTCAGATTTATCCTTTGATAATTTGTGAAAATTATGAAATATCGGGCTATTGTTTTACTTTTTTGTCCTTCTCGGTTCAACATATCTCAATTCTGTCACTCAATCAAAAGACAGATTTGTCCCTATCCTTTTGAAAAAATTCTAGATTCAGATTGAGGGGTAAAATTACACATTTACCATCTAAGCAGTAAGTCAAAGTTGGATAATTTTCTCAACTTTTCCAGACTTATATGCCTAAGGCATTTATGCCACACATTCACATCAATATTAAAGGCACAATCAATATAAGCAGAAGGATTTTCATTTTCATTATCATTTAATTTAAACAATCCATGTTCTACGTCAAACTCTTCAGAGAATAATATTCTCTCATGTTTCCCTACAGTCACCTTGCTAAGAATAAACCTAACCTCAAAACCTTTCTTTACCAAGGCAAAGACCGAGACCATATTAAACCTTATTGATGACACAATTAATATATCAGTTAGTACAATCGGTTTGCCTTGTATGAGAAAGTGTCATTTTTAATGTACACCCGATGCTCTCTTCGTTTGTATTCCTTTAGATCCATTGCCTCTTTCTTGGTCTTTGAGATGTGTCTGGTAGCTCCGAAATCGATCCATCAACCAGTCACCCATCGGTCCATATATAAACATTCTTATATCAAGCAGATTATATCATGCTTCTCTAACTGTACGCGTTGTGGATTGTTTCCTCCACTTTTTCAGTTGCGGTAATACCTCTTATAGTATCTCAACTTTTCACAACTAAAACACTTTACCCGAGAAGCGGTTTCTTGTATTTTTTTAAAATATTGACCACCCTTTTCGTTATTCTTGTCAAATCTTTTGTTTGGTTTATTTTTCTTTTGGTTGGTTTTGGAGCTAGACCCGATTTAATCTTCTACCACTAGCAATTTTTCTTTCTTATTTTTATTTATGTATTCTTGCTCTATTGCTAGTTTCATGAGCAACTCATAAAGGTTAATTTCTGGCCCTAACCTAAGGGCAGTGGTGACAATGTTCCATGATCGGGGTAGACTATTAAGGATTGTTGATATTTGCATCGGTTCTAGGATGACTGACTTTGTCACAAATAGGTCTCTAGCCATCACTAACATGTGATTTATATGTTCTACTACGTTGTCTCCTTCTTTTATTTTAAAGGAATTATATTTTTGTAGTACCAATTGTACATGCACTTTGGTAATTGTATCATATTTGGCTGTTATTGAGTTGAACATTTCTTTTGCAGTTTCGTATTCTTCGAAGACCCTAATCAAGTCATCCTCCATGTATGTCAACACGATAGTCCTTGCTATTGTGTCATTTTTTAGATCTGTTACTCAGTTGCGTCTAGTGGTAGAGGACACAGAGTTTCTTTTAGTACGTATTGAACACCTTTAAGTGTTAGAGCAAGTGGGATTCTTCTCTTCCATGTTTAGAAGTTCAAACCATTTAATTTTTTAGTTTTTGTCAATTGTGACACACATATTCTTGAATTTATTTTTTTGTGTTTGGCAATTATAATAATTAGACGGTCTAAAAAGAAGTAATAAATGAGCAACAAAACACACATAGCTAGAATCTGATTAGAATGATGCATAATATCATAAAAAGAGCTGAAAATAACTCAGTTCTTAATAATAAATAACCTGGGATAAATTTATAATTTTCCCAAAATTTTTTGCCTTTAGTAATTTTCAAAAAATACGAGGGGTAAAACTATAATTTTAACTATATTTCCACTTTTGTAATTTTTTGAAAGGTCATTTCTGTAAGATTCGTAACTTATCGGGGGTTAATGTGTAATTTTATCCTTCAATCCAAATCTGACATTTTCTCAAAAAGACAAGGACAAATCTATCTTTTGACTAGATAGTAGGTCATTGAGATTTATATTCATTGGATATCCTAAAGGTTCAAAGGGATATCGATTTTATTATAAGGACTACAAATTAATTGAAATCGGAGATGTTGAATTCTTAGAAGACACTAAGAATGACATCGTAAAAAATAATGGTGAGTATACTGATGATCTAATAGACCTAGATCAATTATCATTAGAACCCATAGAAGATCTTTCTTAAATAACTGAAACCTTAAGTAGACATAAAAGGCCTAGGCCCACTCAGCTCTATTTAAAGGATTGTCACACTTATCTTGGAAAAGAAATGTATAATTCGGTAGATTTGGATGAGTTGACTGATGACTTGACTTATCAATAAGCTATGAACTCATCAGAAGAAGCAGACTAGGGGAAAGCCATGAATGAAAAAATTAAATCCATTGAAAAAAATCAAGTTTGGGAATTGGTTGTTTTGCTAAAAGGAAGGAAAACTATAAGCTATAAATGAGTTCTAAAAAGAAATACAAGGTTGATGGTTCAATCGACAAGTTTAAAGCGAGGTTGGTTGCAAAGGGTTTTTCGCAGAAAGATATGATAGATTATGTTGAGACATATTCTCTAGTTGCGAAATTTGCATATATAAGAATAATCCTTATAATATCTGCATATTATGATTTGGACTTACATCAGTTAGATGTAAAGACAATATTTCTAAACGGAGATTTAGATAAAATCATATACATGCAGCAACCCAAAGGATTTATAGTTGAAGTCCAAGAAGATAAAGTATATTGGTTGAGGAAATCTCTATATGGCCTGAAACAATCCCCTCGCAAATGGTATTTGACCTTTCAAAATGCCATTATAGAACTTGGGTTTGTGGCTAATAAACTTGATCACTGTGTATATGTGTGAAACCGTGGGAGCCACTTTGTCATCCTATTATTATATGTAGATGACATATTATTGACTGGGAATGACAATGAGATGATCGTCAAAACCAAGTCATGGTTAAACTGAAAGCTCGAAATGAAGGATATGGGAGAAACATTCTTTATCCTGGGTATAAAGATCTCTTGAGATAGAGAATTTAAACTCTTATGCCTGAGTTAGGAGAGATATATTGGCTATATCCTCAAAAAGTTTAAAATGGGTGAATACAAGTCTGCTGTTACACCTATTGCAAAAGGGGTTAAACTAAGTAAAGCTGATTATCTCGGTGAATGAGACGATAAGCCTAACGTCCCTTATGCGCAAGTTGTGGGTAGCTTAATGTATGTTACGTTATGTACAAGACCTGATATCAGCTTTGGTGCTCGTCTTATAAGTAGATATCAAAGTAATTCTAGATGACAACATTGGATAACTGTAAAAAGGATATTAAGATATCTGAGAGAAACAAGAGACTTGAAACTGTGTTTTCAAGTACATGAACTAAAAATGGTAGGATACTGAGATACTGATTTTGCTGAAAGCAAAGATGACAACAAATCTACCTTAGGTCAAATATTTTTATTTGAAAGTGATGTTGTTTCTTGGGCATGTAAGAAACAAGGCTGTGTAGCATTGTATACACAGAAAGTTGAGTATGTGGCTTGCTGTATGGCTGTAATGAGTGTTGTCTGGATAAGCCACTTCATAAACGATTTAAAGTTGGAAATAACCAACGAGTCAGTTGTCATTTACTGTCATAATGCAACAATTACTCTTTTTAAGAGGAGCTGATTGCTCAAAAAGTAAGCATATAATGGTTAAATACCACTATGTTCATGATATAGTTATGAGAAAGGAAATATTGATCTCATACATGCCAACAAATGATATGTTGACAAACCCCTTTACTAAAGGTATAATAAAGGAACTTTTCTCAAAACATGTTACAAACATGGGTTTGAGGTATGTTTGATTGTTGTGTAGAGAAATAACCACACAACAGGTAGTGATTGCAACAACAATCATGAAACGACATTACTAGGTAAACCCTGCAAATGTGGGAGAAAAACCAATATGTTAGTACACTTGACTCGAATGACAAAGTGGGAGATATTAGGTTGTGGTCATTCTCAGCAACCTAGTACAGGTAACGGTTAGACTGGCCATCTAGTCGTTACCCGTGTTTTCGGTTACAAGAGAGATTGCCGTAAACATAAAAACCTTAACAGTCGAACCGTTACCGAAAATCACGGTAACAATATGGATACAAAGGCTCCTGAACAAGAAAACGAGGAGGAAAAATCGGGAAAAAAGAGGAGCTCAGACTGCTCTATAAATACAGAGCGGTGCATAAGTTTATAGAGACTCGAGACTCTGAAATATACAGAAACTGAAACACATATACATACTTTTTCTCATAAGAAATCTACTATGAACAAACGTCAAACACAAACCAAGATCATATTCACCTTCTGCTGCTGGCGTACGTGTAAGAGATCGATGGCAACAGCCGGAATCAGGCAAGAAAATACCATGAGAGTTGAGGTCGCCTGCAGGCGGAACCTCATAGCAGCTTCCACGGCTGCTGCCTTGATATTGGCTGGCAACGTCGATACCGGAACCGGCAAAGGTTCCACGAGGTGGTTGAAATTCAAAGCGGCATCTCTGCCTTTGAGGGCTAGTGCAGCGACGTCATGCGCGATGGCGGCCATCACCGGCGAGGCGAATGTGCCCAGCCATATGCGTTTCATCTTGCTGGGCTCTCGGAATTCGGATAACCATTTTCCTCCACGGTACCGGACTCTGTGGTACCAGAGGTGGCCTTCTAGTGCCGGAGGCTGCTTTTCTATACACTTGCTTCTACAAGCAACTGATGGGAGGTCGCACCTGCCTGCATCCTTTGAGGCTGGTCATTTACTCGGACGACGATACCGGACATGCATTTAAGCTGCTGCCATGTACTGTTAATGCCGATCTTAAAACTTAACGGTTGATATCTATAATTAAAAAACAATTTATACCAACTAAAAAATTATTAATATTTTTTTTATTTTTGAGATTTGAATTTTAACCGATTAATGAAATTCTTAGGTATCTTTAAGATTGGGCATACTCAAGCCAATCATTTGTTTTTAGACATAAATATAATAAGAGTATTACATATATAAAGGGGGGACTTGTTTTGATACGTATATGTCACATGTCCAATTGACCCTTTCTTTATTGCCTGTCAGAGATATTTACGACCGAGAATTACATGATATTCACTAAGCAAGTTTCTCGTTCGAACTTGACGAGGGGAAGCAACAAGCGTAATATACTCTTCCTTTTACGTACAGTAATGGCTTGTTATGAAGCTTTAAATGCAAAATCTCTTTTTATTATTTATTAGTGTCACTTTTTTCCTTGAAACTCAAAGAAACCTCAACATGATGGTGAGACATCGTGGTGTATAAAAGATAAGATAAAGAATAAGGGTAAACTCTTACAGCACAGACCTCTAAGTAGAATGTTAGCTCAATGTTCCAGCACCATTGCTGCTGCTGGGGAGTTGGACTCTCAGAGGGTGCATGGTGTGTGTTAGGCTTCAACCTCCTCTTGTAACGAAGAGAAAAGATGGAATCTCAATAGCCAAGTTCTTCATGGATTTTGATAAGCATAAGGAGTTCAAGGGTGATATAAAATACATATTTTCTGCTGTGGAACCCAATCAAGTCTGTTGTAGTTGGCAGCAGGAGTTAGAATGATGAATTGTCTAAATTTCTACAGGACTTGTATTTTGGTGATCTGCCCAAATGCTCCTAATGAGATCCCTCTTTGATGATTCGAAGTCAGAGGAGTTTCCACAAGGACCGCGATTAATGCAGCCCACAGTTTGCACTTTGCGGTCTATGATTAAAATGCCCCCTATACTTTTGTCGCTAGTTTTCAAAATGTGGAAGAGGGCTCCCGGCTGATAGATCCTTCACTAGTTTGGAGACATACGGCAACTCTCTCTCTCTCTCTCTCTCATGAATGCAAGCGCACGCGCGCGCGCGCACACACACACACACACACACACACACACACACATATATATATATATATATATATATATATATATATATATATATATATATATATATATATATATATAAATAAGAGAACTTATTATATGCATCATAGAATAGATTGAATTAGAATTGGTGCAAAACACAACATATATAACTCGAGTGAACCGTATCCAAAACTGGAAGTAAACCTTGGTACCCCTTAATTCGATTGTAGTTTCCACTTACACGAAACATTTATGAGCGGTTTTAAAACATTGGTTCCTATTTTAATGATTAAAATAGTTGCGTGGTGTACAAGATGAATTGCGAAAGGTGATATAAATGAATGCGTCCCTATATTCTATTAATACACATTATGATATCTAGAAAATCTATCTTTGGTACAATGCAATACAATTTTTATATTATTGGTTGTTGCTAGTTGTGTCATGTAAATAGTTGGTTCTTTCTCTTTGTGTTTGATAAGATAAGATAATAGTTTCGTGGACATTCTAATTTTTGCACCTCTTCTTATTTATATAGATGTGGATGCTAATAGTAGAAGGAAAGATGTGAACAAAAAGAAGAAGAAATATGATGAAAAGAGAAAAGGAAAGAGAAAAAATTTCAAGAATGGAAAAGAAAAGCATAAAAGAGTTTGGAGAAAAAAGAAAGAAAACATATACTCAAGAGAATAACATAAAAGTGAGCATAATTATTATTTGTTTTTGTAATTCTTTATATAAAACTGAAGTGTATATCAAAGAGAACACACATGTATATATATATATATATATATATATATATGAGAGAGAGATACACTACTATTTCTTTGTCTTACTTGAGCCACCCTTCATGCATTCCTATATATATATATATATATATATATATATGAGAGAGAGATACACTACTATTTCATTGCCTTACTTGAGCCACCCTTCATGCATTCCTGTATACTCGTACGTCTTGTGACACAAGCCATCTCCACTGCCACCATGTCCTTTTCCCATTGGCCATGTTATATACTTTGTTATATCTTTAAAAATTTTAATAAAATAATAAAAGTTCATACACAGTTTTCGTAGGTGTAGTCTTTTTATATATCCATTTTTTTTGTTTTTGAACTCAATCATATACATAGGTGAATATGAATGATTGAGATTGTTAAGAATGAGTAAGCATATAAAGTTATATATATCCATGTGTTTGACAAAATTGAATATTTATCATCACTAACATGCCTATCATTACTTTTTGGTATGAGCAAAATTTTAAAAAAATTAAGTTTTTTAAAAGTACATAAAATAATATTATTATAATTATATTAGAAAAGTGATAGACAAGCATGAGTGATCATGATTCAATTACTATATATAAAATAATATATGATTTTATACAAAAATTTTATCATTCATTCTTTCAAATCAATAATGAAGATTTAGTTAAAAATATTATTATACTTATTAGGTAATTCAAATTTAAAAATCAATTGTGAGAATGTTTATGCGAAATTATGTATAAAAAACATTATACTTGTGTGCCAGAGAAAATTATTGGTCTTGTGTCTATTCAAACATCTGAGAGAAAGAAGGGGGTGACGGCTTGATGAAGACCCTTTGTACGTTAATAGACTTTAAAGGAGAAAACAAGTGGGGGCTATGGAACGGAACTGCATAATTGTTGGCTTCTAGAGAAACAGGAGGGCTAATGTGTTGGATCTCGTGTCTCCAGTCAACTTATGTTGGGTCACCTTTTGTTTTAAGGAATAATAGGTTAATTGACCTGAGCACAACCCGATCATGTTCATGTCATTTTTTGATGCCACAAGCTTGTACTTTTTAGGTCGTGTTTGTGTTTCATGACTTGTCATTTCATGATCGTGTCAAAATGGGTCCGCATTGCTTCTTTCTTTCTGTGATCAGTAGACACGAACACATTCTTTCTTTCTGATACTTAGGACTAGCAAACCCACGTTGTGGAAGGATCAATCACATGGTGTGTCCACTGGGGTTCTTAACAAGAGATAAGCTGCTTGTGGTTGGACTTGGTTTGGCTCATCCGAAGCTCGTTGCGATCGATCTCTGCAATTCCATAAACAGATAAAGCAGGTTGATTTTTGGTTGTTTAATTCAACACTTTTAATCGAATTTATATAATATTTATGTGGTGTAAGATTTTCGCTTATGCGAAAAGGAAATGGTAAAATATGATCTTACTTACTTCTTTATGAGTATCTTGCTTATGCAAACAAGTTGGTGTGGGTAAGTTTATTTTCTCAGATGAACTTGCATTAAAAAAGTAAATTTTATTCAAACAAGCTTTCTCGTGTTCGGTTTGTCCACCAACTTCAGAAATGCCAGTGGCGTAGGTTCGTTTCCTAACACGAATCCCAGTGGTGAATCTACACAGAGCTACAGTGAGGCATCTGCCCAACCCAAAATTCAGAAAATGTATTGTCCGAAATTCAGAAATCATGAAATTCATCTCTAATAACAATCTTTTCGGTTTTGGTTCGGATATTCGATTTGACGAGTGAAAGTTTCACCCTGCCAATGACCAACGTAAAACTCGGTCAGATTTCTTATGTGGGACAATGCTCCATTTTTTCTGTTGATCACAACCTTTTTAATGCTAATACAGCCTTATTGGCATCTTTAATCACATGATATCGCTTAATTGGCTTTCAGAAATAGCATTTTGGGTTTAGATGATATTATTTTACATTTCAAACACTAAATTATTTTATCTCACCATATTATATATATATATATATGTATGTATGTATATATATATATGGCTCTACCTTATAGATCGATAATTCAGATTATGTTTTACTCGATATTTTAGAGCACCTTTTCTTATTAATGGCTAGAACTCGTGCTCGGCTTATTTAGCTTAGACTCTTCATGAGCTTGAGCTCGGATTGACTTGGGGCAGTTGAGCTGAGGTTTTCAATCACCAGAATACTTGATTAAACTACATGAGACTAAGGAAAGCTTTGATCGGTGTCAATCATCACACAGAAATAGACCACCACAAGAAACCCATTAAAACTATTCGATTTCCAAGATAAATTATTGAGATTTAAATTTAAAAAATAAAAATTGTTTCAATTAACTGCAGTTGTACGAAGTATAGGTGTAGTTTTTGTTTTTAAAATTCAAATTTCAATCATTTAATTAATTTTTGTGGGTTTCCTAAAGTCTCTCTCTCTCTCTCTCTCTCTCTCTCTATATATATATATATATATATATATATATTGGTGAGACAAATTATTGGAAACCGCTGTTCAAAAAGTTGCAACGAAACCAAACTTTAATTCCTTATCAGTGAAGACGCCGAATCTCATCGATGTAGTACAAATGATGTAGAATGTAAGGCATTTAATGGGGAGTGGATATTTATGAGGTGTTCCATTGCATGCACGAATTGTATCTACCACATTCAGATCCAGGTTGCAAAATCCAACCCGATCCGATTCAATCCAACATTAATGGATTAAAGATAACCATGTGAGGCTGCAACATGGCCAAAATAAAATTTTGCATTGCAAAAGTTCAAATTTTATACTAATTCATAAGCTGTTGAATACTCTTGTGCTTAATTGCCTAATAACTGTTGGAACTTTGGATTTAAAACTTAACATGGCCACTTTTATTGTTTTGTTTTAAACGCCCATTAAAGTTGGTCACATGGAGATCAGGAACTAAATCTTTAAAATATTATTTTAATAGAATAATTTGTTGACTTGCAAACTTTCACATTCCTTAAGCCAATTCATCCTCCGGTAGGAGAAACTGGAACCATCTTTTGTTGTGATTTGGGTCTGAGTTCAACCGATAAAATTCAGTCTTGCCATGAAACACCTATGGTCCCCCTTAAATGCCCTGGATCCTTGTCTAAGCACCTTTCGGGCTGAACATGGCTAGTTCCGAACCCGGTTTCAACAAGAAACTGAATCGGGCTAGGAACCAGTTGAACCTAAAACCTTGCTCAGAACCGGTTGGGTTTCGGTTTCACCTTTTATAAAATCAGAATCGATGGTTCCAAACAGCTCATTTCAGTCTTTCTTAAAAAAAAATTCTACAATTTTTAAACTTTTTTAATAAAAGTATCAGTTTTGAGTGGTTTTGGACTCGAACTAGAACTGTCGGTTCTGAACATAACCAAAACTGGCCTCGAGACAGTTCAATTACGGTTCGGGCTGGTTCGGTTTCGGAAACGTGTACAGAAAGGCAAGAAAAGCTTATTAAAACCTACCCCACACGAGTAATTGAATTTTTTTCTCTCAAAATCTTATTTTAGTATCAAAATCTATATCAAATAAGGTGAACACTTTTACCTTATTAACAAAAAGAATAAAAAACAACAACAACAACTAAGCCTTTTCTCATACTAGACGGGGTTATTAACAAAAAATAATAATATTATTAAATTGTGGCAGGGGAAGAGGGTAACCTGGGCGGGGTGGGTTATCAACCCTGAGAGCCCTTGTCATGTTAGGGGCGGGTACCCTCGGAATGGGTCAGCATTTCCATCCGTGGCGAGTTTGGTTTCCACAAAATTAAGGGGTGTTGATGCAAGTAATATTAGTATACATTTTATTCCCAGGTGTATAAGTTTAGTTAATTTACATCAAGCAAAGAATTACAACGGAGAGGTACATTAGAGATATCGGTGAAGGTTAAGAAATATTATAAATCAATCATAAGAATTTCAATATTTTACTGTACTGAGTATTGAATTGTTAAGCATGCAAGCATCACTATGTGTAGAATATATCAATGATAAAAGTGAAATTAGTGTAGATTTTCTCACTTCAAGAAATGCAAAGGAGACGATATTCTTAAAGAAGGGATAAGAAAAAGCAATCCATCACTAACAGAAAAGGATGTTGGATGGAGTTTTAATGCGAAGATATAAGAAATTAGATGATGAACACTTAAAAAAAGAAAAAAGATATGAAAATAGTTCTAAAAAAATAATAAAATACATTTTTTCACAAGTTAAATACAAATACGACACAAGATTGAACACGATTAAGAATCAACGTAGATAACCCTCAAGAAAATTCCTGGCATTTATTTTAGTTTGTCAAACCTGTTGTACGATGTTGCCCTTTTGCATTGTTTTTTAGCTTTTTCTTTGTGCTACAAGAGGAGGCCAAAGCCTAATATATATGCACCCTCCGGGAGTTGAACTCCCCACCAGCAGCAACGGCGCTAGAGCACCCTGCCGTTAGGCTAACGAATCCTACTTCTGTATCATATCAACTGATCGTCTTGAACTTTGGATCGAATTTGGGTTTGAACCCAACCAATGAAGATCCTTAATTTCTTATTAAAATTAGGGAATGATCATTCAACTAATAATTGAATTGGATTCGGACATATCTGATGTATATTGAATTTGATTAGGATACTTTTATGGATTCAAACTTTCTCTATGCTATCCACATCTGGACCGTATCTGAATTCCATTCAGCCGCACTTTAGTAAGAGGCTAAGAGCTACGTCCGCTCCGGATCCAATCCAGTTAGCGTTATTTTACATATATCGGGACGATAGTTTAAATTTCAGGATATATTTAGCGATAAGGAGAATCAGTCGCGTTGCTTTCACGCGATCTTCTCTTCCCTCCAAAATTAGTCGTTGGGTAACGATTGCATGGCTGTGGCTGGGTTTTTATCCCGCGAACGCCGTCGTTGATCGGGAATTCGCCCTTCTGGGTTTCTCTCTGCAAATCCAGAACCTAGAAGGAAGTATGGTAGCCATCGGTCATCTTCCCTCACCCCTCATACAAACCATAGTACCGCGATCCCTCTTTTCTCCTCGCAATTGGATCTCGACCTCTTCGTCGCAAGCGATGCGGGAGAAGCACCGGCCTAGTGTCTCGATAAGCCCCCCGCCGGCCGATTTCGACTACCGATCGGAATTTTTGCAGGAGACGAGATCCGAGGTCGCGGAGATCCATCCGGGATTGCTTGATCTGGTGGGGAGTGGGAGATTGGTCCTCGTGAAGAAATCGCGTTTCGGACCGGGGAGAGGCGATGGCTTCGTGGAGCCGGAGATGATCTGGATTATCGGGGTCAATCACGTGGATGAAGAGTCTGCGGCGGAGGTCGAGCGCGTCGTGAGGACGGTGAGGCCGGAGAATGTCGTCGTGGAGCTGTGCAGAAGCAGGCAAGATTCTTAATTCTTGGGATTTCCCTCTTTCCGTTTGTTTCTCTTCTTTTTGGAGCATATCTGGAAATAAAACTGCATTCTAATTGAAATGAAGAAGATGCCGCGATTTTTATGTTTTAGTTTCATTTCTGCTATCTAAAGATGTCAGGATCGCATAAACAGCCTGCATTCGAGTTCTTGAATTTCCTTTCTTCGCATACTCCTGGATTATGCATCTTTATCCCTTACATCTCCAAATAGTGCATTGATCTAGGAGGAGGTAAATCAATCACTAAACATCTCATGTCTCCAGAAAATGAAGCTCCGGGTTACATATGTCAATTGAAATTCACGTCTAACGCTAGCTTTGCTTCTGACCCAATATCCATGTTTGAGGTCGGAGCAGTCAGATGCAGAGTGCCGAAGTTGTTAATATCACCTAAGGGAATTCGCTAGAAATCCAGATGCTTCTTGATTTGGCTACTCCCGAGTTGAATTTGTGTATGCCTCCATTTAAACCTTCATCCTTACGGATCTAATAAGTTATTTCTAGTGACAATAAGGTACGTAATTTGGAGGGACATTAAAAGCAATTACATTTTCCTCTTTGCCATTCCTAACGTTTTCTTTTAGATGTTAAACTTTTCAAATTTGTGATTATGATGAAAGTTCTGCTAGTTGAATTTCTAAGGATGCATGTCATTCAGGAATGAACTTAAAATTTTGCAGGACTCAACTTAAGAGCTGGGATTATGTTCTCTAAGTTGCAATCGGGTGTTGATGATGCTCCTTCTCTGAGATCAAACATGTTCTCTCTAAGCGGTGAGAGGTTTTCTGGTGCCATCGATAGGAGCTTGAGTTTAGGTAAGTTGGTGTTCATCTTTCAATTATTATGGAAGTATTTGCTATGTTTCTATATTTAATTGCAAACCACAAAAGCTGTAAATAAATTGATAGCTCACTGAACTTGAGTTTGAGACTGGCAGAGGTCTAAGTAGCTCAAGCATGTTGTTTTCTGCGCTCAGGTGAAAATCCTGTCCTTCCTTTTTTCCATAAATTGTCTAGGAGCCTAGTAACAAAGGTGTTATTACCTCTGAACTCTTAGGCAATGATCAGTTGACAAACATGGTGCTCGGCCACTGCTTCTAGTTAGCTATTGGTGGTTAGTGATCCCAGTATCTCGGTAAAAAAATCGTGGAATGCTTTTAATAGAAAATCTCATCAAGGTTCCAGTTTGACGGTTCCGAACTGCCTATGTTGTATTCCTAATTGAGATATCCTCTTTCAAATAGTCGGTCTTGGCTACTTATCTTTCTGTATGAAAATGCAGGTGGCCAGTCTGCTCTTGCTTTGCTTTTACTTTTTGCAGCATTCTCTTCTAAAGTTTCTTCTTCTGTGGGAAGGCCATTTGGGGATGAGGTATAATTCAGATATCATTTATGCTCTAGCGGACTAGCCCCATCTGGATGGTGTAATCTAGCAGGTTATTGTCAACTATGTCTAACTGTTGAGTTTTACTTTTCTTTTCTTTTGTAAAGTTCCGTGCAGCTCGGAATGCATCGGAATTCGTTGGAGCTCAAATAGTTCTGGGTGATCGTCCAATTGAAATAACAGTATGCATTTTCTTTCAACTCAAGACTTTTTTTCTCTTTTTGTCTCTATTTATGAATCTTTGGAAATTTTCTTATTACTTTTGTGCATTTTTTGGTATTTAGCTCGGGCGTGCGTGGGAATCTCTCAAATGGAATGAGAAACTGAAGCTAGTCATGATACTTTTCCGCGGCATAACTTCTTCAAGCTTGGAGTTAGCTGAAGACACTGGCGATAAGGTTGTTTCATTATAATAATTTCATTGAGTTCCAGGTCCTAAATTTTCCATCTTTTATTAATTGCAACTACCATTCTATCTACTGAAATTCATAAAATTTATAATTGGCTTTGATCAGAAATTTTTGCTTTGTTGTCAATGCCGATGAAGGTTGTGCCCCATGGTATTCTGGGTAAATTGGTGAAGTATTAGATCAATAAGCACTATCTATGGTTCATATGGACAACTACTGAATCCTTCTTGCTAAAAGATTCCAGCTCACAGGCTAATACTGAAGAGGTTTCTAGGGCAATATTATCGTACCACTATATAAGTCGAAAAATATTCCTGTTAATACTATTAAAAATTTGTCATATGGTTCAATCTCCTATCTGCCTGGAGTAATTAGGATACGCTATGTTAACTCCCATTATCATGATACAACTCTTTTCTCTTATTTGGTGGGGCTTCTTAGATCTCCTACTGGAGCTTCTTTTTCTTGCCATTACTGAGCAGAAAGCTGCCTTTCGTCATTCAAGTGTTTTTGGATGAACGTTTCCTGCTTTTCTAAGGTATAATTTAGGCAAAAGCACCACCATGTATGACAGCGTTTCTATTTTCCTATAAAGCTTAAGCTTATCCATTGATGCAACTTGGGTGTTCAAGTATTTTGTTTTCTTTTAATTTCGATTGGTTTCTTTTGAGATATTTTCATTTTTCTGCAGGGTGTTGAAGCGCCTGGTAGCCCATCTCAACTTTATGAAAAATTGAGCTCATCTTTTCCTTCACTCCTGCAGCCACTTATGCATGAGAGAGATGTTGTAAGATCAAAACTGCTGCTATCAGATTGTCTAATTGAAGTTGCATGTTTTGTGTTAAGGTCCTATCTGGCAAATATTTTGCTACCTATACGGCCAATTAGAGTGAACTCTGTTTCTGTGGCTTAATTCACTATCCTTGCAGTGTGGTTTTCATATGACCTAGTCTAAGGCCTTTGGTTTTTATCCAGGTCATAAGTCATACTTAATCCTAGTCACAAATGGCAATATCTCATGAACATGTTATAACAAGCACAATGCACTTAAGATGGGGCAAATAGCTCACAGTTTTAGTGGGAGCTTCATATTGTAGCTCATGGTTATACTGTCACACTATAGGCCCCAAGTACATTTGTCGGCTATTTTCTTGTGGAATTTTTTCGCGGAAAAAAAGTTGTGATGGTTCAAAAAGTAGCCTGCTGTTGAAGCTGGGGATTCCCATTATATTCACATATTCAACTACAGGCTTCAAAATTGAGGTCTCTGATGCCCCACCATTTTTGCGGATACACTTTGATAATCCCATTGTAGTGCAATACTGTTATCACATGTCATGAGTTTTTGTTATTTCTCTTGCAAATTACTGAAGACCTGAAGGGTCTCCTTTGGATAAGCCTACTTGATCCAGCTGTCTGTTTTCTGTGTGAGCATGGTCTCGAGCTCCGAGGCATCTTGTTTGGTCCATTCCGTAAGTCATCTTAAGCAAAATCATGAATGTTCACCATATCTTGATTTTCTGACACATTCAAGTATTACTAATTTAGAATACATCAAAGACATTATTGTGGTACTATTGCTTGCAAACATGTTTACAGTTCTTAGCAGAAATCTCAAGAAGCAATATGGAATCTACATTGAGCCAAGGTGGGACGTCCATCCACCCAAAATCTAGAAGACTAACTGAAGAATGTGCAACCCACAATCTAATGTATATGCTATAATACATAGTGCTCCCCATCCCAAAAAGTTTTGTGGGCTATTACCCCACCCTAAATTAATTTCTACTTCCGCCAATGCCAAGAAGGATTCAACATATTCAAATGTTTAACACATCAAAGAAATTATTGTCATACTGTGGTTATCTGTTATTATTTGCAAATTTCATGTTTATACATTTTTAATGGAAGTCCCGACCAGGGTTTTAACATATTTTTAATTATAATACATCAACGAGATGATATTATGGTTATTTGTAATTGTTTAGCAAATTTCATGTCTATGACGTAGTTGCAAACTTCACCAAGATTTATCAATATGTTTCTGCAAAATATATTCCTTATCGTGTCTTGCAAGATTTTCCCTTAGACAAAAGCCTGGGGAGAGGACTCTTTCTGTGGCATTAGCTAACATAATTCTAACTTGGTATCATGTTGCTTTAGTTCACTTTGAACCATCGGTTGTAATCTAACACTTGCTTCCATTTCTCTGTCTTATGTGTTGCTATATAACACACAGTCTGCTCTCATTTCCAGTATCTTGCTTGGTCACTCAAGCGGAGCAAAGCGGTGAATAACAGTAAACAGGTTGTTGGAGTTATTGGGGAGAGCCATATGAATGGAGTGATCTATGCTTTGGTGAATGATCAAGGGCGGTTGAGGTTCCGCGATCTTGTTGGTGGAAGGTGGCCTGGTAATGCTGCAAATGGGTGGCTTGTTGCACTTTTGAAAGGTTTAGTCCGTGACACTGTTATTGGTGCTTTGATATGGGCTCTTTTTGAACTGATAAAAGCTGGTAGTTAAGCTTTTGTGTTACAAATGATTTAATCAGAAGCAGTCGAATGCCAACAATTGTAGAACAGAAGTATCATAAAACTGACCTTCGATAGTATGATTATACTTCAGAGAGCAGGTGGTGTATATAGTCTCCATTGTACAACTAGCATTGCTCTGATCGTATGATACATGCCTGTGTGGTATGATTGTCTTCTGTACTTTGTTTATGGCACTCTGGGATGCGTTTGAATCGATCGACACACAGAAAGAGACTTCTGTTGTGCATTTCAAGGACATTAAGTTCTTTGAGCAGAAGGTATTCACGTAACCGTGCAACACGATAACCTCAGATAGGGCCGACATACCAAGTTTTTCTGGGTTTCTGAATCGAGTTTGATCAATGATTGGCTTTCATGATTTTCATTACAGTGATCCACAAATCAAGCTCTCTCTCTCTCTCTCTAGAAAACACATATGGACTAAAGTGTTAGGATAGGCGGATCAGACCGAAGCTTTAAGGCTGTTAGATTGTGGGGGACTCGCTTTAGGGTGAGATGAGGTTCACTCGAATTCTTTTGATAAAAAAAAAATTCAAGTGAATCGTGAACGTGAAATACAAGTGCACCTCTTCGAGACACTGGCTCCAAAAGAATTCTAGAGTCACGCTTCACATGGGAAACCCTGAACTCATGTCAGGAACGTTAATTTTCTAGTGTTGGTCGATACTGGACAATGGACGTCCTACTGCCGTGGGCCTATTCAAGCGCGGAGCTCTGCACAACCAAACGAACACTTGTTCCCATGAAGTGAGGTTCCGAGTTCGAATGGAGACCAGCGTCCCAAATACCGGTGGTTTAGGGGGAAAATTTAGTACGGACCTCAACTAGACATTGTCGGTTTAGAACTGGCTCTTCGGTTCGAATCGCTTACAGAATCGACGGCAGCTGAAATCGACTGTACTGCTTCTAAGACCAAAACTGGAACTGAAACTGATGGTTACAAACTATCATTAACTATGTTTTAAATGTTTTTTATAATCTCTAATCTCATTAACTCAACATCAAGGCCTTTTTTATCGTTGCAGGTGGTGAAGAGTTCACTCCTAGAGAATACATTCCTCTTGTATTTTAAAACAACAAATTTTGAAACCATGCCAGATGTTCCGAAACCAAAACCTGAACCGGGACCCGGCCAAGAGCGATTCAGTTCCGGTTACTGGACGGATCGGGTATTTTAGTCATTCTCTGTTTCAACGTTATCTAGTGAGCAATCAATGAATTTCTTTTTCTCATAAAAATCCCAAGAGGATCGAGCCGAACTCTGGGAGCTTGAACGGTGGCAGCTGCCCCCGGCCGAACCTTATATGCGGGCGTTAATTGGGATTTCTTGAAGGGAAAAGAAGATGATTGGTCTTGTTCATCAATTGTCGCCGTCGTCTATCCTCAAATGGGATTCATGTAGGCTGCCTTATTATGGATCGAGGGGAAGAAGCTTTTACGTGGTGGGAGAAAGCAGGAGGACCGACGACTACCACGCCACTCTCAGAGCTCTCAACTCTAGAGGCCGTACACCAAGAAAGTCGCTTGGTCAGGTCTTGTAGACCTGCTTATATTATTTTCCTTCTCCTTTACCTTTTCATCTTTTTGTTGGGTTTTTTCCTCGCAGGATGTTGGGTTTTGCTCAGTCATCTCAGTTTTTCCGTTTTTCCGTTCTTTTGCTTCTTTGGTTTGTTAGCAAAATGGGTAACTTTTGTTGGGCAGCTCGGGAACTTGTATGCTTGTGTGACCAAATCAGTGTTATGCAATTGCTTAGAAATTCCATGGTTGCCAATCGGTTGTTTTTGTTGTTCGATTCTGCTCATTTGGACTTTTTTCCCTGTCAGACTGTGTGGTGATTATGTCAATCTCTGATTTTCTTCCTTGAAGCATATTTAATACTTGGTAGAACGATTGATGTGATCTTGCATGTGGATGAGCCAGTTTTTCTGCATATGGTATGGAATGGAGCGAACGGGTTTTGGCCTATCCTAATTGAAAACTGTTCTTTTTCTGTAGTACAGGTCGACTTTGTTTTAATGTAGAACTGTCAAAGTGTAATAGAAAAGTTATTTATAAGTACCGCACAACTTTGTGCTAACTTTTGAGACAGCTTCTGAACCATCTCGTGGATATGATGTTTATCTACATTAGTCATAATTTTTGTCAGCCTTATTAGATTTCGTTTTGGTGGACAAAAGGTTTCTAGGTAATAGTGGTAGTGGTACCTGTTTTTGTAACATACAAACTTCAAGCGCTTTTATAATGCTTGGATAACACTTTGGCGTGTGGCACACTGTTTGAAGGGAAATCAGTTCCGATATACTCATATCTGCTTAAGTTTCTATTGGGAGATGCCATTGACTGACAAATTGACAATGCAGCCGGAAGCAATTTGAGAAAGGCATATAAATATACAATATCTAACTGGTTGCTTGGACTAGTTTAATTTTAATTGCTTAGACAAAAAATTTAATTACTTTAACAAGTTAACATAAAGTCATATAACGTAATATATGGGCCATAGGTCGTGCAATTAGGATATCAATTCTAATTAATTGAAGTACAATACGAATTTCTGAAGGACTATGGTTGCACTGACTTGTGGATCCGGATATAAGGTATGGTTGGTAACAGATTCTCCAATCACCTTTTTAGTATAAAGCTCCAATATACCATCACACATTCTCTTTTGCTTCACTGATGTCTGTATCTAAGAATTATTCTTTTGAATGATGTAAAACCTGTTATACTTTTCATAAGTATGACCTGATGCTTGTGATGCACAAATGCAGCATTATATGTTGAACTCGTCCATCAATGAAGAACTTGTGAAGCTAGCTGAAGTAAAAGAAGGAGATGTGGTGTTAGAGATAGGACCCGGAACTGGCTCTTTAACAAAAATTCTTGTAAATGCAGGTGCAAAAGTTATTGCAATTGAAAAGGTACTGGTTGGTTTCATGTAACAGAGAGCAGTGCTTGATAATCTTTCATAAGATCCCTGAATCTGTGTATATGAGTGTGTAAATTTCTGTTATCTTATTGTTTGAGAGTTTGGTTCCTCTTAATTTTGAACAAAATAATTTGTTTTATATAAATACTTTATTTCTTTCGGTGCCAACTTAATTCTACTGTTAGAATTCTCAAAATATGTTTATTATCTTTTTTGTTTCCTTTCTTTCCTCACTTTCCATATGGCAAATGCCTTTCTTGGCTCTAGTTGCATTCCTTCTTTTTCCATTAACTGTCTATGCTACACCACCACCAAACAAGCATGCATACAATGCACAGCACATGCAAATACAACACACAGAAGCATCGTTTATTTGTTCTTATTATCATCATACGCTACCAGACCCCACTGCAGCCACCAAGTAAATTCAGGCAAGCTTTATCTGGTGACAACACTATGCCAAAGAGGTTGAAGGATACCTTGATTACATTATTAAGGTTGTTAGCTCTTCCTAAACATCAGGGACATTGAAGCCGACCAAACCACAAAGCCACTAGGATCATGATTCAACTGAATAATCTTTTGATTGGAGTTGTTAGGCACCATATCGAGCATGTAATGGTGCTCATGCATTCAAATCTTGTCAAAATATGGATTGCGAGAACTGGCACATGTACATGCTTGGGTTCTATTTATTGTTTACCTAATGATAGCGATCTTTTAGTTAATGTCACGGAACATCAGATGCTTATCACCTGTATCCTTAATTTTGGTGGTTTGATTTCGTCAAATTGTTCAGTTGTGCCCCTAAAGAGATCCTTCCAGTGCAAAGAAGGTTTCTTTTGAAGACCAAGTAGCTTGTTGGGTAAACTTTAGTCATTTCTACATATAGCAAACTTTTACGGTACTGTCAACTCAAGATCTGAAAAACTCGAACATCTCTGTCGTCTTTTCCAAACTCAATTTCTAACTTTGTGTGTTTCTTTGTTGAGTCCTCAATGTATTTGAGGTTGGCCAAAATATTATTTTTTGCAAATTTTCAGTTGATCCAGTAAAGTTTTTTCAATGCATACAGCTTTGTATCTTAAGCATTTAAAATTGGAGTTTTTCAATGCAAATAGTACCCTTTACTTCTTCACCAGAACATTTAAAGAATACCTGGTGTATTTTTATGGGAGTGCAGGATCAACATATGGCAATGCATATCAGAGAAAGATTTTGTTCCCAAGACCGTGCTATGGTAAATCCATTTATGTATTCATTTTTTTCTTTTTCTTATATTCACAGAGTTCACAAATTACTGGCCAATAACTTGAGTTGCTTGTCTGTTATATCTTAGTATTTAACTTAGTGAACTCCTATGTAGAGAATGCTTTAAATTATAATTAATGGTCTTACTTATTACTAGTTGATTTTGTTTTAATATATTATCCATGAATTAGATTTGTGGACCATTACCACAGGAAACACAACTGCATAGATCCAATACTAAAGATCAAACCTATTTTCTAATGGGGTCGAGAAACTCCCGGATATTTATTTGAGAACCTCAATGCAAATGTGTCTTCATGCGCAATAGATACATGAAAATATATGGCAAAATAGAAATGCAGTGTGCGTACTAAGTCTGATAAGTATCTGCTGCAAAATGGGGAGTTTCTGTTTCTCATAGGCAAGAATTATGAAAGAAGACCTTTCCATTTGTTTGGAAGAAACATGGAATCCTTGAAAGACATGTAAGATATATGAAGCAACAGAAATCTAATTGAATGACACTGAATAGATGGATTTTATTTATATATGCAGCCCATGGCTCTAGCTAGGTTATCAGCATGCAACTCTCAGGTTGAAGAGATGTGCACAGTAACATTTGGAGTTTTATTCCAGGATCTTCTAATGACGTCTTTATTAAGTTATAGTACTTGACAAGGAAAAGAAATCATTGTCTTCAGGTAGTTATGCACAAGAGAAACACACATATACACATTTATATGGAAACAAATGTTACCTGGTAACAGATGGCTGACACCGTTGAGTCTTCGCTTTGTTGACTCTTAAAAATTTGTGGGTCTGTACATTGGTTAACACTGTAAACTATCAATTTCTGGTGATGTCAAGTGAGTGAATGGGCTTGCCAGTTTTAACGAATTGATTCTCATGATATGTGTGTGTGTGTGTGAAGTGACATATACTGAATGCATGATACTCAACTATTGTAAGTGGGTGGGCACCATCCACTTACGATTGTGAGTGCCATTTAGTATATGCCACTTCCTTTACATATATATAAGCTGATTAGGTATTCAAGATCCAATCCACCAGACTTTGTTGGGATTTTTTTTTTCTTTTACTATTTGAGACAAGTATGCATTAACATGTATTTAATAAAGGCATCCCTATCTAAGAACTTGTAATCTCTTTGTTTGAAGCTATATGACGAACAGAAAGCCCTAGCCTTGAAAGACAATTCTGAGTTTTTTTACTCTAACAGAAAATCCTAACCTTCGTCTATCTCTTTTGCTGGTTATATACTTTGAAAAGTGAAGTAAGTTCTTCGCTCAAGACAAAGAATTGAAGATTTAAAGAAGAGAGGAGGGGAGAGACAGCTGACTCTAACAGTTATCTAGATGTCCAGATGAAACAGAAAGTAAATAATAAAAAAAAACAGAAAAATCTAAACTTAAAAAATCCTGAGACTGCATTTTGTGCCTTACATTCTAGCAATTCTTTGAGATGGTAACGTCTGATAGACTGATAGTTCATTTTAGTATGCTCTTCGCCATCTGAATCTTCCTAGCCTTCATCTATCTCTTTGGGACGTCTATATGAGCTTAAATAATGATGAATTTGTACGAGATACACATGTCACTGTCTCCTCTGAAAGTTCTGCATGTGATCTTTGTAGGTTTTACATGAAGACTTCACGAGGTGTCATATTCGTGCTCACATAGAAGCATTTCTGAATAAAACATCTGGAGAAGTTTCGAGATGTGCAAAAGTGAGACTTCTCCTGTAAGTTTGCTTTGTGGCATCGTTTTCCTCCTTTATTCCTCCAACTTGTGGTTCCTTCTTTAATAACTGTAGGCTGCACAATGAATGTTTTGGTAACTTAAATGTGCTAAGGATGATTCTCTTTTGTGTAAGGAACAGAAAATAGCAAAAAAAATGAAAAAATGGAGTATATTGATCTACAAAATTTGAGAAGGATTGTAACTATATTTAAATAACTCCGCCCATGTAAGGGATCACCCTTGCATGGCTGGTCCCAAGCCCAGATAAAGGAGGAGGGTTGCGTTAGGCTTCCGACAGCCAGCATAAAACTTTGTCGGACATACCTTGGATTCTACAAAAAAACAAAGAATCCATATAGCCGACCCCATCTAGTATGGGAAAAGGTTTAGTTGTAGTAGTTGTAGATTGTAACTGTATTTAAATATAAATCTTCATTTTCATGATAAGGGAAGTTTTACTCAAGAAACTAGAACTTGTTATGTGGGACTAAAGATCTGTTACAATAATGATTGGGAAATTAGGAAGGCAATAAGTTTTCATGATTGGGAAACTATTGGTTTTAATTCATGGATGATTATTTTATTATGATACTCACAAAAGTTCTCAAAATCTGAGTGTTTCTCTGAGATGTTCATTTACTATGAGAGTGATTTTTGCTTTCTATCACTATAACACAACTGTGATATGAAAATTGTTTTCAGGAATCCATGGAGTAATGGGTGGTCTTATATATGAAAGTACTGTTTTATTTTCTGATAATGCTACTGACTGAAATGTAGGTTGTTGCCAACATTCCCTTTAATATAAGCACCGAAGTGATCAAGCAACTTCTTCCCATGGGTGATATATTTTCACAAGTTGTTCTTTTGCTCCAGGTTAGGCATTCCATGCGTACTTACTTTTATCTTGTGAGAAATTTTTAAGGAGTAGGCAGTGTCTTGTTATACCCTAACCTCATGATGGAAGCTCCTTGTCACTCATATTCATTTCGCTGTTCCTGTGGACTGTTCTCTTTCGAATTAGGCACACGTTTGTTAGAATGATCTTCATTGATCAATTCACTTTGAATATTGGTGTGCTGATGGAATTTGTTCCATCTTGTAGCTGCTTGAAGTCTTGAACTGGAGTATTGGCTGACTCCATTCTAAAATATCCATGATGGGCAAGGAAGAGGAGAGACATTTGGGGACTGATTGAGTTTCATTTTGTGGATGAGACTCTTTCTTGACTTTGAATTTTACCCTGCAAATTATTTGTTGCAAATAACTGTGATGGTGGTTGATCGCCGGTGATCATGATAGTGGATGTGATTGCCTCAAATTTACGGTATCCTCCTAAGGAACTTTGGTCCATAAGGAGGATCAACCATATTCTAACACAGGCTGGATAATCCTGGCTGTTGAGGATTGCCTTGGCTTATCTTAGGTTCCAATACATTCACAGCACTTTCTCTCATTACATATTGATTAATGGAATAGGTTTGATAGAGATTTGGCTAGTATAATGGCTAGCAATTTTGCATTTGGCACGTCACTTTCTCTTTGTCCTTAAATTGGAAAGTTCATTGTGATTTATGTGTAGTTTCTGCACGGTCCTACCAAGGTCTTGTGAAACAAGACATGTAAAGTTTTTATGACATGGATACCACTTGTTTTGTCTTCAGGATGAAACTGCTTTGCGTTTGGTTGATGCTTCATTACGAACATCTGAGTACCGTCCAGTGAATATTTTTGTAAACTTTTATTCAGGTATGACATTCGATAGATTGAAGGTTACATGTTTTGAAAATTCTTAGGTGTTCCTTTAAGTTGTAGTTGGTGAGACGGCTTTGGACCAGAGTTATTTCTCTAAGCACCAGAGATGCATACGCATGCATGTAACAGATGTGCATATGCACTCAAAGAACTGTATGAGCTGCATCATTCACTTGGATCAAAAAGTAGTTGATGGTGGTTCAAATTGAAGTTTTCAAAATTTTAGCTTTTCAACAACAATGCCTTTTCCCATACTAGATGGGGTCAGCGTTCCACAGGGCCCTATCATGTGTAAAATTTTAGCTTTTCAGAAGAAAAAAATTCATTCAGCAAGTGTTCAGAATTCAGAAAGCTAAAAGTTAACCAAAAGACTACGACCATTCTTTATGTCTTCGGGAAAGCTCACTAGACCACATTCTGCTGACAACCTATTGCAGAAGATTAAAGCATGAAATCCATGTCAGGATTTTTTCATCTCTTTCATTTCCATCTTTTGGACATTAATTTGTGTTTGCTTTTTTTAGGCACTCCACAAACTAAGGGGGAAGCTACTGAACATCCCTGTGTTTATTACTCCGTTTCTCAGTAGATTATATGAGTTGTGTGGAATGGCTTTTTCACTTTTCTAATTCACTATGTGCTCTTATTATTTCACAGAGCCAGAATACAAATTCAAAGTCTCAAGGACCAACTTTTTCCCACAACCAAATGTAAGTGTTTTTGTTGCTATACACCTTAGTGCAGCCAGTTTATACATGAATCATCAGGTTGTTTATGGTGCCTATCATGCTTACATTGTGCTGTGAAACTAAACAAAGAAATGGATGGTTGAGAAAGCACTGGCACGGTTCTGTGAAAGTAAAGAAAAAAAAAAGATATCTGGCTTCAGCCTTCCTGTTGTCACCGGAAAATAAAAGAGAATAGATAGTTGGAAGCACCTGCATGGTTCTTTCCTTTGTTGTTTGCTTGAGGTGTTACTATAGTTGTGGCTACATAGAACTTACGGCACGTGACTGAAACAAAACAGCAATCGCTAGGTAGCATGCACATTTGATACCAATCATAAGGCTATATTGTACGTTGTAATTTTGTGAATTTTATGTTAAGAAGGCATTTCTGGATGGATTTCAAAGAAAAGAAAAGAAAGGGGAAAATAACAAAGTTATTTCTAATCACAACATGATGGCCGTTCTCATTGACGACTCCTAACTTCTATTATTGCTTGATTATATTAATGTTCCCTGCAACATCATTGAGTGCAATTAGGCTTTTACGAAGTTGGGAGTCGGTCATTTAGTTTGTGGTTCTCTTGTGATGTGCAGGTAGATGGTGCAGTTGCTATATTTAAGTTGAAGCAACCAACAGATTATCCAAGAGTGAATTCATCAAAAACTTTCTTTTCAATGGTTGGTTCCTGCTTATCTTTTGTGTTTGTTGTTCAATGGCTCCGAAAGCTTCTGCTGTACGTTATCAACAACTAAGTTAGACAACCATCAGCTCATTGCTCTGTTTTTCATAGTTCATAGCCTTTCATTTTCAGTGCTTGTGTCAGATATTAGTATCTAATAATGTCCTCTATTAGGATATTAGTTTATCTTGTATCAACGACAAGATCTATAACTTCAAAAGCTTCAAGAAAAAGAGCACTGATGTGAGAAAAAGAAGAGAGGTGTATGCTTCAGTGAAGTTGCTCTGTTCTGTTTGCTATTTTGGAGTAACCGATTAGGGATTTTGTTTTCTAGTTTAAGTGCACTCCAGTAAGGTTTTGGATAGAAAAATCCCATAAGTTTTCACACCTTTTCACTTAGGACAACTTAATGATAATCAACATTTGGTTAATAAGTTCACTATTTATTTTGCACTTTTTGGTCATTATCTAGTCAACATTTCAAAATAAATCAGAGTTGATGTAACTCCATCTTTTCTAGTCGTTCTGGTCAAAGTCTTGCCTAACCCCAGCTTGCTTACCAGAAAAGAAAAAGGTTTCAAAGATATTCATGATTTAATTTTTTGGACATAACACCGGAAAATCACCCATTTAGAACATAAAATTGGATAGAGATTCAGGAGAAAAGCATGCAAAGAGTTTTGGAATATATTGAAGCTTTTGATGGGAGTGCAATTGACTTTTCCGTAATGGTGAGACCAAATTTGAATCATAACCAATTGAACCTAAACGTTCGTGATAGAACTTCCTATGAAGTCAACTACTGAGATGAACGGCATAAATTTTGACGTATCTGTTCTATTAAAGCTGAGCATTTCTGTCTCCACAGGAAGATTCCGAGCAATTTCATCTGTAAAATAATACAAGCAATCAATAACATAGCCGTTGCTTGTGGCTTGACATTTGTAGAAGTCGTCGATATTCAGGACAAATGTGTATTTACAAAATGCCATCTCAATTCGGTCGTATTTCATCGCATCTGAACGTGATATAGTCAAAAGAATGCACCACATGTCCGTAGTTATAATTAAGATCTTATTCTTGAACAGCAGAAAGTTTGACGTATCCGTTTGTTAAACCGAGGATTCCATCTCCACAAAGGGGAATTTTTAACTGCCGTTCGATTAACGTCCTAGCCTTTGCACGCATCTTCGTATTCTTTTTGCAACTTTCTGTCGGTGCACACTTCAGTCATCATGGTTGCCATTTTCAGGTGAATTCTGCATTTAATGGGAAGCGAAAGATGCTGCGAAGATCACTTCAGCATCTGTCAACACCCGATCAGATAGAAAATGCACTTCGACATCTGGGACTTCCTGTAACGGTTGGTCCACATCTATCTCCCATTTTCCTGATATCACAGTTTCTATGCTTTTCATGAACTGTGTGTGCAATGCAGTCCCGACCGGAGGAGCTTACACTCAACGACTTTGTGGGGTTACACAATTTCCTGTTCAGTGAGTCCAATTGATGAAACCTTCATATACACAGTCCTTTTTTAGCTTGTAGATTTGTAATATCTGAAGAACGCTGCACCGGATGTTGATGTTTATTGAGCAGAAGATACACCTCTTTTTCTGGTTACAAAGGGAGGCCGAAGACTAACACAAACCACGCATGAACCAGAAGATACACCTCTTGGTTAGCAGATGATATGTCGAGATCCATGTTCATAGAAAAGCAAGATGCTAGAGACGAGCAAGGTGAATTATCTGGTTGGTCTTTGAGTTCCAACAGATCCACATGAATTTCTGGATGGTGGGTGATATTTTGGTTTATTATTAGGAAGATAGTCCTGGGGACGATGGCGTTCGAGCTATCAGCTTCCAATCTGTATGTATTATCCGGATATTGTCATTTTAGGAATGAAGAACTTTAGCTTATTATTTCGTCATGCACACAGCTCTTCGGTGAATAGAAGTGGTTTCTCCCTTCAAACTATAGCTTATGTTCTTTTGCTTACATTGTGGATTGATTAGCGACGATTCTACTTACCATCGCAAGATCTCATCTTCAATGTTGTTGGAAAATCCCATGTTTTCTTTTTTGGAAATTCCTTCTCTCAGAAAACTGCAGAAAAAGTATCAGCAGACAGAATACATATAAATTTTACGAGCTTAAAAACCCGAGACCTCTAAGTCTGCCTAATCCTAACTTGGTCTATTATGTTTTATACATCTTTTGATGAATTAATTAGGGCCAGCCATCAGTATTCACAAAGAAGATGGACTATAAACCAGAACAAAACCAAATCAATTCCTTTTCCCATTGTCGGGCCCTTTACTTGGGTTCCAGTATCATGTAGCATATTATCAGAAAATCCAATAAGATATGACCGTTTTTCATTGTTTGTAACTTGTGAGGTCTTTTACCTCTTAAGGAATTCCCTCTTAAGGAACTCCCTAAATTCTCATATCTTTTCACATCATGCCAGCCTTAGACGGTAATGTGCCTGCGTTAGACGACAACGTGGTGAAGTCCCCGACTGCCATAACATATCGTCGTGAATCTCGTGATATCAACTGGACACTTGAGTAATTGTTATTTTTGCAGCTATCCACAAACTGCTTGTCACAATTTAATTTAGCTCCGGACTTCGATGAACGCGGCTAGTTTTTAAAGATGGAAACAAGCTAAGCAATCTTCTGATAATGGCAGATCTGGTGGATTTAAGGCTTGACGTAGATGAGACTCGAGCCACAGCGAAGTTCTAAACCATGTGTTCCTTGCACTCTTCTTGTAATGGTTCGTCATTCCCTGAGCACCTTGGGGGTTTCTTGATTGCGAGGCCTGGACCTAAAAAATTAGAACTATAAGCTAATTTGCCTCGTAACCAAACACGGGTCCCATCATACAATGCAGTAAAGCATGCAAACCCTTCTTTTTCCTCGATTGAGAGACCGACATATGAGCCATTGGAACTGGGCCTGCATTGATAGTTCTCCGGACCTGGCCACGTAATCAAACACCCCCTTAATACCTCATCACAATTTTTGGAAGAAAAAAAAACATGGGAGATGTGCCAGATTCCCCTTCTACCATGCCTGCTCAACAGTTAATGCAGGACAAAAGTCGTTTTGCAGTATATTGGACTAAAATTCAAAATCTTTTGTCTTTCAAGTTGCTTAAGTTACACTGCCGTCCCTATTAGCTAGTCCACTCACAACTAATGCAACATTCTTGGGATTTTAGTTCATCAGCTTCGCAGACAGTGAAGCGAAAAGGAGAACACGTCATGGAGAAAACCGCACTTGAAGCTACATAATTTTTGTGTAATATTGAGTTACATGCTGTGGACTGTGGAGTGTGTGCTTGTGAGTTATAAAGGCCAACCGGCAACTGTAGAAGTGCTATACCAGAATGGAAGGTTATGGGAAGATCAGAGGAAGCTGCCGCTTTATCTATAACACAAGATTCATGCTTTTAACATGTTTAAGTAGTTATCGATTATAGACATGGAAGATGATCGATAGCCTGAGCCAAACAGATTGTAGTGGTTCAAGTAATGATACAACTTATACAGATCTCTTCTCTTCTCATATCCCGGTTGTCTTGGCATTACCTGCATGAGAATGAATACTTACTATCACAAGGACGTTGCGGCCCACAACATGCAGTTCAAAAGGAACAAGGAAAGAAGTCACTGAAAGTGGATTACATATATTCGTACATATATACAAACATACATAAATACACACACATGTGTGTCTGTGTGTGTGTGTGTGTGTGTGTGTGAGAGAGAGAGAGAGAGAGAGAGAGAGAATCAAGTGGTACTTTCGAAACAATTGCAGCAAGAGCAAATTCACAAGAGTACCTCAAAATAGGCATCGTAGAATGAATTTCCAAATCCCGCACACCATGACATTCCAAATTCAGCCTCATTGTGACCGTCTGTGCAAGGCACAAATTTCCGTCAGCACAAATTTCGCTTGACGATATCAGCTTAGAGAGAACTGAAGGATGAAGGGATATAAAAGATATAACTGCAACTAAAAATTTCTACTTAGCCAAGCTAGTCAACTGCTAAACATTAGGTGCTTGGGAGGACCTACAGATAAACCTTAGGCATTAGATAGGCTTCGCTGGGAATTCATTCTGAAAACTGGTCAATTAACACCAAGCCAACAAACGCAAATTATAGTGAAAATTTGGCACTAGATGGAGAGTACATTACTTCTGACTATGACAAACTTTTGCACTAAAGATAATCCAAACATGGTTTATCCAATCATATTTGATTGCTGATGTATTTGCTTCTCACGGATTGTCACGGATTGTAGCATCTTGAATCATATTGGACATAAGGACGTTTGGATTTGGTCTATGAATCACTACTCTCGTTGCAGGTAAGATAGAGTTAACAGTTTTTCAGATGACTCTTCAATGTTCGCCTTAATAGATTCTTCAAAGGTGCACGTTGGATGCAGAGTAAGCATTTTTTCACATATTTATACAAAAAAAAGTGGGTATGACTGTCAAGGAGCCTTTACATCTGAATTAGCTCAGGCGGTGCTCAAGACTGCTATTGTTTTCTCACAAGCCCAATGTGTCTCTCTACAATTAAGCCTACCCTCTCCATGATGCTTCCATTTACTATGAACCAAGTCAGAAGCTTAATCCAGATAGCAGGCAGTTATCCTGGTCTGCTGCAGGGGAAACTCAAACTTTACAGCAACAGAAAGCAAAACAAACGATATAGCAGTTAACCGTACGTTATGAAGAACATGCTACTCATAGGCATCAAGTTTAAAATGATAATGGTAACATTTATTAGGAATGTTTGGACCTTCTCATACACATACTTTTACAAGCATTACATTTACTAACACATGAATTTGTAATCTGATTCTCAATGATGAATTCACCTTGTTGGTGGTTCATCTTGTAGTTTTGGCGAAAAACTTAAAACAGGTTCCAAAACAAACAGAAACACCAAAGTCCTATACGGGGAAAACTCTAACCAGAGATATTAGAAATGCCAAAAAGGTACTACCAGCAATTTACCAGCACTATCAGAACAGACATACTTGTAGTCTCACAATATAATCCATAGGCTTTTGCTAACAAGCACAATAGCTCCAATAAAAGAGGGATGGACATTAGTTGCATGTTTCATCAAATGTGATTGTTATGGAGGAAGAAAAGAGGAAAAACAGGAGAAAATGACCACTTACAAAAGCAAGCTGGATCCAGTATAACAGGCTCACCATTCTTGTCAGAGCTGACATTCCCACTCCACAAGTCTCCATGAAGTAATGATGGTTCAACTACAACATCTTCAAACAGTTCGTGAAGACTCTTCATCAGCCTTTGTCCTACCAAATTGCAAGAGTTATTCCATACTCATTTCACAGATTCTTTTAAAACGAAGTTTCAAAAAATGCATGAACTAGACTAATTTCAATTTTCATGTTTGCACCATTTAGAAGATTGAGTTCCAACTGGTTTCCCTTAAGTAGTTTCTGTATTTCTTTCACAACTGACTAAAATATAAGCATGTAGACAAATTATACAACCGAGTATGAGATTATCTCCAATAATGAGCTTACCTTTTTCATAAATGAGGGAATCTCCATACTGTTGTAGTGCCAAGTTTAACTGGTATCCCAGCCTATGCTCAGCGAAGAATTGGACCCAGTCTGTTGACCAAGTGTTTATCTGAGGTGTACTGCAGCAAGCACACATTAATGCAATAAAAACAGTCTAGGATAACCAAAGATCACCATCAACAGACCGAAATTTCAGAATAAATACAGAAGTTTCATTACATAAATGTACAAAGAATATAGGAACATAAACAGCTGTTCATCTTCCAGAATTTTCCTATGGAACAACCTGAATATGTAAAACATCACATCTCAATGTGCTAGTAAATTTAAACGGTACCTGCCAATGGTATTGTTGACTGGAAATCCAAAACCTTTATCAGATTTGCTGGCTTTATGCATTTCCGCAAGCTTCCTACCTAGGATTGCCTAAGGATAGAAAAAAGTGTTCAAGTGACAACCGTAGTGGTCCAAGACTCCAAATGATAAAAAAGGTGAATATCACCTGATTCCCCCATGAGGAGCCGAATTCAATAAATTCCATGATGATGTAGGATCCCCCATTTGGTAGTGAACCAACCTTCACAATATTGCGGAAAGAAACACAGTTTTGAATAGTGATGACAAAAAGAGAATTGTGTGGTATTGAGAACCGATAGCAGAGGTATGATACCTTAAAAGGACGGGGGACACGAATAGAGTTTGTGGCGTACATCATACTAAGACCTAATGCCTCCCCTTCAAACATTGATAGTCCAATTCTCCTGATACACATATAGAGAAGGAACACTTTATGTTTACAAGTAACAACAAACTGGAAATAGTTCAATTTGTGGGACCTAATGCCTCCCCTTCATAATATTTACTTATGATACCCTACATGTGAAATGTCAAGAAATTGTTCAGGGAAATACAAACGAAACCAGTGAGAATCAGATAAAGAAGGAAAAGACAACAGTAAAGAAATCAAGTAGAGTCAAGATTCTTGTTGATTTATTGGCAACTATTTTTCTCTCGTGTTGAGATATGAGTTGGCAAAGCAGGGTAGAAAATGGAAAAAAGGAAGACCATCTACACGCCACTGAAGCAACATAACCAACACAGAACAGAATTCATAGAGCAGTAACCTTCATGTAGGACTTCATGGGCATAGATGACTGAAGAGAAGGAACCAACAAACTTCTAACAAGTGATACTTGATAAACACTTTAAAATCATAGGTTCAGTGGAAGACATTTGATACTTTAAAACATGTAGAAGAAAGGAAAACCTCTTAATGAGAATCAAGAACAATATTCCCTCTGGGAGAGGTCACAGACCATGTGGATCCTCTGAATTGTATAAGCATCTGATCCATCAATTGGACCCAATTAACACACTCAGAATCTCATCCACTCGAACCCAAGATATCTCTGGGAGTCCTTAAACAACAACAGTACTTGATTCTTTTCTCTCAAACTAGACTACTAAATTCCACAAATGCACTTCAAAATTACTTCTGGCTCCTACACAATGCAGTTACAAGAATTTCCTGTCCAGACCAGCAAAAGAACAGGAAATTGTGAGAGCGGGGTTGAGCTCAATTCGTAGGTGAAAATTTCAAATTCAGAGAGGAGTAAATAGTTAAATGTTGCATGCTCCAAAATGCAATATCATCTACCAACCAACTAAACCTCTGAAAACAATGAACAAAAGCCATGCTTATGGGACAAAACTTGACGAAGACGAGGATCCAAAACAATAACTCAACAATTACTGAAAATCACCAAGATGCCCAAGAATGGACCTGTTGGTCTTGACAAAGAAGGACCCGGCATCGGTATCGTATCGATTAGCCAGATTGATGCATCCACCACCCACAGAAGTTATCCTCGTGATCTTGGTTGCCTTTCCTTCCGAGAGAATCCATTCACGAACTGGGTCGTCTCTAGAATCCGCCGCTGCCATCTCGATCCCGTCATGCGCGCCCTCAACTCAAGAATGGCTTTCAGGAAGATAAGAAGGAACAAGAAGCTTACTTGCTACTGGTTTGCAAAAAACGGCCTTTGGTCTCTTCGGAACCGAGAATCGAGCGCCAGAGAAACACGATGTGAAAGAAGGGAAAAGCTCCGCGTGTCCCATCCTCTCGCTTCCCGCCTCACCGCTTATCCCCCTCCCCCCCCGGAATCTACTACTGTGGATGTGACCGTTTGCTTTCTCAATGCACACTTGAGGTTGAAGCTTATTCGGCTCATCGAGGTTATATGGAATTTCAACCGCACATCTCACTTGGGCTTGAGAATTGTGATGGTTCGGCCCTCGACATCTTGATCAAGTGAAGTGCGGTGGACATCTAATATAGTTTCTTTGGACCCTTTTTTTTTACAAAGAAGAGCTGAATCATTCTTCCTTCTTTCCCATTAAGTTTGATTCCTCTCATGCGGATTAGCAAAGTGGGCAGTGATATGGCTCTTAGAATGGCAGTTAAAAGGTTGATACTTTCCTTCGTATTAGTGTGGCCTCATTTTGTGTTTATATAAAATATATGTCAATTGTATGTTGACAACAACAACTAAGCCTTTTTCGTAATAAATGGGATTGGCTGCCTGAATTCTTTATTTTTATATAGACTAACTCAATATAAACTAGATCATTCTTTATTATTTTTTTTCAATACTTTTGTGCTTGTCCTCTTTCTCTTTAACATTTTCATAATCTATTTTTTAATATCTTTTTATGGGAACATCATTTGACCGTCTTTTTATGTTTTCAAACCATCTTAAATAATTTTTTCTCATTTTATCCTCTATTGGTGTTACTCCTAATTTATTTCTAATAACTTCATTATATATATACGGTCTTTCTTCGTGTGACCAATCATCTATCTCAATATCTTCATTTTTGCTACAAACATTTTTTATATATATTAATGATTAATTGCCCAACACTCAAAATCATAAAACATAATAGGTCTAATTGCTACTCTATAATATTTACCTTTCAACTTTAAAGATATCTTCTTATTACATAGATATGTGATGCTCCTCTCTATTTTAACTGACTGACATTAATTCTATTCATAATATCTCTACTAATTTTTCTTACTCTAAAAAATTGACTCTAGATATTTAAAATTTTCTTCCGAGGGATGCAATGTGTGCCAATTTTAATTTCTGTCCTTTAAAATACCCAAACGATCAAACTTACATTTCATATATTCTCTATTTGTTTTACTAAGTCGAAAGCCTTTACATTTTAATGTTTCTCTCTATAGTTCAAATTTACTATTAACTTTTTCCTTAAACTCATCCATTATTAACACAATGTCATTTATAAATAACATACACAAGGTACTTCATCTTAAATATGTTTTATTATTAACTCATCAATGACCAATATAAATAAATATAGACTTAAAGTTGATCTATGATATAACACAATATTAACTTCAAAAGAGTTTGACATTTCTTCATGAGTCCTTATACATATTTTTGTGTCATCGTATATGTCTCATATAAGATTTATCTATATCAACGAGATACCTCTCTTTTCCAAAATTCTCCAAAAAACAACTCTCGACACTCTATCATAAATTTTTTATATCAATAAATATCATGTGAATATTCTTTTATATCAATAATATCATGTCAATGTTCTTTCTATATCAATAAAGCTTACTACAACTTTTGGCATTCCAAGGCTCTCTAACTCTGATGATGCACCTGGTGAGTTTGATTTCGGAAGTGTGCATGCATGTTAGGCATCGACCTTCACGTTAAAAATACATAAAACAAAAATTCATGTCAACCTGCAATGATACAACACGCCACTTCGTGTGACATGAAGACTGGCTTCTCAGGTCGTGTTCCAGTTGTATCTGAGATTACTATAGCGTTTTGTGCTATGTTCTCACCCCATGTCATTAGTGCCTGTGTCAAAACCGGAACACGATTCAAATATTCTCGTCACCTTGGATGGACAAGAACCTGGTCAAAGTGTGTATTGAGGGAACCGAAATTGCGGCCCTGGCCTAATATAGGTCCTTGGCATTTGGCTTGCCTCGAAACTTTAGGTTGGCTTGTTTCTAACCCCTCAACGGCCGATTCTCGAAGCCATTTATAATAAAATGAAGGGTATATAGGAGTGAATTTCAACAAAACCTGTTCTCTCATCGTTTCAACCCTCGGACTCATAAAACCTGCTTGAGCATGTTCACTTTTAACCATCACATCATATACATTGTATCAGCAACTATTTGAGTTGATTTCACATTGAAAATTGATTCCTCCCCGATGTTCAAAAATCTTTTATAGAAGAGGTTATGGATTAGTAAACCATCATAGATTTATTCAAGTAGCAGTTCAAACTTAGGTCAGACTGACCATGCCTGGACTCAACACAAACCATCAGCAGTCTACAGTCCAGTCTACAGCTTAACCAAAATAACAGATATCACATACAAAAATTGATGATTGATGAACTAATACACCAAGCAGTATAGAATTGATACTGTCGGAGACACTCATGAAGCTCAGCTTTCATAACCATGATGGAATCTTGGCTTCCAGTCCCACCAAGCTCTACCTTCTGTTTGGCTATCCAAAGAAATCTTTTAGACATTACCATTAAACAAATTGGAATTTCATAATTTGTGTGAAGGTCTAATTTCAATAATAACAATCAAGAATTGCAAACTTCTACATAATATATACAACTTCTTACACTGACCACTGCTACAGTGAACAACCTTTAGTTCCTTGATCCACGTGCGAAATCCCAAAAGCAATCATCATGGATCAGAGATAGAAAAATAAGCAGTTCCTGCATCAGAAGACTCTGTTTCCAGTAAATCGCATGGCGCTACATGAATGAAAGAACCAGCAAATGCCAATTGTACAAGTCAATTTCCTTTGCTCTTTAATCCATGAAAAGATCAGCATATTATTGATGTCATGCATCTGGCACCATGCTCGTCGTGGTGGATGTTGTGTCCGAAGACTCTGTTTCTGTGGTCATACCAAATGTTGGAGATATAGATTGATGAACATGAGAAGCATCCTTCAGCGATAAACGGCAAAAGGGACAAGTTGAGTGCTTCAACAGCCATGTATCTATGCAGGTGACATGAAATGCATGACCACACTTTGGCATAATCCTCAAAATATCTCCTTCTTGGTACTCTCCTAAGCATATCGAACACCTGAGGGGGACGGAACAAGTAAAAAAGCAGAAAACAGGCGAGTTGAGTTTCATTCTGTTTCAACATCATACATGACTTCATGCTTAAACTCAACAAACAGTTGTCTGCTTCGGTGGCCAATGCTGCTAGTAGATGTCGAAGGTTGTATGTGTACAGATCCATCTTTTCACTTGGTCAATATGAATCGATCATGAACGTATTTAATCATGTATGTGTTTTATTTATGAAAGATTATATCAGAGAACAAGGGTCTTGGGATGCTGCTTCGATTGTCCTGGCCTGGAACAGTAACAGCGAGTGAATTTATTAGACAGCTTCTGAGGATGAATGTGAAGAGGAATTTCGTATTATGAAATAGGTATACAAACTGTATAGGATCGATCATTAGAATCGGATAAGCGATCACTTGGTAGGATCACAAAGGGATATTGGCTTGACCTATTGTTACCAACATAAAATGCTAGGAGGAAACCCTTTACAATTAGCTAGAAGAGCATGGCTTTCTCTGGCTCTACGTGCACCGAGCATCACAAGTGCAAGTAAAGAACTGTTTGATTTTGGGTTTGACAACCAATAGTCAAATAAGAGCAGCCAAAGTAGAAGACTTAGCTGTAGTTCACAATTTTGCAGATGGCATCCAGAAAAACTTTTAATGCTTTGACTGATGAAATTGTATGAGGTCCAGAAAGTGAAACTTGAAGAGAACCTTTCAATTTTCACAGGAAACACTTACTGGGCATCTTCTTCAGAAGAGAAATCTTCAGTGTTGAACTTTGTTGTTGGAAAATTTGCAATAACAATTTCATCCAGTCCATGTACAGTTTGTCTTCGTTGTCTCTGTAATCAAGGTTTCAAGATAGCAGTCAATATTCAATAACAGCTATAAATTGTCATTGGCAATTCAGACTTTTGAGCACAATAATGAAATTGACTAATGAGAACATCCTTAGTCAAACCAAATTTTGTAGAGCATTAAACAAGGAAGAGCCATTCTGCAGAAGGAACATTCAGGCGGTGCCTACCCAGCGGACCATAAGATTAACTTTGTCCAGAGATTCTCCAAATTAAAATATTAGGTAAGAAATAGAATGGGAAAACATGATCCTATTTCAGAAAAACAAGCTAATGTGAAACGTGGTGCACCTCAGGGCTCAAATTTTTTCTAGTTTCCATGGACGTGCAATGCTACATAAAGCAGCTGCCTACAGACATACTCCTCTCAGGCTTCTATACATAGAAACGGATACACACAGCAGGTTTTAGATGAAAGGCCACTCTCACGATCTTCTGTCTCATTCAATCACAGTGGAGGAAACAAGTCAAAATAGAAAAGCGCCCTAATACAGTGAAACAAGTCAAACTAGAAAAGCTTACTGATACATGCACTTATGCCAGTGTATCCATGCTTGTGTACACAATGCACACCCTAAAACATTAGGAACTTGCACGTTGCTGAAGTTACTAATACTACGAGTTCTTGCATAAGAGTATGTGTTTCTCACGAGCATGCGTACCCACAAGCGATCACACACCGTGGTGACTTTTCACGTAAACAGTTAAGAAGTTACTAAGTTTGTATTTTGAACTTTCAACTAAAACATGCATCCCATCCAGAAACCAGCCTAATTTGAGAAAGACCACATTAAGCTGAATATTAAGATGTGAAACGGTTTAAATTCCATCCTTTGTTAATAATCAGCAGCTAAACACAAATAGGACACCAGTTTATGTGCTCCGCTAATGAAGATAGATCCAATATGAACATCCTTCAATGAAGACTAATGAAAGCCAATTTAATATGCTAAAATTCTGTGGGACGCCAGCCTATCACATGTTGATTTCCCCAGGTCCCTGTCTCAAACAAAAACACGGACCAGATTGGCAAATCCAGGCACTTGTGCCGCGCCTCAGCAGCTTGAGCCAGTGCCAAAGATATTTCCCGGCTGTAAGCTCTCGTCCAAACCCCAAATCGATCCTTTTCCCACACTAATCGGGATCGGCTACATGGATTCGTAGTCAACTTAAGCTTGATCCTGTGTCATATTAGCGTTTACATATATAAGTAAGATCGTGTTTTATTGGAGAACCTCTTGATAGGAGATGATGTCACATGGTGATGACCAGAAATCAGTGATTTTCCCTGTTTACAGGAGATCCTGCTATGCTAAAAGTGCATGAATACCGCCGGACTGAGAAATCCAAATAGAAGAATTACATAAGTATTCACATAGAATTAGCTTGGCAAAAACTTGAATTCCATGAGCAGCAAGTAAAATTTTCCCTACACACTATGTTCCTTCCTTTAATAAGTCTACCGCAATAGGCTTTGCAGCCTCATGCAACTATTGAATTTTCAATCGCATGTGGAAGAAACTAGCAGAAAGACAGGACCAGACTCATTCTTAAACTAAGAAGAATTCGGCAGATCTTGAATCAAACGAGAAAACAAACAAAACTAAGACGGACGGTTCTCGAATGATTCTTACCAATTCTACATCTGTCAGAGAATCTTGCCTCTGTTCCCTTCTCAACGTGGCCCTCCTAGCGCAGACCAACCTGGTGCAGACGAACACGATGAACATAGAGCTAACCCCAAAAACGGTTACAATCATAAACAAGTTCATTCCATAATCAAACATGGCTCCCCAAAACTCAATCCGCAGCCATTCCTTCCGAAAACGAGATAAAGAATCGAGGTGAACGTCTGCGGAAACGAATTCGAATCGATTTGTGAGTCGAGGGGAAATAAGATAAACCCGTGTTGTTGCTTGCGCTTGGCATCGTCTTCTCGTTTCCATCTTAGTCTTTGGCTTCATGACAATGATTTAGGGCCCACAAAAGAAGCCTCAGGTCCTCAGCTTTGTTTTCGTGGCGACGGGATTCGAATCGAATCCAAGGCTTGCTTGATCTTCGTCACCCTGGATGCCCCTCTCTCTCTCTCTCTCTCACACACACACACACACACACACACACACGCACCAGACACAGTAGAACGGGGATGGAGGCCGAAGCCGCCGAAACGGCCCGGAAGGGGGTAGGCCCGTCACGTAAATAAGTAAATATTCACACACGTAAACGTATCGTGTTACAATACAAAATCATAATTGTTAGTATATATGTCAAAACAAAGCTGACTAACCAATCAAATTTGGTTTCATAGTTGTACATGGATCCAATTCAACCGTAAGTTCTTTGAGAATTCAGGGAATCAGGAATTAAAGATTATCATAATGCACCCATAGCATTAGCTCAACGGCAGGATGCTTTAGCGTCGTTGCTGTTGGTGGGGAGTTCGACTCCCACAAGGTGCATGTGTGAGATTTAGGCTTCGGCATCCTCTTGTAACAAAAAAATAAATGAGAAGATAAGATCATCATAATAATTCCAAATATAATATAGAAAGCTACAACGAAATTGTGGCTGTGTTCTTTAGAACCTACATCGAACAACGAAATGTATCAATGTCTTTCTATACAGCAACCAAGTTCGAAGCGTATGCCTTACGTTCAGCCCCTTATAGCGCGTGGAGCCCTTGGCCTAGACGTCGTTTTCCTGGGTTTGACTCGAAAAGACTTGTCACTAAAACAAGAACATCTAGATTCATGAATGTTCTTATCCTGGCCCAAAGACGCAAGAACCAACTCAGTGGGAAACAAGAATGCATATCTAACAAGATATATATCGAGAAAACTTCATATCTAACAATACATTAATCTCCATTATTTGATCTTTGAGATCAATAGTTACAATTTGAATTAAAAGTATCGTGTATTTTATATTTAATGTATTATATAAATTAATTCAAATTTCAATCATTGATCTTTAAAATTGAATGATGAAGATATTTATATAAGATTATGTATCAAAAGACATTATACAGCAAAAACGACTTATATATATAAGTGTGATCTTGTCTGTCAAAGTATGAATATTCATACCTATCTTTTTAGGGATTAAGTGTTATTTAAAAGTTATAAAAACATTTAAAAATATTAAAAAAACATCTTTATTATGTTCATTACCTCAACAGTAAAACGTGGGCATGTATATGGTCTCTCTCTCTCTCTCTCTCTCCATGTGTGTGTTGGAAACTATAGGGAAAAATAGTCTCCAGTGGCGATGATACTGCAGTCAGCAGTGGATGTCTTGCATAAAAGCTCGATATTAGGATGATATAGGTAACATTTGTTCTTCGTACCCTGTAAATTGGAGCATCCTATTATTATCATTGTTCTTCTAAGCCATAACAAGCTTTTTTCCCCCTTTATTATTGTTTCCTTTTGACATAATTGTTAGGCCTTGCGAGTCTCTATAATGAGTTATATGTATCATCAACATTTGAAATTGGATTTAACGAAATCGAGTTTTAAAAGAGAGAATTTTCAATGAGCCGGTTGCATATTTAAGTTTTCATTATTCGTTGAGATGGATGTATGGTCACACAAGAAAATATAACATCTATAATTAAGTTATTAAAGAAAAGTTGGAGTATAAGAGGATAAGATAAGAGAGATGCCTCTAAGATGGTTTGGATATATAAAGAAGCAACATAAGCTTCGATAAAAAGGTTTGAGAAACTACAGGGTGAGCACTTTAAAAGAATAAGAAATATCGTAAAGGTATTAAAAGAAAACTATTAAACATGATATGGCTTCTTTCAAGTGGACTGCTAATATGGCGAACAAGGTCGAGGTCCGTAGTATTAAAGAATTCACGTAGCTGACCCCCACTTAATGTGGTTGTTGATGTTTCATCTCCATCACTTGAATAGGTGATACCAAATAAAGAGACGACTCGAATCCCCTGTGACACTGTTACCATAGTCATACACCGTAGATGAACTTCGTAATGATTTAATTGTATGAAATTGCATTTGTTCATTTCATTATATATAGCCCGTCTTGGTACACCGTTTGACCCAAGCTGAACATGCTAGGAAGACAAGCCAAGTTAGACGAGCTGAATATGAACTGCTTGTTAATGTTATAAGTGCAAATTTCACATACAATCTTTATAGCAGTTTTAATTGCTCTATATTTAATTTAATCAAAATTTTCTTGTAAAACTGAAAGATTTGACCATTTAATTGCATTATAACCCACCAATTTTGATGGGTTTGCATAGTTTTCTGGTAATAATATTGTTAGGTTCGTTTTGGATCATGAACCGGACTCGAACAACAGTCGAACTAAACTAAACAGCAAACGGTGTCATTTACAAACCCTACTCTCAAGTCTTAAAATTTTCCGGCTAACTCGAACTGCATACAGATGATCCTTTAGAAGGTTAAAAAGAAACCTTTAATCTTTTTTTTCTTTAATTAACTGAATTTTGTGAGTGATTTCAAAATATGATGAGATGTGAATAAGTGGAATGAATTCATATGTGAACCGAACAACCCATTGAGCATCAGAAATGTAAGAGACCTCTCTCTCTCTCTCTCTCTCTCTCTCTCTCTCTCTCTCTCTCTCTCTATCTCTCTCTCTCTTTCTTTCGAAGTTTTTGGAATGGTGAACGTTATTCATAAACTACAATCTCTATGGTATGAATGGCCTTCAACGCTTACTCGCTTTAATCATCTCTCAATTTATGCAAAGGCTGAAACGTTGTGACTTTCTGCAACATGCTAAATATTGAAAGTACAGACAACGGTCACTCAAGAGCCAACTAAACTTTAGTTGGTAGGGATGAACAGACACGTCTGTTCAGGTGCAGCCTTCATCCTCAGTTATCTGTAAAACGTAAGAGATCGATAAAGGAGTACACATGAATGAAACAACATTCTCTCCTTTTCCACCATTTAAAACTCTGTTTCACTAGTCTGTTTTTTAATAATCTTGAGAAAGTGTTCGTCTGTGGTCTTTTGTGTGGATAAAGAACCAGAGACAATATAGATATTGTAGTCATCTGTTGATCGTTAAGAGCTCCAATGCTTATGCAAGGCATGTTGAGTGCGACTTGATTGTCTTGAAGGAAACTCGTCGAGAACTGCTTGCATCTAGTTGCTTTGATCCCGGCAACGGCTAGTTAAGCATAAATGATAGTGCATCAACACCCCTTGGAGTTTTTGCACATCACCTATAAAATTGTTCTTGCTTCTTGATTTACAGCAGCCTTAGATCAGCTTCTCTCCACGGTCGTCAAGCCTGGAACTTAGCATCGCGGCAACAATATCTTCAACATTGGTCTAAAGAGTGATGTGCAATATTGTTCTGTTGCCACTACTTCAACACATATATTACTTCTTCAACACCAGAATTCAGCATCTAGTGGCGGATCAATGAATTTATTTTGGTGGAGCAAAAAATTAGATATAAGAAAATGACATTTAAGCTAAAAAATTGGATGTAATTAAAAGTGTGTACTATTCAACAATGAAAACAACAACAAATTCATTATAAAGTATATGATAAACAAATTCATGATTAAGAATAAGGCTAAACCAAAATACGGAATCAAAGAATCATGAGCTAAATATTATAATTATCCAACCCTTACTTAGCCCAACACACATATGACAGTACATAATTGTCTAACAGACATATATTTCAATATGCATTAATATTCTAAGAACTCAAGGAAATCAGTTTTGTTGTCGATGTGAAGATTGAGAATAAGGCTAACATTGCGAAGTAGTTAAGTAAATGTGTGTGATTATAAACCAGAACCGCATTTGGTCAGCCAGGTAAAAGGTACTAGATGGAACCGTGGGAAGTAATTCGGGTCAGCAATCCACGGCAAACGAGGCTGTATGTGCAACGGTTTTAAAAGATGAAATTGTATACAACCTTGTTGAACAAGATTATGATTAGTGATGCATGAGACATAAAAATTCCAGACCTAATTATATATCATGAGCAAGAGATATAAATTAAACTTAAAATTTAATAGGCATACAGTTAATGGAATCTAATTTAAATACAAAACCAGGATAGAATCAAACCCTTATTCGACATGAATTTATGCAAAAATTTATCAAAACCCTAATTTTATATGGTCCATACTATTACCTAAAACGGGAAAATAAATTATTAACATACTTAATTCTATAAGAAGCTACGTGATACTAATTTCCAATTTCGAATATGATGAGATTGAAGGTGAAGCTAGTATCACGTAGCTTAAGGCCGTGACAGCTAAATTAGCATGTTTTAATTAGCATACTTCTTATATTAGCATGTTTTGAATCTCATGCAAGAGAGCTGGTGATTTGGGAGAGAAGAAAACATGAGCGGGATCAGAATGACCAAACATAAACACCCATTCATACTCAAAACCCTAATTTTGGTTGATTGGATTAGAATCCAGTTTCAAATCTGATTATTGGATGTATGATCCAAAATAACTAATAAAATTTTTAATTAGATGGTTAAAATTATTTTATTTATGATCGACCATCTTTATTTTTCTGAAATTCAGGCAGGGCGGTTTGTAGATTTGGGTGGGGCAACCCTAACAATTTGCTTGAATTTGAGGCACATGGTTCAAACTTTTTCAAAATTTGAGTGGGTGGTCGTCCCACCTCGTCTCATTGCGAATCCGCCCCTGTCAGCATCATTGATTGTGTTGCTGCTCTCAAAAGAATCAAAGACGTCATCACCTAATTCACCATCACCTCATAAAGAGAAATGCTTGACAAGCAGTGCCTTTTATTCTAACAAATTCTCACCAAAGTCCACGAAGGATTTACTTGAGAGTTTATTTGTTGAACTAGTGCTTCATCCTTCTTATCTTCCCTTCAAAGTGCGACTGTTAGCTAGCTTGACTCAGGTAAACAGGGGAAACACAAGGCCGTGACAGCTAAATTAGCATACTCCTCTTGTCATGCCACCCTTTTCTCACATGCTTGAACTTATCATTAATTAGTGTATTTATTTAAAATTTCTTGTTTAGAAAGAAATTGGTACCCAAGATCACCAATGTTTGATCTTCTTAGCTTTTTATTTTTCACAATAAGAGGATGAAGCTTAACACACACGCATCGGGAAGTCAAATTCATCACGTGTGAGTGGGTGTCAGAAATATGGGGGAGTCAAATTCATCACTTGGGAGTGGGTGTAGAAACACCGGTGAGCCTGCTTTCGGTAAGAAATGCATGAAAAAAAAAAAGATGACAGAAGACAAGACGAAAACCCTCAGGCAAAGAGTTCACCTTCCAGTCCTTATCCCGAACTGTGTCTGCAGTGGAGGAGTTGTGATATGTTTAACATCTGCGTTTGAGTGCACGGACGTTCAAAGATATTCCAGACACAGACGTATCAGTGGCGTCAGTGTCCGGTGCCTTTTCTTCATACAAGTTTCCTTGTGACGAACTGCATGCAGTTTAGCTTGCCTCATTTTGCAGCCCTGCTTTCAGGAAACTAAGGCACCGAGTTTTCACAGTGAAGGCCTATTAATGGGCGAAGTGAGGCGGCCGCCACACCCGAAATCCTAAAAAGAATCCGATAAATCTATACAAGCGATCCAAATTTCTTGAACTCACCTAAATTATGCCAACTGAACTTTGCCTTCAACAACAAACAACAACAACTAAGCCTTTTCCCATACTAGATGGGGTCGGCTACATGGATTCTTTGTTTCTACAGATCCCTATCGTGTGTCATGTTAGCAGTTAACTCCCAATAAGCTAGATCATTCTTTATTGTTTCTTTCCAACACTTTTGTGGTCGTCCTCTACCTCTTTTAATACTTTTCAAATTTAGTTTTTCTAACCTTCTTACAGGTTCTTCTTTTGATCTTCTTTCTATATGTCCAAACCATCTTAAACGATGTTCTCTCATTTTATCCTCTATTGGTGCCACTCCTAATTTGTTTCTAATAACCTCATTATGTATACGATCTTTTCTTGTATAACCACTCATCCATCTCAACATCTTCATTTCTGTCACAGACATCTTTTGTACATGTTGATTAACTGCCCAACACTCAGAACCATAAAACATGGCAGGCCTAATTGTTGCTCTATAATATTTACCTTTTAATTTTAATGATATCTTCTTATCACAAAGAATACCTGATGCTCCTCTCCATTTTAACCAACCAACATTAATTCTATGTGTAACATCTCCATCAATTCTTCCATCACTTTGAAAAATTGACCCTAGGTATTTAAAACTTTTCTTTTAGGAAATGCAATGTGTGTCAATTTTAATTTCTATGTCCTCTGAAGTAGCCAAATGATCAAACTTACATTCCATATATTCTGTCTTTGTTCTACTAAGTCGGAGGCCTTTTCTTTCTAATGTTTCTCTCCATAGTTCCAATTTTCTATTAACTTTTTCTTTAGACTTCTCCACTAATACAATGTCATATGCAAATAACATACACGAAGGTACTTCATCTTGAATATGTTTTGTTATCTCATCCATCACCATTATAAATAAGTATGGACTTAAAGTTGATCCTTGATGTAACCCAATATTAACTTCAAAGAAGTATGTCGTTCCTTCATGAGTCCTCACACATGTTTTTGCACCATCATACATGTCTCTTATAAGGTTAATATATGTCAATGGGATACCCCTTTTTTCCAAAATTCTCCAAAGAACCTCCCTCGGTACCCTATCATAAGCTTTTTATAGATCAATAAATATCATGTGAAGGTCTTTCTTTTTTGCTCTAAAATGTTCCATAAGACGTCTCAAAAGGTGGATCGCTTCAATAATAGATCTACCTAGCATAAATCCAAATTGGTTCTCTGTTGTACTTGATACTTGTCTTAACCTACATTCGATAATTCTTTCCCATAATTTTATAGTATGACTCATTAACTTGATACCTCGATAATTCGCACAATTTTGAATGTCTCCCATGTTCTTATATATGGGTATAAGTGTACTTGCTCTCCATTCCTCAGGCATCTTTTGGTTTTTCCATATTTCATTAAATAGTCTTGTGAGCCAAGTGATTCCTAATTCTCCTAGTATTTTCCAAACTTCTATAGGAATATTATCTGGTCCTACCGATTTACCACCCTTCATATGTTTAAGAGCCTCTTTGACTTCATTCTTTTGAATACATCGGTAGAAATAGTGGTTTATATACTTTTCTGACTTGGCTAAATCTCCTAAACTAATACTAACATCTTTATTTTCATTAAAAAGATTATAAAAATAGTTTTCCATCTATTTCTTATATCATCATTTGCCACTAGAATTTTTTCATCCTCGTCTTTTATGCATCTAACATACTTAAGATCTTTAGTTTTCTTATCTCTAGCCCTAGCTATCCTAAAAATAACTCTTTCACCCTCTTTTGAGTTGAGTTTTTTATATAAGTCCTCCCAAATCTTAGCTTTTGCTTCACTAACGGCCTTTTTTGCTTCCTTCTTTGCTTTCTTATAAGCTTCTAAAGTTTCACTAGTTTTCTTAACATAATGTAATTTATAACATGCCCTCTTTGCCTTGATTTTATTTTGTACTACTTCACTCCACCACCAAGCTTCTTTTTGTGTCGGTACACCTCCCTTAGATACCCCTAACACATCTTTCGCCACTTTCCTAATATGTATAGCCATATTGTTCCACATATCAGGGGGTGTGCCAACATAATTCCAAACATCTCCTTGAAGGACTTTCTGTTTAAATATATCTTCTTTCTCGCTTTTGAGGTTCCACCATTTAGTCCGAATAGCTCGATGCACTCTTTTCTTCTTTGTCCATTTTTTTATTTGTAAATCCATAACTAAAAGTCGATGTTGGGTGGTTAAGCTTTCTCCTGGAATTACCTTACAATCTTTACAACACGCTCTATCTTTTTTTCTACAAATAAAGTAATCAATTTGTGTTTGTGATAAGCCACTCTTATAAGTAATTAAATGTTCATCTCGTTTTTTGAAAATTGTATTGACTATAAAGAGATCAAATGACATAGCAAAATTTAAAATCTCCCTACTTTCCTCGTTTATATCCCCAAAACCAAAGTTTCCATGAATCTCTTGATATCCTAATGCCTCTTTACCGACATGTCCATTTAAATCTCCTCTTAAACAAATCATCTCCCTTTGTGGAATCTTTTGAAACACCTTATCTAACTCTTCCCAAAAAACTGTCTTTATACTATCTTCTAGTCCTACTTGGGGTGTGTAAGCACAAACTATATTCAAAACCTCTGCTCCTAACACTAATTTCAACGTCATGATTCGGTCACCATATCGTTGTATGTCTACTACACTCTCCTTTAAATCTTTATTTATGATAATACCAACTCCGTTTCGGGCCTTTTCTTTACCTGAGTACCATAATTTAAAACCTGTATCCTCTATCTCCTTTGTTTTTTCTCCAACCCATTTTGTCTCTTGTAAACATAGAATATGAATCTTTCTCCGAATCATAGTATCTACCACCTCCATTAGTTTACCCGATAATGTTCCGATATTCCAAGAACCAATACGAATCTTATTATCTAGGACTAGCTTCCTTACCCCTCGCATCCGTCCATAATCAAAATGCGGAGACCCTTTCTGAAAAAATTTCACTATATTCGGGCAGCAATGTAGCAGGGCTAACTTCTTTACTCACACCCGTCCATGATGTGGGAACCCTCTCTGCAATTGATTCACTACATTCGGGCGAAAATATAGTAGCCCTTGCTTACTTCTTACTGCATTCGGGCTCTGCAGCACGTCGTTAGGCGGGGACGCCCCAAAGCAATGCTCATAATTTTTGTAATCCATGTTGTAAAAATCCAACGAAGTTTTACGCTGGCTGTCGGAAGCCTAACACAACCCTCCTCCTTTATCCGGGCTTGAGACCGGCAATGCAAGGGTGATCCCTTACATGGGCGGAGTTCAACTGAACTTCGCCTTACCCTAGAAAATTTTCTATGGTGTGTCACTTAGCGCTTATTGATTTTCTTTTTGTTACAAGAGGCCGAAGCCTAACAGACACTCGCATAATCAAACTCCCCACCAGCAGTAATGGCGCCATAGAGCCCTGCTTGCCACTGAGCTAACGCACGGGATGAAAGTGCTTATTGATTTTAATGGTGCTTACTGTTCAGCAGTTGTTTTAGTTGTTCTCATGAAGAAAATACAGCATTCATATAAACTTCAATTGGCCTTTATGCATGTCAACTGCCCTAATGTGCCGGTAGAGCTACCAGTCGCATGTATCTCCAACCAAACCATATTGTGTTCTAGAAACCCCATTTAATTGAATGTGCGTCATGCTTTAGGATTCAGCAACAAGATCAATGTAAATAATATATTATTAGGATTCAGCACCATATTTACAGGCGAGTTCTCAAGGGTGAATTAGCCAAACTTGTTGCGTGTCTCAAGTTCGAAACCTGTTTGTTGTCCTCTCAAACCATCTACCGTTCAGAATGCGTCTTAATGTCAATGCCCCATAATCATAACTAGACATTAGGCATGGCTGGTTTGGAACCACCCAGCGTTTTGGACGAGAACTGAACCAGGCTGGAAACCAGACTAAACCAGAACCGGCCAACTGGACTTGGAACCCGTTGAATGGAAGATCCCCCCGGTTCAGTTAGAGTGTGTGGTGCCAGGGTCCTGTATGAGAACTGCAGGCCTAGACCCCCCACGAGTTTGTAACCATCATTTCTCGAAACCATGATTCAACTTTTTATTCGTGAATGGAGCCGATGCTTGAGTTTTCGTGTTAAGACCGAGTAGCAATATAAAAGAGAAAGTACATAGGTTTTCGTGTGAAGCATCAAGGCCCAAATTCGCTCCACCTTTTCATCGTGTCAAAGTTTTTTACTCAAATTAGGTTGATGAAACGACGGTCCTACACAGTACAATGAAACTTGAAACCGTAAATATAAAAAATGAATGTTCAATTCTCCTACAGAACACCAAAACTAAGAGAACTTTTTAAATTTATTTTTTACCCTTTCTGTTTGTTCTTTTAGCTTTTGGATTGTCGGTTAGAAACTGTAACCGGATCTGGTGAAACCCGGTTCAGTTACATGTCAGGTTTCAGCAAACCATAACTTGATGGTTTAGAACCACCAATCCTAGTGTACTGAAGCCTCTGTGTAATCTGTTGCTCGAATCAACAAATTTCCGCCACTCAATTTCAGCCAATTTGTCAAATCACAATACAGAGGAAAAGGAGAGAGGTTCAGATCACCAAGAAAGAGCCACCGTTGGCCACCTACATTATTGAACTATAACGAATCAGGAACTGAGTCCCACATGTAGCAACTCTATTCGAACGAAATTCAAAACTGTATTTATTGCTTTGTTATTGACGGATGAGAGGCGAAATGCTACGCCAACCACCATTGACGACCCACCAGGCGGTACCCAAGCAGCATCAATCCAGATGGCCTTGATGAATGCACCATCACCAAGTAGTTCTTGAACAGAAACCAGCAGTGGAATCTACAACCAGAGCTAGCCAAAGCATCGCATACGTGCCACACTGTGGTGGTGGGTCGCTAAATCGATGACCTAGGTGGTCACCTAGCATTGCAGCAGTGGATTACTTCACAATAAAACAAGAGTCTTCTCTGACCTACTAAATGGACATACCAACAAATTTGGGAGAATCTAGTTTACTGTGGAAGGGAAGTTCCATCAAATTAAAGATTCTGGTTCGATCCTCTCCGGACCGGGCTCCATACTTTAAAAGGGGGGTCATCTAAGGCACCTTGATCGTATCGCTCAAAGAGGTTTCCTTCACATAAAAGAAATCTTTCAGAAACAAGAAAGAACTCTAGACCCAATCTAGGGTTGGTTCAAATCAGGAAGCTCAAAGCCCATTTCGTAAGTCACGTTTGTGTATCTCCATCACGGTCAAAATGAAGTAGTTGGTGGCACAACGTCACTGACGAAGATGAAGAATATGAAATGAAGTAGTTGATTTCACACTATCACCCACAAGAATCAAGAATCTATTTAAGATCCTATCCCGATTAATGGAGGTTGAGACTCTCTCTCTCACACACATACACATGTATTAATATATGCATATGTATCTATCTTTACCAGCATCTGTGGAACAGATCCTTCAAAAGTTTGGCAAGTGGAGCATCAGATCTGGTGCTTCTCTAAGCCTCACCATGGCACTCGCAATGCCAATGATGACGAGCAGCTCAATTTCTGCTAAATATGAAGGACTGCAGATATTACCACACTCTGTTCGGAGGATCCCGGACTCAAGAATTTCTGCTCAAATCAGAAGCATACTCAACAGCAGGGACCACGTTATCTCCAAACAAAAGTTCAGCAAGGAAGAAATCATGTCAAAAAGCAGCATGCTTAATAGCCACGAAAGCTCAGGGCTTAGAATTGCTTACCAAGGAGTGACTGGTGCGTACAGTGAGGTCGCAGCCATGATGGCATCGCTGGATTGCTTTCCAATTCCATGCAGATCCATCACCGATGCCATTGATGCTGTTGATAACGGGCTAGCTGACAGTACCATAGTGCCCGTAGAAAGCACAATGGAGGGACACAAGGTCCGGAATTATGAGCTCCTGCTAGAAAGAAGTCTGCACATCACTCAAGAGATCAACTTGTTCGTCAACTACTGCTTATTGGCAATTCCAGGAGTGAGAAGGACAGAGGTAAAGAGGGTGATCAGCCACCCACTGGCACTGGCTCATTGTGGCCAGGGCCTAGCACGGCTTGGTCTAACCGCTTTACATGAAGCAGTTGATGATACAGCAGGGGCTGTTGAATTGTTGCTCTCACAACACATGCTTGATGCAGCTGCAATAGCTAGCCCACGAGCCGCAGATCTCTACAGCCTGCAAGTCCTTGCAGAAGGTGTACAAGATGAATCATGGAATGTTACCAGGTTCTTAATTCTCTCGAAGAGCCCAGAAAGGATCAAGAAGATGCAAAGCAGCCTGAAGACGAGTATGGTTGTTGGGCATGAAGGCGGTTTGCAACCGATGTTACGGGTACTGTCGTCATTCTCATCACGAAACATCAACCTCACAAAGCTGGAAGTCAAGAGCTTTGCAGGAGAACCAGTTAAAATTTTGGATGTAAATGAAGGTTTAACCAAGGAATTTGAACATGTTTTTTATGTTGATTTTGAAGGAAGCACAGACGACCCGAACGTGAAGGATGTCATAGCTGAAATTTCTACCTTTGCCAAATTCAGTCGAATATTGGGCTGCTACCCAGCAGATTCTAAAATCTACGATCTTCATTGAGGAGACTTGGCACCAGTGGCAACTTCAAAGAGGTAATAAAGTTGAAGCTTCCCGGGTATGAGATCCACGTCCTCTAGAACTGAATGACGAGTAGAAAATCAAGTGATCTGTAACATGTAGAAAGAAATGTATAGAAACAGAAGCTGATCAATTGCAAGGCCTCTCACCCTTGTCTTACAACAGTTATTGCGTCCTCATCAGTGTGAAGTTTAAAGGTCAATGAGAATTGTGATAGTTCTCTGGCTATGATTTCTGGAATGCCGTCCATCTGACAATACATCTATTTAATCTTAGCACACATATAGTGCTGGGTGATTCAAAACAAATCAAATAATCCTGTATCTCCCTAAATTTTGCCTTGGTAGCCAAGATGCAGAACGTATATGCAAATCTTAGTTCCAGGTTATTGTTTTTCATTGATTGGAGGAATATTCTATGTTGCAGAGGCACTCGTATGCGAACAAGACAAGCATTGGGTGGATACTGAGAATCAGAGAAATGTCAATAATATTTGTTGCTTCTACTTGCTTGTTGTAGATGAACGGGAAAAGGAAACCAGCCAAACTGGTTAACGGCAGAAACTAATATCTAGACGATCCTTCAACATGTACTTGACGCACAACAGATCACAGTGAACCTGATATGGAAATCCATATTTATCAGAGGTGAATAAAGGGTGGCATGTCAAAGCATATAAGCAACGAAGATCAGGGTAGATTTTTTCACAGTGCAGGATCTCAAAGTGAAAGGGTTTCACATCAAGGGAAGATTTTTTCAGGGTGGTTCTGTGCATAAGCTGAAGTCCTGTATAAGCAACGGGGTTAAGGGTCCTAGCCTCGGAGATTTTTGCGAGGTGATTCCAATTATACACCTCCAGAGTGGAGTACATCCATTCTGCAAGTAAAAGAGAAAGTCTACGAGCAGACCACATCAAAGGAAAATGATTAATATATTCACTGAATGGCTCGACTTCCTTGTTTACTAGGTATCTTCCTCCATCTGAATAAGGTTAGTGATGTTCCTCTCTCTAGCCTATCAAGCAATGTCTTTGAACCTAGAGTGCCCATTTTCACCCAAATTCTTGAGATAGCCGATACCACCATAAGAAACCATAAATTTTCAGCATGTTTTGCTCGAAGATAGAGCTTCCCTAGCTGTTAGGGAAGACGCAGCATTTTTCGTGGTTGTGTTGGTTCAAGTGAGTGGACTAAATTTGTCATACTTCTCTCATCCTTCTAAAATTGTCTCAACCAGACCAATTTCCAATGGCTTGGGCTACAGCCCCTCTTACAGTGTTGACTTTGGCCTCAGCATCTTCACTGGAAGAGGAATGTACCCACTCTCACCAATCAACTTTCTCATTTCCATTGAATTGCATATCCAGCATTTCCTAGAGGCAGTAGCTTCTTGGTCACCAAAGAGCCAGATTTCAGTACATTCACTAACCAAGGAAGAAGGACAAGAGCAATCAGATCCTCCAATGGTGCCACACGGCCCACACCGACTAAATTGCACAAAGCACCTACATCAGATTCTCGAGGCAGAGGACCACCAAGATACACCAGCAGAAGCGGCACCCAACCTTATGTAACCACTTGCCTCCTTAGGCTTACAATGCTGCATGTCATATTCTCCAAACACTTAACAGCAGACTCTTTACAACCCAAAAGAATTCCAGAATCCAGAAGATCAACCGTAAACTCTGATAATCCACGCTTCAGCAAGACCCATCCTCACTTCAGGTGCCGCCGACAAATTCTTGAGCACCCCACAAGTGGAGTTCCCCTGTTTGGCAAATCTCAACAAACGGGAAACACCACCATGTTGTACAACCAACCTAGCAGTTTCTGCTACCACAGACAATCCGGAGAGAAATAATGGCTCTTTCTTTTTCCATTGGGCTCCCTGATTCGACCAAACTAATCGGAGGAGGGAGAACCCCCTCAGACACAAGAAGATTCTCACAAGCACCTGTCTCCACCAATGAGCAGACAAACGTAGAAGCTTTTTCCTTATCTTCAGTTTATCTTGTACTAAGCAAACGAACCAAAGCAGAAAGATCGTTACTTCCTAACACACCAAATACACTCTTTTCATCATCCTGCACTGTTTCTGTTAATTTACATGAGCATGGTGTTCGGACTCTGCATTACCAATCTGCAAACGGGCTAATATCTCCCTTATATTCGACTCAACACTTTCACATATTCCACTTTCCAATGGTAAAACAGACTCCTTTCAAAACGCCAGATTTAGCAAAAATCATACAGCCGTGAAGGTTCACCTCTAAGTGTGCAGACATAGCATCAAGATTGCTTTGCATAAGAAGTTCGTTATGGCCTTTGCTCAATACACTGTTAGGCCATGTCAATGGCTTCATGCGCTTCCTGCAGAGGACCCTATTGGAGAAGTAAGGATGGCTAGATAATAACTCGGAAACCATGATTTTCCTTCTGCCACTAAACTCTTTCACAGCCCCGGCCTTGTTGATTGCCAATACCTATTTGATGGTCTCTAAAAATTCTTCAATCGATTTAGTGTCGAGTTTTTCCTTGAGTTTCATCAACCATTTTGATAAAGAGAGCTCGCGTATCGGTCCTGACAGATCAAGGAAGAAGAAGCTAACAAGCTCGGCGTGGAGCTAAGGGGTTGTCTTTCGACCTGAGAAAATGTAGAAACTGTTTGCAAACTTGGGAAAATCAAATGAAAACCAGAATGGGGCAAGACCATCATTCAGTTCCTCCAGTTTTAGATGCAAAAATGACTCCACTAGGTTGATCATTAGCGGTTGAATCTCTACCAACCACGACCAACGGCGTTAAGACTACTTTTTTCTTATTTATAACTCGAAACCACATTCTATCGGCACCATCTTCATGATCAACGAAGTTCAAACATAACGACAACTCAAGTTGAACACTTTAAATCCTCCGTGCTCATCGTGTTTGGGTTGAACGTTCAACATAATCTAAACAAGCAACTTGTAGACGGAAAACTGCGTCCTCCCATGTTCGATATATTCGACCAAGACACTTGTGCCAAAGCCTATATTGAGCGTAACACCCAGACTGTTAGCTCATCGGCATGGCACTCTACCAACGTAACCGTTGCTTCTGGTGGGGAGTTCATCTTCCTTGTGTAACCAAAAAAGAAGGCTTATATTGATCATAAGCTTTCGAATATACTCAATGCGGCTAAATGAAGCAATGACTGGTAAACACACATGCGGCTTGTGGCAAGGCTTCATCGCGATCTTCTTAAGTTTGTCCATGTTTGGTTTAAGAAACCAATTAGTGGAACTGTTACTGAATGTTTTGGCCAGGCGACATTGTCACAGGCTCAAACATAGACCAGTGTAAAGCCACGGCGTATAAATGCAGTCCACCGATTCAACCATGGACTATATTACTTTTCTAATGTACGAAACTTGGGTGGGATGGATGCTTTACCCCGCTTGATGCAGATCAGCCACCAGGTGCCGACATATCTTTCCTAGAAGACGAAACTAAAAGAGAAGAGATGCCTAGGTAAATGAATTTCTGCCCACTTCCATTACCTTGAATTTGAGCAAATATCCTACCAAAGGTCATGAGATCAAGATGAGAAAACGAGCATCTAACAATCAAAGCATACTTTAAAATGACATTACTTTTCTCATGAGGCCATATAATCTTTTTAGTGAGAATGTAGAAAGCATAAAGATGAAACACAGTGAGAACGAGCACGATAAGGGAAAGAACACGAAAAAGCAAGTTAGAAGAGACATGGAAGTACAGAACTTATGGTTACTATAAAAACAGATTCCTGCATGACAAAAAAGAGAGTAAAATTTAAGGCAAAAAAGACACATGATGCATTTTTTAAGTAAAATTTCAACCTTGCATTTTTCTCACCCAACCGTCTCATGGGAAAAAAAATCGGAAAGGGAACTATGAAAGCATCGTACAGGACAATGAATCTTGTGCGATTAAAATGCAAAACCGATAGCAACGAGCAGTTGAATGCCCTTGGAAGCCTCAGAAGTCACCAGCAGGTGGGAAAGCCCACCACGTAATGCAGGCAGCCAAAGAATGATTATTACGGCGCTCATCTGCACACAAGTTGGATCTCAGGATCGACCATGGGGACATGGTTCCTAATTTGTTTTATGCGGTGTGGTCGAGTATCTACCTCACGAGCCCATTCTGTGGTTTAATAGCGCTAGTTAACATCCTTAAAAGAAAGCAGCACCGAAACAATGAAGTATAAATTCTATGCACTATCCTGAAACTGATCAGAGTTCCTACATAATAAAAGGTATCAACTTAACATTACAATGCGATTTCTCAAATTTAAGCTAAAATATTAAAACATATGCTCATGAACCAGGATAATACTGCATAAACAGTCCCTTCATCAACTTCATGACCTTGACCTTACTGGTGATCGGCTGGTACCACAATAAGAAAATGTTATCAAAACATGCTAGTCCGAAAATCAGCTGAAGTGAAATCAAAACACTGCTGTTTAGTAGAAGACTCACCTCCGATACCTCTCATAGGCAGGGCTTTCTGCTCTGTTATAGTCAGGACTACCCCTTTCTTCAGGCCTTGCCGGTGGACTAGGACCACGGCCATAATCAGGGCTACCCCGTTCAGCAGCTCTACCATAAGGACTTGGGGATCGCCTCATGTCACGACTCCTACCTGGAGACCGGTCCCGGCCTCGGCGTGGACTGTATCTGCCCTCTCTTTTCTCATCATCATCACGAGCAGCATACTCAACAGAGATAACTCGATCCATCAGCTTGCTGCAAATCATAAACAAATCAGAGGAAAAACTTCACGTTAAATTAGACACCTAAATCATCAATATCAAACTGATGTTCCAGAAATTATCGCGTACAGATTCCTATGATGGTTTTGCCACAAGACTTGAGAAGAAATCCAGAATGGCATTTTCCCTTCTTTATGCTTGAAACATTTCATATAAAGATGAACAATTGTTTCCAAAACAATGTTGGGGTTCGGATTTATGAGAGTGCTCTAAACATATTCTAATGAATACTGGTAAAATAAAGTAAAATTTTGACGACGAAGATAGAAATAAAAACCCTCAATGTCAATAGATCCGTCAAAAAAACTAATCTTGGCATGTAAAAGAATGAGGATTTTCCAAACTTTGGAGGGTGCAACTAATATATTGAAGGTTTTAAACTAAACCCTGATAGGACAGTAGGAACTGCAATTAGTCCAAAAGTATTGTTGTTAATATGCATAAACAAAAGTCTTGGGATTATGAGTTCTCATTGCTGATTTATGCTAAAAGAATTGGTGCTAGTTCTAATTTTTCCCATGTAGACACAAAAACAGCTGATTAATGTCACAACAAGAAGCTAGAATGGCTCTCTAGCTACATGTTATGCAGTAAACTCTACTTCCGCTATTTCAAGACAGTGAGTATAAACGACAGCAAATGATAAGCAATACCAACAGAAAAGTAGAGTACTTAAAATTAAAGAAAGTAGAAAGTAACAATTACCTCTGGTTTGTGGCTTCAAGTGCTTTCGTTGCATCTTCCTGGAATTCATATTGAACAAATGCAAAATTCCTTCTGATTCTTACATTAAGAACCTTCCCAAATGGATCAAAGTGCCTCTCAAGGTCCCTTGCCCTGGTACTGATTGGATCGAAATTTATAACAAACAAGGTCTTCGTGGGCCGCAAATTAGCAACAGATCTTCTGGAACCACCAGTTCTGCGACCACCACCACGCTCCTGCTACACCCCATATTAGGGGAAAGAAACAAAAATCCAATGATAAAGGAAAAACACACAAAGGTGTCCTTCATTAAGCATGCTGCATGACAAACATAAGTACCTTTGTCCATTCAACACGAAGGCGACGACCGTGCCTGCCAAATTCTGTGCTATCAAGTCCATGTATGGCATCTTCGGCATCCCTTTCATCATCCATATATACAAATGCAAAACCTGATGTAGAAAAAGCACCGCTTTGAGAAAAAGCATTACATATGCACCATATTCCAGCATACTCTTCCACCGTAGCTAGGGCTATGATGTCCTCCGAGAAGATAATAACAACTCCATACAAAAACTCAAGCAACTCACCATTTCTTAAAAAGCTAAAACTAGTAGACAGAAAACATAGAAACAGACCTTGCATCAGAACAAAATTGTGTCAAGAAACAGTATATGAGTGCATGCGCCACAAACAGTCCTTCCTTGCTGCAAAGTCAGCATAGGTTCTATCTCGGAACATGAATGAAACTGAAAACTTGGGTGGAGCTGGTGAGAAATGAAAGGTCATGTTTGTGCAGGAGGGAAATGAACATGATGCCAGTGTGGATCAGATCAGCTCTTCTGAAAGACAACAGAACATGAAGCATGGGCACAGGCATGAAACGTAAGGCACATGAGCCCATCAGGTAGGAAGAGATTGGACGCTCCAAGGTATTCCTGCGTCAAAGAAATTATTGAGTAGGGGGATTTAAACTTGAACAAAAAATCACCTTTTAAAAGTCTTGCACCAACCCGCATAGGGACTCAAACAGAGCAAACCATCAGTGATGCTGAACTTGTAAACGGGCTTCTGCATTTCACAGGTAGATGATGCAGGGGAACTACCACCTTAACAGAAGTGATCAGCTTCCTTGCTTGATGGGATGTCTCAACCAATGTTATAAATATTACATTGTCCGATATGATATGCAATATGGGTGTATCGGTACCTGAACCGATATGATTCACATACATGTATCACAATATATCACAACATATCATACGATACACTGTAATATGGGTACGATATCGTACAATACATCCCGTATTGCACGATACGGGGTATTACGTATGTTACGTGATAATTTTTTTACAAAATTTTTTAATTTTGTTTTTTAAATATTTTAATCTACCATGCCCTGTACGATTCGGGTACCGATATGCTAATTATAACATTGGCCTCAACATGGCCAGCATTGGATGCAGTCATGCTTTGGTAATGTAATAATGAATCTAGTTACACTATGAGCTCATCAATATAATGAACTAAGTGTAACTTCTGCACCACTCGCACTAATTTGCAAGCAAGTTGATCAATTCAAGTTTGGACCAGTGATCTGAACGTCCAGTGGCGGACAGCAGTATTGTAGCACTAAAAGCTATTTTCAGTTGTGAGCTGACTAACCAATTTTGGAATAGCCTTATAACGAGGCTACCACTGTTTATACTTTGAAAATTTTGAGATGCGCTCATGCTATCTGTTCAAAAAAAAAAAGTTATTTATTTCATCTAGGTACGCATCACCATTCACCACTATTGATAATCTTTCACCCCTTGCCATCATAACCATCACCATCACCCAGCAACACTGACATTATGACCACCAACCATGGTGCCACCATTGCCAATCACCATACATCATGTCCACCACTGCCACATGTCACCATTGTTGCCACAGCCACTTCCACCACAATCACCAGATGCCACTACCATCACCATCCGCCACCTTGTTGCCACCCACAACCACTACACATCGCCTCTGTTGCCACAGACCATTACCACCCCTACCATGCCATCCACCCCCATCTGCCACCAACCATGTACACTCTTGTGAAATTTACCTTCATCAAAGCATTTATCTATTTTTTAAAATAAATTTCCATTGAAATACAGCTTATGTTGTTGCTTGTGAGCAATGAATACAAATGCATCCAAAGAGGTCCTACAAGATTTGTAAGAAAAACATAAATTACAGGATGGGGAAAAATACATGTGAAAGAAAAACTTATTTACCTGATTTCATATCTACCCTGTCCACCTTCCCGTATCGGCTGAATATTCGCTCTAGTTCAGATTGCCGAGCATCAAAGTCAACATTCCCACAGAAGACAGGCCGCATTTTCTCCAGAACTAAATCAATGAAAGGAAATAAAATCATGTTCCAGTGCTATTATAATAAATGAAAGAAAAAACAACAAACATAGACTGAAAAGGAATGATGAGCCACATCCACTAGAAGATTTGTTTAATGACATATTTCCTATATTATTAATTATTATACCATACTTCGAGAAACTCCAGAATATTTTCATCAGAAAAAATTCTGTGGATACCAGCCTGCATGGTAACATTCAGCAGTAGAAAGCCGAGGAGGATGGAATTGCGGCATATCTCGGCAATGAAATTCTAGTGAGAACCTCATTTTGTTCACTTTGTTGATCTTTGAAAGGAAGGGCTTAATCGCAACAAATAAGAGTCTTTACTTTTGGCTATCAAAAGAGTATGTAAAAGTTTAAAGCCTTTTTAAAAAATCTAATAAATAGTCTTATGCCCAATATTGTATTGGGTAGCTCCGGAGAGAAAAACCTGGTAACAATTTTGAGGCATCATCATACTTACAACACAGTTATAGAAACATAAATGATTAATATTCTGTACTCACAGCTAATCATCCCATGTTGGCACCCAACCCACTTGTAACTTGATTCCGAATATAGGAGCAGAAAAATGGAAAACCAATAACCTGATAGATACACTCAGTAAGGGGTTAGCCTGTTAGGCATGACTTGCAGATGCCACTGAGCCTGCTAGCAGAGCCAAAGCACACTACTATATCAATTAAACTCATGAACATCTCACAGTTATTTCCAAAATTTCCAGGACCATAAATTACAAGCATACAAAAAGAGAAAATCCGCTCAACTTCTCATTCCAAAAACAGTATTCTAAAATGCACTTGAAGCAAATGGACTAATGCATTCTATCAGATTAAAGCCTATTTATCGTATTCATTATTAAATCTCTAACAAAAACATCCAGAAACTTGGACTTCCTAAAAACTTAATCACAACCAAAGTCCCTACCTTCATAACACAGACAACAAACAAGTCCTTGGGATATGCCCAACCTCAAAGCAACATTTCATATTTCAGAATCTGCCAACTTATAGAAATATTATATAACAGAAAAGCCACTACAACCTCCAGAAAAAGGACACTTTGTAGTTTGTACTAAATTGACTCTCTTTCAAATGGAAAGTGGACCTTCCAGCGCATGCTGGATCTATTTGGAAAGTCCCAGAAGCCAAATGAATCCACGACCCTGGTGGGTAGCAAATGCTGGAGAAGGCATTCACACTATGATCTAAATCCTCTCCCACTTTGAAGTAAAATTCCGGACCATAACAAGGTCATACATTTTGCATGTCTTCTTCTAATTTGCTGAGGTAACTCTACTGTAAATCAACTCCCACATTACTATAAGATTTCCTCCTCGTACCCCATTTCTGAAATAATTATATCCACGCTCCAATAAACTACTCGTACCAAAAGCATTAGATCCATTGAATAATTGTGAAGAGTTTAACAATAGATAATCTCTTAACACTATCAAAATAAGTAGAAGATTTATTGAATTGTGAAAAAACATTAGCCTGACATGATCTTACATTCTTCCAATGTCAATAATAGACAAAAACCATGATATTTAACCTTTAGAAAACTGCCAATAAAATGAGTCCCAAGCTGAAATACCACAAGCACCATCTCCTATTGATCCACTAGTAAGGAAACTACGCCAAAATCCTTTTCCTCCGGCATTAACTTGGAACCACGTGAAGATAAAACGATGAGTTTTTTATGAAACCATCTCATGACTCCATGCAGAACGATGAAGTCCCTTCTTTTTTGCAAATATTCATCCAGTACAACGCTTTTTGTGAAGTACAGAAGACACAAGGTACTTACATTAGTAAAACAGAACAAAAAAAGAAGCAAGTCGACTAACATGAAGCACACAACGATCGAGGTCAACGCAAAATTGGTCAGAACAGAAGAACCTCCCTGGAACCAACTTGAGCTGAACAATGAAAATCTCAAAACGCAGATCCAAATGAATCGTACCGCACAGATATAGCCTCCTTTTGTTGCACAACCATAAAGCGACGGCCAGACACAAACCTTTCACAAATGTAAAAAAGAACATTCAACAAACTCATGAATAATCAATTAACCGACCTACAAATCGTCGGTTATCACATAAACGATATAGCTCAAGAAAGCCGTATAAGGAAACAGACCCCAAAACGGCAAAACCTGACTCACTAACCCTAGATCTGCACGAAGAATGCAACTCCGTATGAACTAAGAAGAATAACGAGTTGAAAACCAAGAAAACACAGATCCAAACTTTCAACTCCCAGGTCTTACCTGAAACAGTGATAAGAACCAATGCCTACAAGCAGGAAATCCTCAAAAACGACGATTTTCGCTCGCAGAAAACCTAAAAGGGGAATGGAGAACGACGATAAAGTAGGACGCGTTAACCAAGGGTTAGTTGGCGTCAGACCTCGGGTAACCACGGTTATCCCTGGCCTCGTCAAATACTCGGCTATCGACTCACGCTCACGCGAGTTCCGCACTCACATACGTTGCGATCAGCAAAAGGAACCACAACTACCAATTGGTGACGATTGCCGGTAATCAAGAACCATAGGTTCCGATTCCAACCCGGTCAGGCTGTGATTGCCGGCATATTTACACATTTATTTCCTTCCCTCAACATATGTCGCGCATGCACCTCCCAACCCCTCTTAAGCAGAGCTTTGACGTACCGAGAGAGTCTCCATGCCTCTCAGCCGCCTACTAAGCATATTTACCATACCGAGACCAAGAACAATGCGACGAGAGCCGGCACCACACATGGTTAAGTCCATGCAAGACACCCCAAGCTTCTGCCATAAAGGATGTGCACCAACCAAGGTTTGCAGAGAAACCACCACCCCAGTTCCAACTTTAATCTCGAATAATACCACTTCCCAGGTTCCCCCAACTGGCACCGTCACTATTTACCATGACATCCCCCTCCACCGGTGGTTTCCGACCAACTTTGACTTCACAAGGGGCTGTGATCGCCGATGGCGGTTCAAGCCTTAGAGATCATATGGTTGTAACCAGGAAAGGAAACTTGCAGATAATCTCATGGCTCATTTATCCACTTGTGATGATTCTCATAATCCTTTATGCAGGTTCTAGCGCACCCCACTGTTACTCTCTTCAGGAAATGAAGAAGAATCTACGCTTTAACAGTGGAGTTGGCTGGAATATCTAATTGAATTAATCGCCGAGGAAATGGGAAAGGAAAACCACGGATCCTCAAACTCGAAGCAAACTTGGATCATGAAGCTGAAATCTGAACCCGAACTTTTTACACCCCCACCCACAGGGTACGAACCGGTCAGGTTCGGGTCAGACATACCCGAATCACAAAGACTGTCCACTGAGCGGCAAATAGACGGTATTTGAATTTACATAGTTATTTCTCATAATGTTCATATTTACTTAATACTGTTTTTTTCCGTCTTTTCACTTCTTCTTGTAATTCTCATAATGCTTCCATTTACCCAATGCCCACTACTTTCTTCTGTTCCCATCTTTTTTTCTTTTCATAATGCTCCTATTTATCCTTTCTTCTTATAATCCTTCTATTTACCCAATACCCACTACTTTCTTCTTCTTTTTTGTCTTCTTTCTTTTTTCTCATAAAACTCCCATTTATCCAATAAACTCATTGTCCTTCTTCTTCCTCTTACTTCTGTCTCTCATAATCAGAAAACAGCCCATCACTCTTTTCTCTCTTTCTCGTCTTCTATTGTTCTTTTCTCCCTCTCCTCTCTTTTTTTTGTTCTCCTTGTAATCATGTCTTCTTTAATATTTTGGTTACAACACAGCTTTTTTATATAAGAGACATGCATAACGCATTTTCTTGAGTAAGAAAAAGAGATGAAAGAAAAGAATATACGCATAAAAAACTATATACCACACACATCTCTCGTGAAAAAAATACATGTGACGTGCATCTCTTCAATAAGAGACACGATGCACACGTTTCTCTAATCAAACACAAAATGTGTCGATGTGTTTTACATTGATAAGAGTATGACCAAGAAAAGAGAAGATTTGTCTAGATATAGGGATGATAGACGAAATTGAAGGTAATTTTGATAGTTGATAAGTTTCGGTTGCATTAAGCTTTAATGACACATGAGACAACATAGGCAAGAATTAAGAGAGTGAGAAAGACAGGGTATGCCTTTGGTAACATCATTCAATTTACCATTCAAGTTAATTTTCCATGATAACTTTCAAGATTATTACAGCTATTCATTTTTTTTAAACTAAGCCTTTTTCTCATTCTTTGTTTCATATGTCATGCTAACATTTAACTCAATATAAGCTACATCATTCTTTATTTTCTTTTCAACACTTTTTTTTTATAATATCTTTTTTCTCTTTAACATTTTCACAATCTAGTTTTTCATACCTTCTTACATAGCGTCCTTGGGTCATCTTCCTACGTCTTTTTTTTTGTTTTGTTTTCAAATAACTGCACAAAAATCGAGGGTTTTAAAATGTCTCTTCTGCTGCTGTTCTTGTTCATATATTGTTATCCCCAATGCTAAAGTCGAGAAATCATCGAAGAGGATATAATTGTTACAGACAAATTCTACGGAACGGATTTTATACTAGTACACCATATTTCACTCATCCATCATCACTGTTGTAGTCACAAAGAGATGTGAGAGAAGTGATGGCACCACTGCTCGTGGACTCATGCTGTGCTACATCACTGGTCCTTCCTGCAGTAGCAGCTTCTTCACGTTTCATCTTATCTTTGTTTCCTTCATCTACAGCATCCGAAGCTTGCATGACAGAACCAGCAGTTCCAACTTCCTTAGAATGAGACCTTTCAATGGTTGCAGCAGGCTTTTTCACAATGTTAACTGATATAGACTTTGATGGGAAAAGCCATCGCTTATTCTGATCATTGTTCTTTGTATCTACTGCTGCCAAAACAGAAAAGAAACGTTATGTAGGAATGCGGAAGCATAGCATAATTGGATTCTGAATGCATGTTAAAACATATAATATCCGCAGAGAAATGTGATGGAACACTTATATCTGATCATCCTTTATCCAAGATTCATGAAGATTAATCACCTGAATAAACATTAGTGAACATTGTCCAGGTAGTACATGATAGGTCATGTCAAACGTATGGGTCACCATGGGGTCATGAGCAATGAGATCCAGGCAAAACAATCATTTTTTTTCTAAGTTAAACTAGGTGGCATAATTTATTTCTTTATCTGCTACAACAACAACAACTAAGCCCTTTCCCATACTCTTTATCTGCCAAATTACCATAAAAAAAATTTTAAAAAAACAAAACATTAGAAAAGAAAACATGTGACTCGTATCTTGTTTTCAAAAAAACACTACTTATGCTAGATTAGGTCATGTAATTCAAAAGGCTTGATAAGGAACCATGTAATGTAGATGAATTAAGCAACAACTTGGGTGCTCATCAACGCTAGACCAAGAAAAAAAGGTATCGTATTGTGGGAAATCCCACTATACAAGAACCCCTGGTTTATAAATAATAGTATTTTCCCCCTTTTCCAATATTTTTGTTTTTCTATGAAACAGTGAAATAGCTTTATATCACATGTTGTTAAAGAGCCAATTTGCCCTCCCCAAATTCAGTAACATTAATTAATTATGAAGTGACCGTTAGTACCTCGATCTGCTGCAACACAATTAAGGTTTTGCTGAAAAAGAAATTCTTGTTGGTTGTTGTGTCAATTGTCACTTCAAGAACAAAATGTAGAATTAGGACCAAGACTTTTGGAGTCATTAAATCATCTAATTTATTAATTTCTGATTTGGGCAAACTAAGTATTCTTTCCTCGTCTCTAATTTTTTTAGACTGATTTTAAAAGCTTTTGGAAGAGTCGAGAAATACGAACAGCTTCACTCCATAGGAATTAACATTAGCAGAAATACAACCATAAGAACATATTGTGATATACATATCAACTCGTTGTACATATACTATTAGCAGAAATACATCCATAGGAATATATTATAATATAAGATATCACTCCTTAGACCTCTTTAATATTTTTAGACTGATTTTAAAAGCTATTGGAAGAGTCAAGAAATACGAACAGCTTCACTTCATAGGAATTAACATTAGCAGAAATACAACCATAAGAACATATTGTGATATACATATCAACTCGTTGAACATATACTATTAGCAGAAATACATCCATAGGAATATACTGTAATATAAGATATCACTTGTTACTCGTTAGACCTCTATATTAAGATCAATTTGTTGTTTATCGTGCATATTGCACAATAGGTAGGAGTGATTTTTCTTGTACCTATATATTCAGAACAGTTTGTTGTTGCTGGCTATTTCTTCAATGATGAAAGTTGTACTTTAATTTGAATTAAAGTTCAATGGATCAATGTTTACTCCAATTTTGATTTATAAGAATTGTTTAGATTTTTCTTAATTTTTTTGATTTTTCTCTATTTTCTTGATTTTTAAAACATTTAAAAAATTTATGATATGCTTGTACCTATCATGGAGAAAAATGATACACCTTACGATACAGTACAGACAACACTGAACTCAACCTACAAAAAGTCCAACTACAACTCACAAGCCAACAAACATTCTGTAGTAGTGCATCACTAAGAACTAAAAGCTAGGGAACGTACTCACCTTTATTGCTAGTACTAGTTTTTTCAACACTGGCTGCCGTTAACATTCCTGTTGGTAAAAAGGCACTGGTTGAAGGCTCATCCTCTCTCTTCCTCTGCAATAAAAAATTGACGAGAACCGGTGAGATTGCAGTCCTATAGTTAAGAACTCGAGGGGAAAAAAAGAGAAAAAGGTTTTGAAGGATGAAAAGGTTAACCAAAGAGCAGAAAGGCCTGAAAAAGGTATATGTTCATCACAAAACAAAAACTATAACCACTCATGAGCAACAAAGCGCTCCATAATGCATCTAGTCTTCAACAGTTAAACCCAACTAGTATGATATCAAGTAGAATGACAGACAGGGAACAAAGTAGGTCTCAAAGAAACAGCTTTCATAGTCTTTTCTTGAAATGCTAGTTAATGCCACTTCCTTTACACTAATTTAGGCAGCACTACGTGTCAGCTTGACAAGCTCGGTATCTTCTTCCTTCGAACAAAGTTAATGTGAAGAATGAGGTCATTTTCGCTATGTGCAATTGTTAAGTATTTAATCTTGTTTATTTTCTTAGTACGAAGAATTCACAAAATTCAATAAGCAGAGTGAAAAATGCAGCTTAAATGAAAGTTATCTTTCAGTACAAGAAGAAACCCAACATGTAATAGGTAAAGACGGATTATGTCAAATATGAGGTCAGCACAAATCAACATCATTTCAGCGAGAAGCCACAGATTCAATAGTATCCTTAAACACCGTTAGGATGGATCAATATGCTTCCTGATACAAAAATATGTGGAATGCCGTCAAAATTCCACATATTCTCAGAGCTCACGAAAGTACTGAGTGCCATCAAAATTCTGAGGAACACCATGCTATCATCCAACATTGTTCCAAAGACTTCTGGGAGACATGATACTATCTCAAAACACACCATGCAGATTTAACAGATCATGGGTCAAGTTGAGAAAATCAATGGCATGACATCAAAACATAGTAGAAAAAGTCAACTTTATGCTGATGTATGTAAGGTTCCATGGGTTCTTCCCAGAGCACTCATTATTTTTACAATGTATTCCATCAGAAGGGCATCATAATATAATAAAGTCGCCTATCTCTTAGAGGAACTTCCGCAAAAAAACTTCTTCTAGCATGACAGAACATGATTTTGCCAATAGGCACACCTACTTCAACAGTTAAACCAATTGATTATTCCCAATCTTGTGAGCATCTTTGGAGGCATACTTCCTGCTTCTGCATGGCCAATAATGAACTAAACAAACCATTTTTTGTTATTGCATTAAGGAGGTAAAAATATTCCTCCTGCCAACAAACATACAGCTCCTGTCAACCTGATCTCTAATAAGCTTTTTGTCGCTATTCTACAACAACAACAACAACAACAACTAAGCCTTTTCCCATACTAGATGGGGTCGGCTACATGGATTCTTTGTTTCCACAGATCCTTATCGTATGTCATGTTTGCAGTTAACTCTCAATAAGCTAGATCATTCTTTATTGTTTCTTTCCAACACTTTTGTGGTCGTCCTCTACCTCTTTTAATACTTTCCAAATTTAGTTTTTCTAACCTTCTTACAGGTTCTTCTTTTGATCTTCTTTCTATATGTCCAAACCATCTTAAACGATGTTCTCTCATTTTATCCTCTATTGGTGCCACTCCTAATTTGTTTCTAATAACCTCATTATGTATACGGTCTTTTCTTGTATGACCACTCATCCATCTCAAAATCTTCATTTCTGTCACAGACATCTTTTGTACATGTTGATGATTAACTGTCCAACACTCAGAACCATAAAACATGGCAGGCCTAATTGCTGCTCTATAATATTTACCTTTTAATTTTAATGGTATCTTCTTATCACAAAGAATACCTAATGCTCCTCTCCATTTTAACCAACCAGCATTAATTCTATGTGTAACATCTCCATCAATTCTTCCATCACTTTGAAAAATTGACCCTAGGTATTTAAAACTTTCCTTTTGGGGAATGCAATGTGTGCTAATTTTAATTTCTATGTCCTCTGAAGTAGCCAAATGATCAAACTTACATTCCATATATTCTGTCTTTGTTCTACTAAGTCCGAGGCCTTTGCTTTCTAATGTTTCTCTCCATAGTTCCAATTTTCTATTAACTTTTTCCTTAGACTCCTCCACTAATACAATGTCATCTGCAAATAACATACACCAAGGTACTTCATCTTGAATATGTTTTGTTAACTCATCCATCACCATTATAAATAAGTATGGACTTAAAGTTGATCCTTGATGTAACCCAATATTAACTTCAAAGAAGTCTGTCATTCCTTCATGAGTCCTCACACATGTTTTTGCACCATCATACATGTCTCTTATAAGGTTAATATATGTCAATGAGATACCTCTTTTTTCCAAAGTTCTCCAAAGAACCTCCCTCGGTACCCTATCATAAGCTTTTTCTAGATCAATAAATATCATGTGAAGGTCTTTCTTTTTTGCTCTAAAATGTTCCATAAGACGTCTCAAAAGGTGAATCGCTTCAATAGTAGATCTGCCTGGCATAGTTCTCTATTGTACTTGATACTTGTCTTAACCTACGTTTGATAATTCTTTCCCATAATTTCATAGTATGACTCATTAACTTGATACCTCGATAATTCGCACAATTTTGAATGTCTCCCTTGTTCTTATATATGGGTATAAGTGTACTTGCTCTCCATTCCTCAGGCATCTTTTGGTTTTTCCATATTTCATTAAATAGTCTTGTGAGCCAAGTGATTCCTATTTCTCCTAGTATTTTCCAAACTTCTATAGGAATATTATTTGGTCCTACCAATTTACCACTCTTCATATGTTTTTTTTGTCACTATTCTCAAGGTCCAAAATAACATGGTGCTCATTGTGGATGGTAAGCACAAAAGCCTGACTCCTGTCACTAAGGAAAATAAAAGAGAAAAATAGGAGACCTAGATGAATAATGAGAATAGAAGCTCTGAGAGGGCTGCCTTCAATACTCTAAAATGAAAATGGAGTTTCCAGAAGAAAATGTCAAGCAAGTCTATACACTGAGAAAATGGCTGTAGAGCTCGTTTTAGACCAAGCAGCTTCAAAGATCACTGCATGTATTCTAATATCTAAGAGAGCTGCCATGAACTCAATGAGATGGAAATGAGATTGTCAAAAGAATATGCCAAGGGGTGCCTACCTTGAGAAAGGGTTGTTGAGTTTGGTTTAAGCATGCACATTTCGTAACACTTTCCCTTACCACAAGAGTAAGTTTCCTAAGAATGACAGCCTACATAACGGCCAGTTCCTTTTTTTCTGGAAAACAGAGACTTAACAGTTAACACTTCTTATTTCTGTGTCCTCCACTTTGTGTTTCTTAAAGAACCAGCCAACCTATGTTCATAGCAATAACTCTATAGGCTTAACTCAAGCCAAGACAAAATTTGCAAGATTTGAAGGAGCAGGGATTATGTGGCTTATTTAAAATGAGGAAGTTTAGTCTAGAATATCTAGCTGGAGGTAGCACTTATCCATTTAAAATGAAACGTACTTTGAGGCTGACACTTGAGTCTTCAAGAAAATCTTCTTCCTCCTCATCATCAATTCTCCGCACAAAATTCTTGGAGTTCTGCACCAAAAGAATTACCGGTAAAGCATTTACATCTCAGAGCTAATTGGATCAAGGTAAGAGAAAGTGATACCATGAACAGCTTCACACTTACATGAAATACAATAGACTTTACGAAAGCTTCATCCTCTTCCTCGAGCTTTCTTTCCTGCAATTGACAATTGAAGGCACTTAGAATTCATGTATTGACAAATACGGTGTGATTTTTCCCAAAAAAAAAAGAATATTCAAATAACCTACCCTCTCTTCTGAGGCACGTTGCAGTGCTTCCAACATTGCATCAACACTTACATTAGCATGTCTGGACTGCAAAACACACCACATCATTTCATAATGCAGCATTAGATAGCTATATGTTTAACTAAGATAACCAAGAGACTTAGAGAATCTACTAAGTAGGAAACAAGAATTACCTTCATAGACTTCATCTCATCCAAGGCCGCAAGAATGTCCATCTCGCGCTTCGAGTCCAAAGTTCTATTCTCTAAAGACTTCATGGCATCACCCATCTCCTCAGTCTCCCTTTTTTTCTTCTCAGTATCCACAGCCTAAGATAACTACAAACACATTTAACCAATAGGATTCTTGAAATGCAGAACACCAAATGGCAACCAGAAGGTCCCACAGAAAATACCTCATCTTCAGCACGCCAAGGCTCAAAATTTCTTGTTGCACCGGACTCTACAATGTAATCAGAGTTTTGAGGATCCGTCTTGAACGTAATCTCTGCTGAGCATTTGGTACATTTGAAATAAAAGCGAAAGATTTGGATCCCTAAGTATGTCTAAAACATCAAAACCAAAAACTCTGATAATAAGAGTCCAAGGTACAACAGAAGAGAAGAGTCAACAATGAGAATTAAAAAACTGAAAAAGAAAGAACAACAAAATGAAGAAGAAACATTATACCTCACCGACGGCATCTTCCTTTCTGGAATTGAATTTGGTCCCTTTGTAAATGTAGTTTCCACAGGTACCGCATCGGATGCTCATGGGAAGCATCATACGCACCTTGATTTGTTGATTTTTTGGTTGTCGTCTCCTTGGGATCTTTGAAGGGTCAAAGTCAGGAGGGTAGTACTTGTTCAGAACCTTCCTTTCTCCCATTTTACACTTTCACGCTCTTCTTTCAATTCTAGTCTACTTCAATGAAGAGAATGAATAGGAAAAGGAATAGATAAGATGCCAGCCACAAGAGATACAACAACAACAACAACTAAGCCTTTTCCCAGACACAAGAGATACAGTTGAACTAAATGGAACAAGCATGTGCGCACATGCAGAGATAGATATACAGAGAGAGAGAGAGAAGAGATGATTCCATTGCATTCATCTTATTAAATCACCATTACCAATGAACCCACAACAGAGTGACTCCTAAGATAATGTCACAAACACTTTAAGTTCAGGTAAAATCCCCTAAGAAATTCAAATTCTCTGTATGTCCAGATTATAAATGACAGAAACAGAGAGAATTAACCAACAAGAAATAAATTATGTTTCAGCTAAAAAGATAGATTTTAAGAAGACAACCTTCAAGAAACAAGTTATATATGGCATTTAATTCTTGTTAAATCCTTTTCCAAACAAGAAAAACAACATTCAAAATGTGAGCTCAGCATCTGGCAATTTATGAAACAGTTTTTGTTTCTCTGCCATGAGAGAGATAGATAGGGTGAGGAACACTGATCATTTTCCAGGTCCACTACCCCTCTACTATGTTATCAATAGTGGCCGCTAACAGCTATAGCATGGTAGCTGTAGCGAGCATCCCTCGAGGGTGTTGTTAGCGTATATAATCTATTTGGATTGGATCGATCCATTGGATCGACCCAAACCAAATAGGTTAAAACACTAGCATCTCTTGTCTTCCTCCGCGTCTCACCTCTCTCGCCTCTCGTGTCTGCCTTTCTTGTCTTCCTCCACCGCTAGTCTCACCTCTCTCTTTCCCTTTCTCTCTTTCTCCACCTTACTCCGCCACAAGTAAGCTCTCTCTCCCTTTCTCTCTTTCTCCACCTTACTCCGCCACAAGTAAGCTCTCTCTCCCTTTCTCTCTTTCTCCACCTTACTCCGCCACAAGTAAGCTCTCTCTCCCTTTCTCTGGCTCTGCCTTCTCTCTTCTCTTTCATAAGCATGTGTGCTTGTTAGACATTATTTTGAGTGATGTTTAGCCCTAATTTTAGGTTTATAATGGTTTTGTGTTCATTTACACATATATAGAAATATTCTACAAGCAATATTTCTTTATAGAAACTTACTATTCTACATTTGGATTTTATATGTCGATGTTGGATGCGCTTGCACCTCTTCGCTATGTTGGATGCGCTTGCAGCAACCCATTTGCTTATAGTATTATTATCCATTTTATTTTCTAAGCCAAAAGGTTATGAAAATTATGTTCTCAACAATTTTCACATAATCAATGCTATATTTCAAAAAGATTTATAGAGCACGCATGAAATCAATCCTAAGCTTATTATCAGAATACAATTACTTCATAGTCGGACTTGATATATTACTTCCTATGTTAAATCTGTCGCATTTTTCTTACTAGCGGTCGACCATGATATAACTAACCTTTTCCTTTGTGGCAACATGATTATTTATTAGTAAATCACTGTTGGTTGTGGACAATTCTGGAGCAAAACGTGTAATGTGCATACAAGCTCTAAAGAGTAAGAGAGGAGTCAAGCTTGGAGACACCATATTTGAGCAAATAAGTAATTATATATTTGTTTCTTTAATTCCTTTGCTTAATGCTTAGAATAACTTTGTTACATTTATGTTTTTATTTTCTAATTTAAGGTTAATAATTCAATATGCATGTGCCACATGGAATTTATTATTTGTTTCTTTAGAAGTTAGAAGTAAAATTTGTTCATTTAGTTTGATTCATATTTATGAAATAAGTGGTTGTGTTTCTTGATATTTCTTAGAAATTAAAGAATCCATTATATATATAATTTTTAATCATAAATAAAAGTGTATCTCTAAATCCGTTATATCCCCGCTACCGCTATATAATATATATATATATATATATATATATATATATATATATATATATATATATATCGACCGCTAACAAATCGCACCACTATTGATAACATACCCCTCCACCATGGGCGGATCTTGAAATTTGGGATTGCGGGGCCAAAATAAGACATCAACATAGGCATTACATAAGTCAAACCAGTGAGCCAGAAAACATTTCACCATCGTAAAAGTCTTAGCACAAGGTCCTTAAATAATGGTTATGTTCCTATGGAAAAGCCTATGCAATAACCTTTTTTGTAAGAGTAAATAACAATGAGGACAATCTCTACATTCAAGTGCAAAAATGTGAACCCTGTATGGTCAGTCAGAATCTTGTTCCAAGACATGTTCTTCCTCTTCTTCTTTCTGTTTCTTCAGGATCAATTTTATTCTTTTTCTTCAACCTATACTTATTGATAAGTCTCTAAAAAGCACTACTCGATGAGGATGTGAGGTTAATTCAGCATTTTCCGTACATCAATGTGTATCATGTCCATTCCTTATCTATGAAGTCACAATTTGTGATTGTTTGATAGCAAATAGTTCTCATTAAAACTTTCTATCAAAATGTATTCATAAGAGAAAGAAGAATTACATAATTGAACAAAAACTCGAGGAGAAATAAATTAAGGAGACTATCAGGTATCCGCAGCCTTCATTAATACTGCAAAGCCTCAAAAGAGGATTCCCTTGCTAAACCCTTTTAAAACGTTTCACGTATAACAAGCGGCAACAAGGTGAAACATTTCAAGTGGTCGAGCATGATAATAAAGCATTTTCGCCATAACAAGAGGGGAAGAATAAAAAACGCTGAAAACAACCGACATGTTCAATACAACCTAACGAAATAACAAATGGAACTGACGATCAAATGAACCAATACTTCCATTTCAAAGAGCGCAACCCATATTTACCCATAACGCAAGACTGTAAAGTCGAAAGTACAGAACAGACTGCCCCTTACAAAACGCATCAATAAAAAAAACAACAACTAAGCCTTTTCCCATACTAGATGGGGTGGGCTACATGTTTCCACAGAGCCCTATGTAGAATACATGATAAATAAATCCGACAAAGTTTTACGCTGCCTGTCGGAAGCCTAGTCCGCCAAAAGACATCAATACCAAATAAGAAAATAAGAGAAACGAAAGAAGAAGAAAGGAAACAAAAGAAGAAAAAGAGAAGAGGAAGACGGGGACCTAGTTGGCGTGGCGTGGTGCGGTGAGAGAGTGAGGTAGGGAAAACCAGCAACGATATGAGCAGTGCTGCCGCGACCGAGCGAGAGAAACCTAATCTATTAATTCGGGTTGGTTTGGATCGATTAAATTTAAATATCTGATCCAAATTTATTAAAACATTAACACAGAGGGGTTTAAGACTTAAGAGTTTACACATCGACTCTACATTTAAAACCTTTTAGAGATGATGGTTCCAAGTTTCATAACATGCACCTCGCCGCTTTTATTTCTTCAAAATCCAGATGAGCGGTTATTCAAAAATGTTGAGAATTCTTTTGACGTCAAAATGGTTTTTCAGAATTTTTGTCCCCATTTTGCTGAAACCATCCTCCTTCGCTTCGCCACCATCTTCTCTTCCTCGTATACCACCAAAGATGGACTAATTGGCGTGGCTATGAGCATGACAAAAATGATAAGACAAAGGAGAAAAGAGAAGATCAGCAGAGACTAAATTACCTTTTGAAGCCACCCGTTCCAGGTGGAGGAAAGATGCCTTTGGCAGCCGGTGCACTGCAAAGAGGCCAGATATATGTGTGTGTGTGTGAGAGAGAGAGAGAGAGAGAGAGAATTTGAATCATTGGTCCAACTAGAATGAGGACACTTTGTTGGAAATTTACAAGATGGCTGTTGCATTTTTCTTTTTACCAAAATTAAGGTTTGCAGACGGCTTCACCAAGGGGTGTTTGTTGTCATGTATGGTTTGGTTTGGTGATTGGAACAAAACTAATCTAATTTTCTTTTAAAATTTTTAATTTGGAGAACCAAACCAAACTTGAATATAAGTTCAGGGTCGGTTCTAAGGTGCTGATATAATGAATAACATATAATCCATCAAATGACAAACAAACTTAATGAATTATAGAATAAGTTGTTCACGTATAAAGGTACCATCATACAAAAAGCTTCGTCAACTCTTTTACATAAGGCCGTAATGTTTTACAGCACGCACACTTTGATGATGATGCCAAATAAGTAGTACTCCCCTATTACCAGTTCAATATATTTTCTACATGTGAGAGTTTTGTTCTGCCGTCTTTGGTTTTGGGCTGGTTAAAATGGTCCTCTCCATCCCTCTCTCGTCCCCTGATGAATTATGGTGATCGTTTGTCCAAATAGATCTTTGTATCAATGTGATCACCATAAATTTTTTACATTAATATAATGCCAATAAGCTTGCTATCTATGTAATGAATATGTGAACGTGCCTGCTTTGGTATGTAAACCGATGAACAAAACTAGGATTTTTTCCATGGAAACCCCTAAATTACATGAGCACAAAAGCAAGCATCTGCCAGACATTTCTTGAACATTTGTCACTTTTATGGTTCTTGAAGCCAGCTTTTTATCAATCTCTAGTACTAGTAAATATGGTACAGGAAATGCTTGACCGTTGCAAATATTGACATCACTGGAAGATATCTAAAATTGTGAATCATAATGTCATACTACAAGTGGTAACTGTTCATACAATACATTGATTTGTTATTGCTAAGATCAAATTCTTAGTTAGTCAAAACCCTAACTTCCATGGATAACCATCATAGTGATATCATGAATTCCATGCATAAAAATGTTACATTGGCATGCGAATGTGCAAAATATGTTTAGAAGCCAGTGAGAAACGTTAACACAGGTGACGGGAAGATAGAGTAATCATTGTAGCCTAATGCTGGGAAAAAGAGGGAGCTCTTAGTGTTTCCTCCCTTCACTTCGGGGTTTCAAGAAAGCAATTACTGTGTAGCTGCGATCGGTGTGCTCGAGGTCTTCCCGGATTGAAGATGGTGGGTGGAAATGCCTTCAAGACCACTATTGCTTGGTCAATGAGGTAGCTGGCTCCCCTTTAAGTTTTCGCCATTTTCCTGCTCTATGCAAGTTTCTCTCTTGTTGCTTGCAAGCTTTGGAGGTGCGTTCACTAGCTTTGGAGGTGCGCAACCTATTGATTCATCAATTTGTTTATCAGTTGATCTCTAATTCAAGGTCTGGGGAACTCCCTGTCGAATCACAACATCCAAGGGATATGTAAAGCCCATTCCCTCGAGAAGATTTTTCTATCAAAAACTAAGAAGCAGAATTCATGGGTGAAAATGCAATTTAAAAAAGTGGAACTATGACCATCATTTTCTCATGGCGCTGTAGGGTTCCGCTAGGGGCTTAGCAGTGGGTTGGAAGCAACATATTAATGTATCAATTATCTCACATGAATCATTTTATATCTTTCTGTCAGTATAGCTGTATAGGATCCAATTTCACGTGTTACAAGGAGTTTCGCTGGAGTTCATTTTCACAGTAGTAAAACAATATGAGAGAATCAATTCTTGCATTCTCATCAAGTACAATCAATGAGGGAGGATAGATGTCTACATTGGGGATTTTAATGCTATCATTTGACAAGATGAAAAAGGTGGTAACGAAAAATCAGTGAGATCTATTCAGAAGATTCAAAATTTTATAAAAAATGCTGCCCTATTAGACATGGGATTCCATGGTAATGCCTTTACTTGGACAAACAAAGGCTTCACAAGTAGATTAATTAGAGAGTGACTCAATCGAGGATTGGCTTCTCATTCATGGCGTTTAGCCTACCCTATTCAATGTTTTATCAAATTAACTCTATCTTTGCTGAAATCGAGTTCCAGTGTAGGGGAGATGAATCTTATCCTGTGAAGGACAAATTTAGAAGATGCAGCAACGACTTATTCAATGGTATTCCCATTGCAAATACAACACAGGTTGAAAGGTGTCTAAACTTCAACAGGACTACACCATTTCAAGTCAGAGGCTAGAGGGAGAAAATGTAGATGAACAATGATGCTTGAAATCAGAATTGGCCTGTGTGGTGAAACATAAGGAGAGATTTTGGAAAGAGAAATCACGTACACATTGACTTCGATGGAAGACCAGAATTCCTAGATTTTTATTCTAATTTTCTCAACGCTACAAATGATGTCAAATTTGGGGGCTCGAAAACCAATGAGGCAAATGGTATACCGATGTCAAGGAGATGCGTAGCTGTCAACTATTTCGGGACATTTTTAACAAGTAATCCGTCTGACCCAATTGTGGACTTTGAGGATTATCCAGCAAAGGTGATGCCGGTGATGAATTGCTGCCTCGTTCACAGATTTTTGGAGAAGACTAAACAGCTATTTTTCTATTGATTTAGAAGGAGCCCAATGATAAGATAGATTATCGGTCAAAATCTTTCAGAAGTGTTGGGAACCTAATTAATGTGGGTGTCTGTGAACCGGTTCGCGGTTTCTTCAAGGGAGGTAATTTATTAAAAGGTTTCAACCATATCATAATTTGCCTCTGGTTTAAAATGCAGCAAATGGGCTTCTATAGTCAATCTAGATCAAACAATGAATCACTATGGTCTCTTATTCTGTGATTCTCAAGGACTTCTATCTTTAAAAGGGGCTTCGGCAGGGTGACCCTCTTTCTTCCTATCTCCTTTTATTTTGTGTAGAGCGTTTATCTTATCTCCCCCATCAATCTGAAAAAGGTGGAGCCTTGCACAGAATAAAACTTGCAAGAACAGGTTCATATGTATCCTGATGATGATGCTTTATTGTTTTGTAACGCCTCTCCTCCGGGCTGCATGGCTTTGAAAGAAGTTCCACAAAAATATGAGAATTATAGAGGTTAGGCGGTGAACTTGGAGAAATCCCTTCTTTAGATACAATATATGCCAAAGCTATAGAATAAGTCTCGCCCAAGAGCTTTTGATTTCCCTTATTGGATAACAGGGCAAGTATTTGGGAACACCATCCTCCTTTCATCAATCTAAAAAGTAAATCTTCATATATCAAAAGGAGAAGGTTGCCCAAAGTTGCAGTATTGGGAACCAGCAGGGGGTAAGGAAGTCTTCATGAAGGCAGTGGACATGGCTATTCCATTATGCTGTGCTTATTTCAGAATTCCATACACTTTTCTTGATGAACTTCACCAATGCTTATGAGGTTCCAGTGGGGGCACACTAATGGTCATAAGAAAATTCGTTGAATTGTTTGGAATACCATGACATGTAGAAAACATGATGGGAGTATGGATTTTAAAGATTTGAAAGCCTTCAAATTAGCATTGTTATGCTAAGTAAGGATGACGCCCTGTAAGAAACTCACATTCCTTGTTTTTCAGTCTTCAAAAGTCTTTACTTTCCGCATGGCTCTTATATGAAAGCAAATGGCGGGCGCCACTCATGGTGGGCATGGAAAAGTTTGTTGGTTGGTCGTCATCAAGTTTTAGAAAGAGGAATTTGTTGTTGGTACCTACTTTTCCATGCCAGTTCTTCAGCGATCAGGCTCAACAAGAACCACCTGTTGACATGAATCAGTTAGCGGTGAGAGGGGATTGGGATTGTAATCGAGTCCTGCAGATATTTACACCCACTAAAGCACAGTTGATCCTTAAAATAAACGCCACCAAACAGCAAGATGTTGTTGGATGCAAACCGCACGTTAGTTATAATATCCACCACAACAACTTGTAGGACACCTAACTCTCCATGGCAACTAAGAAAATATGGCGAGTTCTTTGGAAGATGAGGGTTCCTTCAAAGGCCCATATTCTTTGGTTTTGAGCTCAGATGAAAGCCTCCGGGTTTTGTGAAGTTACAAAAACGCATTTAATCCCTTGATACTATGTGCCAATGCGTATTGCGGAACCAAAATCAGTTACTCATTGTGTACTTACATGTGTGTGTTGCGAGGGAGGTGTCGTCCTCAAACTGGTAATGGACTTCATCACAAACAAGATTGAGAGAATGGTGGACTGTGGTAATTAGACAATTACATGGCTCTTATGGATGGTCAGATTGGTCGACCCAATATGCTTTCATGTTTTGGTAAATATGGATTGCCAATAACTCATTGAGCTCAGGAAGTCAGTTCCCAGTTGTCTAAACTTACAACAGACTTCCAGATACACAACCTTCCAATTTCATCATGCTTGATATGCTTACGGTGTATCTACTTTGTTTTGCTATACCTCCTTTTAGATCTTGGGTGCCCCCCTTTTTCTGTTTGCTGTTATGCAAATGCTTGCTCTTCATGAATTAATGGTCTTTGCCTTTGGCTGAAAAGGAAAACGTGAGATAGCTTGTTATGATTTCGAACAAAGTAGAATAGTTGGATTTTGATAAAGTAAACATCGATATCTGCCTTTTTTTTTAAAAGGCAAGCTAGGTTTGGGCAGACCCTTACCATGTGCATGCTCGAGTATTGAACTCTTGACCCTTTGTTAGATGGCACCCCCCCTAGCGAGTGAGTTATGCCCCTTTGTGCTATCAATATCTACCTTAACTGGTAGTAATCAGAACGTTTTCCAGTTACATTGCAGGCAATTTAATTCAATTGGATTGCATCTGTATATGACTAACAGTCTTAGCCAGTGTTGTTTGCATCGTGTATCCTTTTGGTCAATGATACGAATCGTATCGCATCGCACCATATTGTTTTTAATTGAAAATTTCATAAAAATTTAAGAAAAATCATAAATACTACAAGATAATATCAAATACACATAGAAAAAGCAAAAGAAAGTTATACCACAACCACCGGATTGTCGGTGTTGTCACTGCCGGAGTGATGGTGGCATTGGAGATCCTTAAAAACCATTAAAGACAGTGGCAGATCTAGAAATTAGTGTTGGAGGGGTGACATACATGTTTCATAGTGTTGGAGGGATGAAGAATGAATCTCAACCATATATTCACTGTAAAATGCAGGTTTTACTCTAACATTTCAAAATTTCAGGGGACTCCCACCCCTCTATGTAGATCCGTCATTGGTTGGAGATGCATTACCCTAATTAGAAGTCATTTGGAGAAGCTGGAATATGTAAATGGAAGCCATAAACCCCGCAGAAACATAGGGTTAAAGGCTTAGGGTGTACCGCTTGTATCATACGATACGGGTGATATGCTTTGTATCGTGCGATATATGTGACGATAAGTTATATAATACGATATCAATGAGAAATAGGAATAATTATGCATGTTATTTGCATCATTCGTGTCATCTAACGCCACCATTAAATCAAGATTACATGTACAGACAATGTGTTTTTAGAAGTGGCTCCACACAAGTTGAGGCCTGAAGCAAACTACAGGATTGGAGCCTTTGACCTGAACATTTGAAGCCCTACACTATTAAGTGTGACCTAAATATTAGGGCCAAAAACATTTTGGGGGCCTAAAGCAGTAGCTTTATTTACAAGCCACCCCTGTGTGTGTAGATTGTGGGTTCTCAATTCACTTGAACCAGGCTGTTCTCTCCTAGATACTATTCACATGTTCTGAATGTCTACGGAGAAGACTGTTGAGGTCCTCATCCAAATGCACCCCATAATGATGTCAATTCTTTACACATTACATCCTGTAGGATAAAAAATGGAGAAAGAAACTAAATTGTTGATCATCTGACATATCATGGGTGATATCCTGAATCGAATCGTGCCGTGCATGTGGGTGAATGGCAGGACCATCGCATATCCTAGCCGTCCAGCCGTCCCATATCCATTCAGTTGGCTGGCTAGGACGTGAGGCAAGGGCAAGCTATCATATGTCAGATGTTGCAACAAATTTTCTAAAATATGGTTGATATATCAGAAGTTTCTGTTATCAATTTACCTAGGGCAACGAATGAGTACGTCATATGTATCTGTTGAACTTGTGGTATTCATCATCTGTGTGCGTGCACACTCTCAGCATTAGGATGCATAGAGCAACAAAAACCAAGAATATCTCAGTCTAAGGGTCACAATCAAGGAAACCTGCCCCTTGTTACCGCACACACACACACACAGATCTGGGTCCTGATCCAACCACGCTTGGCTTCACTTTGAAAAGCTTGTGCTGCCTGAAACATAAAAGTTTCGCAAGCCAAACTTCTAACGTCCTGCTTTCGTTATCAATTGTCGTGGACAAATGCCCCCCCGATACATATGGCATCTTGATTGGTTCTCTTTTCCCCCTCAATTAATGTTTGCCCTTAAGTTGAGGACAGTGTCGTATGTAGAAAATAAACGTAATGCAAATCGCCCGCAATATCCATAATTTCAATAAGTTGAGGCAGAGTTGCAGTGATATCATAAAATATCTCATGAGTCCCATGATTTAAACCTTATACTATTCTTAGAGACAGTGATTCATCTACATTGAGCAAAGATGGGGGCGTCTTTGTGTTGCTCATTCTGTCGGTCTTTGTTCTTCTTGCTGCTGCTACTTGTTTTGAGCTCAAGAAATCAATCAAGTCTAGCAGTGGTGGATCTACGTTGAGCCAAGGTGGGTTTGTGCTCCATGAAAATTTCAAATCAACAGAAAAGCTATAGCGCAAGGTTGAATTCCTGAGCTGTAAGAGTCTCATGTACTAGCTATATCCGTCACACCCTAAAAGAATTTTTAGATCCACCATTGAATTTTTTTTCGTTGATGCAACACAGCACCTACCTTCGTTTTTCAGCTCATCTTCTCATGATTTTGTTTGCTTGACTTTTACAAATACAGACAGCACCGTCTGTTGAAGATGAAGGTTGATTGTTGTGATGGATGACAACAAATCCCTCTTGGGTAGCTGAAAAAGAATGAAGGGTTTTGTTTTTAGGTGACAGAAAGTGAATTTTCTCAGAGAAACTATAGAAATAAAACAACAGTTGAATATATTTAATGTGAACTTTCCCGGGAACATAATCCAGAAAAATGCATCCTTTAATCGGTCAATTCCACAATCTCGTGCAATTCTTCCCGATTCATACGCCTTTAGTTGGTAAGATCATTCTTTGAAGTCCAACTTCGATCACAGGGTTTCACTAGAAAATTTAATTTCTTATTTCTCTGAATCTGTCATCGAGGTCTTTGTGAATCCATTGACAGAAACTGCAGATTTCTGGTGCTTCAAAACCATATTCAGAATAAAATATAAGAAATGCATAAAAATGGTAGCAATCTACAATAATTTATGATGGAAATCGCGTTTTCTACATACAATCTCCAAGTATATATCAACTACATTCTTTAGTTTATTTTGAAGATCATGTTTACACCACGAACCTAAGAAGAAATAGATGCAAACACAAACACACACACATAGTGTGTGCGTGTGCTCGCACAGCACAGAACAAATTTCCACCAATATGATATTATGGGATCGACGTGATTGAAATTCAGTATCATTTCTTATATCACGAAGCACAGATGCAACGTAAACGGTGCATTTACTTGCTTTTATTTCATGTCCTCGTTGCATGAGCTTACGTCTTGTTCCCCTGCAGTTTTCTAGAGTAAACTGGCGTGCTATTGCCTCTATTCGCATCGTTCGCTTAATAAGAAATAATATCTTGCCATGCGTGTGCATGATTCATGCTCCATGTCTCCTGAGTTTTTGTCAGATTTCTTTTTGTTTTTAATCGGTTCAACAAAAGTGTGTGTGGGTGCATATGTTTCTGTGCATATATACATACACATCTATATACACATATACATACATACACACACATATACATGCATATATATGCGAATTACAAGAGAACCGATGTATGGCTATAACACCTAGCAGCGACTAAATTAATATTCATAATATATAATTTATCGTGACCACACTGTGTATATATTTTACACATACATATATACATATACAAAGATGCGAAAATACATGTCTATGTATGTATATGTGCACACAAACATATGCACCCATCCACCCACACGCACTCACTTTTGAGTATACCCCGAACCAACTTAGGGTATTCAAGCAATATGGGGGAGACTATTTCAAAAATACTATTCGATACACAGTTGAGTGATTATGCATGATCATAGTGAGTTTTTTCTTTGTGACGACCACGGATGTATACGACAAGGGATCCCTCACCTCAATTGATTTAAAAGATTTGTCTTGTTGTTCGTGTGAATGGTTCTATATTTGGTTGCTCGTTTCTTTTTTCTTCGTTCCCGACACTCGTAGGGCCTATTGGGGCTGCAGCACTTTGGTACTTAAAGTGTGTTTAATTCATACTGTCAGGTAAACAGTCCTACATCAACACGGGCTTGTAAGCATGGTTCTTTGTGTTTGATTAGTGAGTGGTAGATGGGATCGGCTACATGAATTCTTCGTTTTCACATATCTCTATCATGCTCTATGCTGACAGTTAACTCAACATGAGTTAGATCATTTTTTATTGTTTATTTTCAACACTTTTGATGGTTACTGGCTTTTCCTATATGCTTCTAAAGAAATGTAACCTTGTAATTATACTAAATGATTGTATCATGCTATGTACACATGAATTTCTTGTGGGAGCTCAATGATACTCATCTAATTGCAGAGCCCCACAACCATCAACTATTCTCTTATACATACATACATACATACATATATATATATATATATATATATATGTATATGTATATATATATAGAGGAAAAAGTGGTATATACTAGCACACTTAGGTATTAGCGAATCTAAACAAATCTCAACTATTCATTTTTTATAATGGATGGTTGTAATTTGAATTTAAAAAGTAAAAAGTGTTTATGTGAATACACATACTTTTTTTTGCTTTTGAACTTAAAATTCAACTATTAATCATTACAGAGGACGGTTGAGATTTGTTAGCACCTAAGTGTACTAGCATATATCAATATATATACGCATATATATATAATACGTGCTATGTGTGCGGACATAATTTCAATTAATGAAGTTTTACCATAACAAGCATTTCCCTTCCTAAAAAGCCGAACTGGTATGGATTGGGGCAATATGGATCGAGTCCCTCACATCGATAAGGATTGACTCCAAAATGTTTATAGATCCACTTGCACACACTATATCCTTAAGCATTACGTTAACACACACGCACACGGATTCAATCACGGAGACTGCTAACTAGAATTTACAATATATGTTGATGCAATCATAGAAGCCCACAATCATTAAGCATAATCTTTATGTGTCAGCATAGAAGTCAGACAATTCGATCTTCAAACTACGCATAAAACTTTAAATAACCAAGGAATTGCATGACATGTTCTTAAGATAAATAATTCAAATTCTGTCTATAGATACACCGGCAGGTCCATCAATTCCCAGCATTGACTCGTCGCCGGTCACACCTCTGATTTTTGAATGTTGAGGATGTAGTTTTAGCAGAATATTTGAATGGGTTTCTCAAGGGCTTCTCTGATGACGAAAACTTATCTAAGAAACAATTAGCATGCCATATCTTCAATTAGCAAAATCAGTGTGTGCAAATTGACTTGGAATCGACCCTAAAAGTGGTGGAAGGCGATTTCGAGTAGTGGAGTAATAGTAGAAGATGATAGTATAGTAGTGGAAGATGATGGAAGGTGGTGGTTGGTGGTTGTAAAATCTTTATATATATATATGTATATATATGTATATTTAGCAAGTCTTCTTCATAATTTGAATTCCTATTTTAGTGAGCTAGGTCCATGTCTGCTATAACCATATCCGTAATTCAAGGCTAGACCGTTGATGTTGCATAGTATATATACATATATATATATATATATATATATATATTTAGCAAGTCTTCTTCATAATTTGAATTCCTATTTTAGTGAGCTAGGTCCATGTCTGCTATAACCATATCCGTAATTCAAGGCTAGACCGTTGATGTTGCATTAAGGCGTGCCAGCAGTAGACAATGAGCAAAACGTGAAAGGGAGCTTTGACCAACTTGAGTCAGAGTCGAATGCAACATGGAACCCTGTCCTGGCGCCACCATAGATGGTCAAAAGTCAAAGTTCGACTCTTCCAGCTACTCCCAGAAAAGTGATCACCACGATCCTCTCCGACCACCCCTTGCATTGCATCAAGCAGTTTGAGCTCAAACCCTAAAGTAGTCAATGTCCAACTCAATTTCATCCTCCAACAAAGTGGTTGCCACGACAGTCGGATTTTGACCAAGATCTCGGCCCGGCCGAACCCCAGTAGGAGAGGATCAGGTAGACCAGTCAACGTGAATAGGCTCGGTCAACAGGCCAGGGTCGGGGCAGAGGGTGCATGAGGTGTGAAGTAGGCCATATCTCATGGTTTTGAGTATAGGCGCACATTACATTACCTTTTAAATTGCTGAAGGTGCCGGCACGGCAGGAGAAGTTCAGCGTTCGGGGTGGGGCACGGCCCGCTCGCCCGAGTCACAATGGCACGGATCCCTCTGCCGAAACAAACGTGCGCGTTGCGGGCGCCAGCCACAACTCCGCCCTTCTTGCTGGGCGCGCGCGCCAAGGACAAGCTTGCCTGCACTCAGGTGGGCCGTTCGCCTACTCGACCGCTTCTTAGAAAACAAAGTTCTAAATAGGTCAGGACTTTTGGGTGCCCCTTGACGCGTTTCCTTTTGGGACTGAGGACAATGTCAATTAAGCTTTAATTTATGATTAATTAAAAAAGATTTTTATGTTAGATATCAATCTCAAAATAGAACAATAAACGAAAATTAAGAATCCAAGCAAGCCATCTCACTTGCTATTTATGAAGCATCTTTCATTTTGGTACAAATGGTGGTGCTAAGCAGAAGCATGCCCCAGGTATCGAACTCATGAGCTCCAACTTGAGAGTTGACCCACTTGCGAGGTGAGCTATTGCTCGAGTGCAGCATGCCTCGTTTCCTTTTATGGAGGGCTTCACAACCTATTTAGCCGTCTTCTCTTTGAAATTACCTTATAACGTTTTCTCTTATTTTATTTTTATTGGTGTCTTACAAACTTTTACTAAGAATAATAAAATACTTTTCGCAGAACTTCAATCTTAATGTTTTCATTTTAACTACTCGAGTTATTTGAACTTATCTACAATTCTTTGATGCTCGTACTTGACATTCTGAATTTTTTTGCCTTATTTAACTTTATAATATTCAACTTTCTAATCAATAGGAATCAAAATTTTGTTTGAAACTATTAAATAACCAAGCGTTTGATTTCAAACCATTACATATTGCTAAAGTAACAACTTAGGAAGAGGGTTAGGTCATTGCTTCTATCGGACCACTTGAATGTCATGCTTAGATCATGTTCTCTCAGATCGCCTGATCCGTCATGCTAATGCACGAGTCCTCTGGCCTGCACGAAGAGCCAAGTGAGCCCAATTTAACAGCTGTAAAGTCTTGGGCTCTTCCAACGGGTTGCGGAAAACAAAACGAGAGTCCTTTGCCAACTTGCACATTGCATCTTGGCCGCCCAACTTCAATGTGCAAGTTGGCCGCCTAACTGGATGCATCGGAGTTCCGCATGTCGGCGGAGAAGGGCACAAACAGAACCTTAATTGGAGCCTTTTGGAACGAGGCAAAAGAAAGTAAAAGCCAGGGCTAGATCATGACCCCTCAGATCACTTGATCTGTGGCTGGAAACATGGCTTCGTTAATTTATAGGGCACGAGTTCCCTCGCCTGCACCAGGAACCAAATGAACCCAATTTAGCAGCTGTAAATTATTGGCTCTTCCAAAGGGTAGCAGAAAACGAAACAGAAGAGTTCTTTATGAACTTGTGCATCACATCTTGCCCGCCCAACTGGACGCTTTTGATGAGCTTCCACTGTCGGTAGAAAAGGGCACTGGGAGAGAGGGTTCTTCCCAACCTACCAGCAATACTTTAGTACAACCATCCGAAACAAGACAAGAGATATTAAAAGCCACAGAAAACCTCTTATCAACTCAAACCCACCATCCTGAATCATAACGCCGCACTGAGAAAGCCTCTCTCTCTCTCTCTCTCTCTCTCTCTCTCTCTCTCTCTATATATATATATATATATATATATATATATATATATATATATATATATATATATATATATATATAGTAGGAGCTTATAGACAATCTCTCGTGTTAGAGATTACTTCATCATTATCACTGTTCATATGATCAAACGGACGGTGGTGATGAAAGCATTCATCTCGCATTGAACCTCTTGTTGATGTTGATAGGTAACTTGATATGTACCATCTATTGCATGAATGGTGCTTATAGTCTAGTTGAGTCTTGCATGAGAGATTGTCTAGCAACTCTCAATATCTCTATATACATGTATGTATGTATATATACATGTATTTATATACATACTATATATATCATGTTACAATACTATATATATCATGTTACATATATATGTATGCAAGTGTAATATATATGTACATATAGGTGTGCATATATATATATATATCACTTTAGCTATTGGTTTGGTTATCCTTATCATTGAGAACATGGGTTTGCTTTTTACAGCTCTTTCCTATTTTTGGCTGATAGCGTTTGATTCATGGCTTCTGTCTTCTTCAAACTTAGTCCGTTCGTTCTTTTCTTTGTTTGAGCGACAAAAGATGGATAGGGACGCGTTTCATGCATAGCTATTCATTGGATTGGAGTCGGCCACGAACTGATCTCTGCGACTACAGAAGTATCCCGAGTATAACTTTTCGGAAAGTGGATTCAAAGATGTACGACGCCCAACAGTTGGCCCTATATAAGACGGCAAATTGATCTTAAGCGTCACTTAAACACACACACACACACACACATATATTAAGAGAGCGGATGGTGTACAATGCGTAATGTTTTTAAGGACATAAAAGTGTTTAAAAATCTTTATTTTTTATCTTTAATATCGATCATGAAAATTTGAATTAAAAGTACTGTTTATACTTTTTGTATTTTATAAGTACATTAAATACAAAATAATTCAAATATCTATCTTTAATTTCAAAGATCAATAATTGATACGTTTAAGTACTTTTATGCCACTAAGAACATTATACATTTACCATTAAACCTCTCTCTTTATATATATTTATGATAAAACATCCTTAAAGATATTAATTGATTGACTGATGTATCAACATTTGAAGTTTAAATTTAAAAGTCAAAAGTATCAAAATATTTTTTACAAGTACAATAAATATACTTAATACTATTTTTATCTTTTGCTTTAAAGATCTCGACCATTAATCTTAAAATGAAACAATTGATATTTTTAAGAAGATTCTAACATGAAGAAGTGTATGCATGGCCTATGGTCTCATATTTATATATATAGGGAGAGATGAATAGTAGTAAATCTCAGAATTAAAAAGTATTATTATCATTTTGTAATTTGCATTTAAAGGTCAAACGGTCAAGATAATAAAATAGATTTGAGTATTTACTTCCTCTCTCTTTATATATATATATATATATATATATATATATATATATGATGTACACTAGATGACGTGATTAGGTTGGTGGCTGAAGGTGAAGCAGTCTTGTTGGTCAACGTCCATGGGCGCCTACATTGCGCACTCGCTTTGAAGAAGGATGACCCAGTCAAGACGGGTTCCATACGCCCGTCGTCATCCAAGACTCCCAGTTTCATCGACAAGCAGGGTATTATGAGAGAGAGAGAGAGAGAGAGAGAGAGAGAGAGAGAGAGAGAGAGAGAGAGAGCAGGGGCTTGTTTCATTACCTCTTGTGCCGCGACATTCGGCATCCATTAATAATGGGATTCGAATTTAATTAGTACGATTCACACGTTACAAGTCGATGAAGATGAAACTAATGGATGACATTTATACCTTAAAGATCCTTTCAAGTTATTATTTGGCTTTCTTAGTTAAATCATTAGTGTATTATTGTAATTAGCAAAAAGAAAAAAATACAAAACAATGATATGATCGTAAATCCAGTAAGAATATAATCCAGAAACAGAGCCTGACTAGTACAATGCTAGCACATTAAGATTCTCCCCCTCCCTCCCTCCCTCTTTTTATATGTAGTGGTTAGACCTTACTCACCATTAATGATGCTCATTAATATTCAATTATTGTTTTTCGAGAGAGCATAGCATTGTTTTTTTTTTTATATATATTTTAAAAACCTTTAAAATTTCACCGAAGTAAACATATCAAAATTGGATTGAGTCAAATGTTATATATATATATATATATATTGATTTATTTATTTATTTATATATATTCCTTCACAAGCTGGTGGAAAACAGACGACGGTGAGATGAGCAAGACAAACACGCTTCTCATTTATCAATAGTATTTTCCTACTTTAGTTTCTAGTCAAAATCCAAATATCACATGGATCCCATTAGGGGTGTTCATAGGTTTGGTTTTGTTCTTAATTTCAACCTCGAATTGGACCATATAATCGGTTCTCGTCTTTTTTGAGAATTCGAATCAAACTATGAAGTGCATAGAACCAAACCAAACAGTTTGTTCCGATTTGATTCTGATCCAAACCATGGTTCTATCAACAGTGAGAAAATAAGCACCACAGATGCAATTCAAAGGCTAAAAAAGCGAGAGCCGATAATCTTACCGCGCTTTGTGCAAATTACAGGAGAAGAATGAACTAAAAAACCTAAACACCACCAATATAATCTGGCCACCCGGAATCCCATAAAGCATAAAGACAAAAACTGTAGATATATGTTAGAAAACTATATATTATACACACAAAAACATCATATAAATGTATTTAATATAAGTTTATAACCTGTTATGTGTGTGTATATATATGGTTTGATTCTCATGGCTCAGTTCCAACTCTTGAACCGTGAATTCGAACCAAACCAAACTTAGAGCTTTTGGGTCGATTTCATTTCCTTAAACAACCTTAGGTCCCATAAGAAAAGAAAAACAAAGAGAAAAGAAAAACAAAGAGAAAAGAGAAGCTCAGTCTGAGTTCATGGATCTTAAGATCTCTTTCATATTGATTTTCCTTTGAAAGGTACAAATAAAAGAATGGAGAAATGCCGGTGGAGAGTTTACATATGAAAAGTCAGGATTTCGAGTTGGGGTCATATAATATGACAAAGAATCCGTCATCTTTCCTGCACGACTTTTACACTCAACACCTCATCATGTCGAGAGTCACCACCAACGGAGCCCGCTCCATGCCCGTCCTCATCCTTGGCAGTTAGCACCCTGGCTCGGTCAGCCTGCACATTCCAGTCGGTCCGCCAAACCACGATAATCATCACCACCACGCATGAGCCCTGTGCAGCCATGAGCCCGAGCCAGAGACCTTCAAAATCGAACCCGAGCCAGAATGCCAGCGCCAGCGCAACCGGCATCCCCACCAAATAGAAACACCCTAAGTTGATGTTGGCACCCACCTTGGGCCTAGCCGTGCCCCTGAGTACTCCGCACCCGGTCGTCTGCGGGCAATTCCCTAACTCACACAGCCCTATAATAGGCAAAACCCTTGATGTAATCCTTATGATATCCTGGTCATTTGTGTACATCTTGGCCCAGCTTTTCCTCACCATTCCAGTGAAAAACAAAGCAGAGAAGCCCAAAATGTAGCTGCTAGACAAGCCTACTAGAGCCGACCTCTTCGCCCGGTCCGGTTTGTTTGCACCAAGCTCGTTGCTCACTCTCGTGGACACGCCAAAGCTCAACGAGGACGGGAAAATATAGATTAAAGAAGTTGTTTGTATGAGAACTCCCATTGAAGCAACTGTGGCTTGAGGGTTCAAAAGCAACCCGCAGAGCAATATCATGATCTCGTACCACCACCATTCCAGGCAGACCGAGACGCAGCTGGGCACGGCGAGGTTTAGGAGGGTTCTCCACCCTCTGAAACACTCTTTTGATAGGCCCATCCACGAAGATTTGCAAACCAAGACAGTGTAGCCAAGCAAATATAGAACCATGTTAATATTGGTCCATGCCGCGCCCAGTGCAACCCCGCGAATGCCCATTTGGAGAACGTTGACCAAAAAATAGTTAATGGGGAAATGAAGCACGATGGCTAACAATGCGCAGTAAGTCATGGGCATTGTGATGGTCTGGGTCCGGAGATAGATCCGAAGTGGGTGCAGTAAGGCTTGCGCGAGTAAGTCCGGGAGGGAGTAGGTTATGTAGAACTGGGCTGCGTCGACTATGGCTGGGTCTTGACCGCATAGAATCAATATTCGGTGCATATTGAGCCATAAAAGGCCAATTGGGAGGCAAACACAGAGAAGTAAGAGGATGGTCCTTTGGAGGGTGAGTCCGAGAAGTGAGTGTCGCTTGGCTCCGAATGCTTGACCACAAATGGGTTCCATGCCCATTGCTAGGCCCGAGATGATCGAGTAGCCGGTGATATTTGCGAACCCAATTGCTAGAGAGCCACCCGCGAGCTCGAGCTCACCCAGCCGACCCAGGAAGATCATGGAGACCATGGTGCGGGAGTAAAGCAGCAAGCCCATTAGCACCATGGGAATGGCTATCTGGCCCAAGGTGGCGAGTTCCTTGACGTAGCCCACCAGAAGGGTGGCCTCAGGGGCGTCCAATTCGCCCTGCTCGAGATCAGCGAGGTCGTGGAGGGGAAGCGTCTTGGGGTTGATGAGCGGCGTGAGAATGGTGGGCTCGAATAGGGGCTCGGCTGCATCTTGATCCTGCCGGGCTCGGTTCCACTCCTCCCGGTCTGGTTTTAGGGGGCAGAGATGAGCTTTCTCGTCATGGACGTCGTTTGGTTTGCACATGATGAAGGAAATTCCAGATACAGAGAGAGAGAGAGAGAGAGAGAGAGAGAGAGAGGGCGGGGGGTTATGAAGGGGGCAGCGATGCAGGGGCTTAAATACTCTCGGGTTGAGGGAAAGTATCAAGTAAGTTCCAATTCCAGCCGTTCTTAGAAAAGTTTCGTCATAGATGCTCTTTTCAGAGAATTTCACTGGGTCATTTCTCTCTCTCTCTCTCTCTATGAATAAAGAGAGAGAGAAGTTGATTGGAACTGTCCATATATGACACTTGGTACTCATGTACGTCTACTATTTTTTGAGTAGTATGAGCGTAAATATATTTTGTATTTTATTAAAGCTTTTTATTTTTTAAAAGTTACACTAATACCACCCAAAACAATGAGTAAGCATATAAAAAGTAAGCATAATTCAATATATATATATATATATATATATATATATATATATATATATATATATATATATATATATTATGTCTGTTGCCTTGTTGCGGTTCTATAAGATGAAGATGTGATGGCTGACAATCGAGTCGAATCTTATTATTATCCAATTCAACTTAATTGGATCTTTCATAGCTGAAATTCAAATTTCAATTTGGGTTCGATGAATCTGAGCTGCAAAACCCTAAATTCCCTCCAATTCATTTAGGTAATCAGGCAGCAAGTTTAAGTAGCTCGAATGGGCTTGGGATTCCAGATCGTGTTCCGTTCAATGGATCTCACTACCTGGATTTGATCAACGTTGCTATTGTTATGATCATACAAAATCTTAGCCATCCAGATGACGCATTCGAACGGCTGGGATCTCATGTAGGATGCTAACCAATCTTAAATCAAACAATTTTTGGGTAATTGCCATTCCAATGCAGTGGGTCGTAGTCATGACTCGTGAAATTCCAAGTCAAGCACTGGTTTTGGAGCTTTATTATCCTATTTCTTGCCTTTGTTATACTCTAATCTTGAATCCAGTTTTTTTCTATCTAAGATTGACAGAATAAGCTGAACGGAAATAAATTGAGTTTGATGATTGCCGGAATATTTGGCCGGAAATCCAAAATTCAAAAGGTGTATTAGATTGCCGATTCCAGCCAACTGAGTTTGATTCAGAAAATTCGAATTTTGTAGCAAATGATATTTCTTATATACACGGGCCACGACTAAGATTGGTTCCGCAAGTAGTTTATGGTTATACACTAACGTATTTGACTAGGAATGCACAAATCAGATGTGGAAAATGAGTAGCATCAACAATGGCATTGCACGTTTTGGTCATTTTGATTTTGGACTTCTGACCAAACCCAACCTTCTTAGTCAGATCTGGGCTTCCTGTTTTGTGTTCCAAATGCCCGAACGAGATCACGTGTTGACTATTTGCAATCAAACCCGAAGAGTAATGTGATTGCAGATCCAAACCGGGCACCAAAATCTGAATCCAAATGCCCAAATCAAATTAGGTATTCACTATTTTTAATCAAACCCGAAGACTAATGTGATTGCAGATCCAAACCCATGCACCAAAATCTAAATCCAAATAGAGTTGCGACTTCGGGGTTAGACAGACTCCAACCAGATATATTCACGATAGAGTATCATGTAAAAGTTATACAAACATTGTTAACCACTTTAGAGGATGGTCTTTGCATAACTTTATTGTCCTCAACTTAGCTGATTTTGAATCACTTTAGAGGATGATCTTTGCATTACTTTATTGTCCTCAACTTAGCTGATTTCATCAAGTGTATATCTACAAAAGTAAAGCTTACAATCTAGCTTTTTCAGTTGCAAACATGCAAAAAGATACTATAGAAGACTGTATAGGATGCTAGAATCCTTTATGGTTTTTGGGCCCTCTTCGATGGCTTTGATCGGGCTAACTAGACCTCTTTAGGAAGTTTTAATAATAAGTACTCGACTCGCAAGCTCGATTTTTGAAGGATAAAAGGCCACGTATTGCGCTCCACATCGCAAATGTCTCCATTTTTAGAGAAGCAATCTGCAAGGATGGTCAAAACAACTAGTTTGTTCTGTCACCATTGATAAGGACTGTATGAGGATTTGTTTAGGTGTAGGATTAGCTTCTTACAATGCATTGATTCATCAACTGCCAAAAATTCTATATAAGTTTTAGGAAAGCTAAGAGCTAAGCATGGTTAAAAATATGATATCACAAGTTTATCGAGTGCAACGCACAAAAATGGCAGTTAGCTATGAGCTTGGTCTCTAATTTTGTCTCAATAATATTATCATTATGATACAAAATCATATGCAACTTATATCTGAGTAGTGCAATTAATGCTAGGTATAGATCATGATAGACTAAAATCGAGCACAACAACAACTAAGCCTTTTTTCATGTTAGATGGGGTCGGCTACATGGATTTTTTATTTCCACAAAGCTCAATCAGGTACCATGCTAGTAATTAACTCAACATCAGTTAGATCATTCTTTATTATTTTCTTCCAACACTTTTGTAGTATTTCTTTTTTTTTTTAAATTTTCGCAATCTAATTCCTCATACTTTTCTCTCGAAGCTTCTTTTGGTCCTTTTTCTATGTGTTCAAACCATTTTTTATCTATTATTGATACTCTCAATTTGTTTATAATAACCTTATTATTTATAGTGTCTTTTCTTGTGTGACCACTCATCCATCTCAACATCTTCATTTATTTCAGTCAAATTCCTCTCATTGTATCAAATGACTAGACACGGTTGGATCCAAACCAACCTCGACATTTTGAACCAGAATTGGATCAGCCTAAAAACCGGAACCGTCTAGCTATACCCAAGGCCAAAACTGAACTAGGATCCCCTCAGTTTGATTGTAGTCTCTTCCCATGGGGCCGGAACCAGCAAACAGCTGGTCTTGGTTTCCTTTAATGAGTTATTTTATTATTATTTTTTACCTTTTCGTTCTGGTTGAAACCAGGATGGTACCGGAACCGGCAGTTAGGTTCAGGAGCCAACAAGAACAGGAATTGACCATGATTGTGGATGACGAATCGGATTGGATCCGGATCTGGTTGAAATGAGAAGCAACATGAGAGATCCCATCTTAAGCAACTCCTAATCGACTACAGCTGGGCACAAAGAGATGCAGCTCTCTGGTTACGGGTCCATGCAAAGAACCTCAAGTTGAAGGTCTGAAGTTCGATATCTCATAGAGGATCTCAAGATTTAAGAATTTTTTTAGTTGAATTACAGGTCAATCTGATGGATTCATCTTCTAAATGGGTAAAATCCAGTGGAATTGCCCGTAAATACTGACCCGCGTTTTTTTTTAAAAAAATAAGAACTGGATCTGAGCAAGGTAGAAATACAGGAAACCTTCGCTTTCAGGATTTACCAGTTTCTTATTTTCTTCCGGGCTACACCACTAAGTCGAGAGCAACTAGTAATGGATCTACATTAAGGTAGGGCGAGGCTTGTAAAAACAACAACAATTAAGCCTTTTCCCGTATTAGATGGGGTTGGTTACATGTATTCTTTATTTTCATGAAGCTCGATCTTGTATCATGCTCAAATTTAACTAAAGATTCTAGAACATTATAAGCCGGGGTCAAGTTTACGCTTCACGAAAATTTAGAAATTCTTTTATGGTTTTCTGTACAATAAGGAGGGTAAAGCGAGATGCACGCCCCAGGTATCGAACTCATCACCTTTCATTTGTACAAGCAGTCCTATTTTTTCTTTTGAAATTTTACATAGTCCGACTCGCCTGAATTTCGCCTCTACACATGTGCATGTCAAGAATATGTTGTTCATATATACACACGCGTGTTAAGGCTTGGTTTTTGGTTTTGATTTGGGTCTAGAACTCAAAGGATCCAGAAACAGCTATTTAAGAAATTAAAAGCAATAAAATTAACAGTGCAGTAATGAAAATGAACTTTAAAGAATAAAGCTCTTGTTAATCATGTATTCTTTTCTTCTTCTTCTTTTGGCTACAACAGGGAGGGCAAAGTCAGGTATGCAGGCCCTGGGCATCGAACTCATAACCTACAGCTCTCGACAGTTCAGTTCCTTAACTAGGTGAGGTAGATTATGTAAAAGCTTCAATATTGTTTGGCGATTTGGAAAACATGTATTATATTAATTAATTAACTCGATTAGCCTCACACTTTGGAACTAATAATTTGTTCACTCATAAATATTTTAGATATGTTTAAAATGAGAAAATTATATTCCATCGAGTTTCTACTCATTTCTACTTGTTGGACACAAGACTTATAAATCTGGTGGATTTAAAAAGCAAGCAACTGAGTTTGGACACAGGACTTATAACAAGAGTCATTAGTATGGATAATGACAATTTTGAACGCGTTATACCGTGATTATAGTTGACTGATTTAGCTAAAAGAGATGCATATACAGCTTAGGTACAGATGATTATGGTCAATGTAGGCTGTGCTCAACCAATGAGTTGCACCGTGTAGACTTTGATTAATAGTTGAAGATGGAGAAGATACAGATGATTATGGTCAATTATGGGCCCCAATTTGAAAGTATTAATTGCTCTTCTGGTCTTGTACTCAACATAAACCCTTGACTTTGGTCATCAATTAATGTCTCTAGAATTTGAACTTGGCTAAGGCTTGTTTGGCCCTTGCAGGTTGATTCTAGTAGATGCTATCACTCTATGAGCAAAAGCGCGTAATGGGCATTTGACCCGCATCGAGAGATGATCAAATTTGTAGACATTGTTTGGTGATGACAATGGGGAGGCTCAAGCCTATGCACACCCCGTGTCGAACCGTGACCTTTAACTTGTGAGTTGACCCCCCAGCCAGGTGAGCTATTGCTCTTTGTGCGAATATGTAGACCATGTATAGAACATCAAGAAAATATTTTTTTTGTATTTATCAATCCAATTTGCTTTATCATATTCTTTTAAAACTCCCAACAAGTGTTCTTACAAAACAAGGCAAAGTATTTGTTGTTTGCACTCATGGAGTTGTATTAGAGATGACCAACTTTGATGGTTTTCCAAATTCGTCGTAATTGTGACGTGAGTAGATTATTTGGTCATAATTCTTCTTCCTTTTTTTCTTTACAAGAGGAGCCTGAAGCCTAACACACACCCACACATGCACCCTCTGGGGGTCGAACTCCCCACCAGCATGCTGCTAGAGCGCCCTGCTGTTGAGCTCACGCTCTGGGTGCTATTTGGTCATAATTCTTTCTTTGTGAATGTAAGGAGCCAAAGTTGAGAAAGACAAAGGAAACAATAACTAAGGAGGTACATCACCAAAGAAACTAAGCACAGCTGCATCATTAGCCAAAGGAAATCTAATTCCAGCAAGGGATTATTCCAGTGTTAGCCCATCGCAGTCCGGCACTTGTCGACGCCATATCGTAACCTGAATGAAAACCCATTCTCTTGTTATTGATTTTTCTAGCCTTATGAATATATCATGTGTGTTGTAGATAGGCTAACAATATACACCCAAAGTGACACGAAAAAAGTATATGTGTGTTCGGGTTGACCTGTTTTGACAGGAACATGAAATAACACAACACTAAAAGCAGCACAAAGTACTTTTAGATAATATAAGATGGGACACAAAAACCCAATATACAACATGACCTCCATCCAAAGTGGTACAAAATACATGGTCTTCTTTGGTTACACATGTTTATAACACGATCTAAATGACACAAAACAAACATCAATGGAGCAATATTTATGCCCCAACTATATAAAATACTTGTAAAGAAAGCATAAAACGTTGATGTGCACAAAATCTATGTTTTATGGGATTAATAATATTAAATTATTGAGTTATAATGTGGTATTTGTGGCATAAATGAAGATATTGAGGTTGATGTGTAACCACACCGAGAAACAATGACGGATCTACATTAAGCCGAGGTAGGGCATTTGTCCCATTCAAAATTTCGAAAATCAACTTAAAGTATATAGCGCATGGTGAGATCAATGGGTTGTAATACCAAAAAGGACTATATTTATGTTTATGGGAGAAAAGGTTAATAATGAGGGCTATAAATCTTGGGATTTTTTTATAATATTTACTTGGTCATGTTTTTCTCTAAAGTTATGTATATGGTTTTTCGTTCAATGGCCACACATCCAGCCTCAACATTTTAATTTTACGCCACCCAACTCTTGCAAATAATACCTAGTGCAGTAAATCTTAATCTTGTTTTATAATATTTACCTTTCAATTTTAGTATGCCAAAGTCTTTGAATTCATATTATCTATCATCCACCATCTAAATTCATGACAAATTCTAACTCCAGCTGTTTGCCGCCTGAATTTAAGCGAAGACAAATATGGAAATAAACGCGAAACCTGGATCCAGGTTCCTGTGTAGTTGGCGTCGTTCTTGTATTGAATGATCAATCAAGTGATTGTGGCTTGCTTGACTCTTTGATGAAACCCAGCAAAAGACAAGAAGGAAAGGCTTGAGAGAAACCACGAATATTCTTCTTCAATGAATAATAGTGTCGATCACGCAATGGAAACTGTTGAAGAGATTGACAAGGAAATAACAGGAGAACGTTTATGGGCAGAAAAAACGATTTTGGAACCCATCCATGAAAGTTTGAAAATCGATTGCATTAATTGCACACATTAGGATTAGTCTGTCTCAATGTCAATAAACTTTTTCGATCCCAATGAGGCGGCCCTGGGTATCGAATTCACGACTTTCATCTTGTGAGTCGAGCCCCCTACCAAGTGAGCTATCACTGTTAGTGGTTCTCAATGTGAATATTACCATCAACAATGATGACTCCCACCCCACCATCACCAGAGAGAAAGATGATGATGATGATAATGGTGATGACAAGGACGATGATACGATAGAGACCTTAGAATATTTGGGTTCGGATTCTAGCTTGTGTTTCTAAATCCAAGGATGAACCGGTTCCCACTATGATGGATATCTGACCTATTAAATATAACTTTGCTGGTTAGCAATGCCTGGTTGGTTTAGGTGGTTCGGCACTTAAGCAAGGCCTCGAGTTCGAGTCTGGTGAACAAAAACAAACTTTACCCCCATAGTCGGTCGACCCGGCTTGAACCAAATTAGTCAGTGTTATTGTGGGCTTAAGGTACCCGTCGTTTAACTAAAGAAGGAAAACATTGTTGGGCCAACCCCCTAGCCAGATGAGCTATTGCTCTTTGTTAATACATATAACATTGGTTTAGTAGTTCAAATATTATAGAGATTTATTTACGTGGAGCTTACAATTTTTGTAATCCATTAATGCTGGTTGGTTAAAATGGAGAGGAGCATCAGGTATTCTTTGTGATAAGAAGATACCATTAAAGTTAAAAGGTAAATATTATAGAGCAGCAATTAGGCCTCCCATGTTTTATAGTTTTGAGTATTGGGCAGTTAATCATCAACATGTATAAAAGATGTCTGTGACAGAAATGAAGATGTTGAGATGGATGAGTGGACATACAAGAAAAGACCATATACATAGAGGATAAAATGAGAGAATATCATTTAAGATGGTTTGGACATATAGAAAGAAGATCAAAAGAAAACCTTTAAGAAAGTATGAAAAACTAAATTTGGAAAGTATTAAAAGAGCTAGAGGACGACCACAAAAGTGTTGGGAAAAAACAATAAAGAATGATCTTAGCTTATTGTGAGTTAACTGCTAACATGGCACACGATAGGGATTTGTGGAAACTAAGAATTCATGTAGCCGAGAAAAGGCTTAGTTGTTGTTGTTGTTGTTGGAGCTTACAATTTGCAGCCTTGATTTTAAGATCCCACCCTTCCGGATAGCTATTGCAGGTAGACATGGCGAGTTCCTAACTGGCCCGGCGATTCCAATGAAAATTGGACTGGGCCAGGAACATCCCAGAATCGGTGAAACCAGAACCAGAACGAGACCTCAGACTCGAGGATCACCTGGTTCGGTTCTGGTTTCACCTCTTATAAAGCCGTAACCGATGATTCCAAACTGCTGGTTTCAATATCTAAAAAAAAAATTATTATGTTTTTTGAATTGTTTTGATAAAAGTATCGGTTCTGGCGGTTTTGGACTCAAACTGGAACCATCCTAAAATTGACGGTTCCAAAACCATAACCTTAACTGGATATGTCTAATTGCAGGTCCAAAAATGGCAGGAAACTGACGTCTAATCATTTGATACACATAGACGTAGAGGATAACGGTCTCAATTCAAAAGCAGGTGAATGAAAAGCAAAAGAACAGCTATTTGAGAACTTTTCTTGAAGATTGGTCGTTTCATTAAGAATCATGAAATTTAACATGCCACACAAATTTGTCATACTTTAGAAACTTAAGCGTCAATTTCCTTGAATTGTAGCCGCCTCTCCGTCTTTTTTTTAGGAAATTTAGACGAAATGGAAGCCAATTCAAAAGGATTCAGAAATTTGGCGGGAGGATCAAATCATCATCCTGAAATGAACCGAGAGAAGGAAGATGATTTCCAGGATTTCTCCAGTGTTCCTCGCGCCAGTGAAGAGACATCGAGCCGTCAAATCTGGTATATTTTTCATCTCAGAACCTCTCTATTTACTAATTTTTCTCTAAATCTCGAATTTCCTTTGCAATTCTCTCACACACATCGATGATCGTTGTGATTTTGAATAGGAAGACGATTTCTTGGATTTCTCCAGAGTTCCGCTCGTCTTTAAGAAAGTCGAGCCCACAAATCTGGTATATTCTGGATCTCAGATCCTCTCGATGCACTAATCTTGCTCTAAATGTCGAAGTTTCTTTAAAATGTTCACCCTTTCTCTCTCTCTCTCTCTCTCTCATCGATGATCATGGTGATTTCGGATCCTTTTCTTGTTTTTCCCTTTAATCGGTGATTTCAAGATTTGTTATTCGTTCTCTTTATTCGAGGCATATCTGCTTATGAGTTTAGAGATTTTTTTAATCCGTTTTCTCCTTTTTCTTTCTCATTGAAGATGCCAGTGATTTATTGTTCCGTTTCTAGCTATTACGAGGCAGATCTGCTCATTTACTGATCTTTGCAGTCACTTATCGAATTGGACAGTAAAAACATTGGCACGAGGGAACTAGACCTATGGGCTTTGCATGAAAGCCCAATTGTTTACTTCTCTATGGTGTTGTTATCACGTCTCTCGCAAAAATCTAAACATAAACTTCCATCACGAATCAAACACAAGAAAAACAAAACAAAGCCATAGTTCCTTGAGACCATAGTTATAAGCCCATGGGTGTCTAGGTCTGCAGTTCTAGTGCTAATGACCTGGCACTGCGAACCAAACACACCCTTAAGGACATCAGATGGAACATAAATACCTAAGTAATTCGAGTACGATATATCAGCTCGATCGATTTTGACCTGGCAGAGAATGGAGTTCAATGCGATGGTCGGATTGACAGCTATTGTCACCTAGTTTGGCTCATCACACCAATTCGAACATTAAGCTGATTGAGGACGACTAGAAGCTTAAGGGGAAATGAACTTGCGATAGCATAAGATTCTCCCCTCCTTCCAAATGTATTCTCTCTTAGTTCCATACCTCTTAATAGACCACCTGTAAAACCAAGCAGTCACAGAATCATACGAGAAACGAGATTTATGTCGTTTCGAGAAAGAGACTCTTATTTCACGGCCCCATGCAGATTTGGTTATGGTTCCAGGTTCTGGAGTAACTAAAACCTACCATGTCTATACATACAACACTCCTTGCACACACACAGTTGAGGAATTTCCTTCAAACTTCCGTTTACAAGGATTGATCTTTTGGTCTTATGTTGGCAATCTTTGTTACGTTATTCCGTCTTACAGATGGATTCTGAGGACGACACCTCTTATTAAAGAATTTAAATCATTGTCTTCCTTAACTCACTGATGAAGTCCTCATTGATGTTGTAATCTTCGAACAATCATCCAAATCAACCATGTTCACTTTTGCATTTTAAACACAAGTTTGTCTTTGAGCACGAAGATTCACAATCTCCTGTCTACAGGGTTGACCTAACAGGGCATTTTAAATAGAAGGTTATTAGTTCGATACCTGGGGTGTGCATCTCTTGTATTGTCAGCCTAACCTAGCCTAATATAAAAAAAATCTATGTTAGAAGAAGTGTGTAGGGTAGTGTAGGCACTGTTCCTTTGTGTCCAATCCATCCATTAGGTTTACCAAAGACAACATGTTTCCATATTTTTTTTGAATTTAAATTAGCAATTTTAGTATGTAAAGTCCAGTAGTCACCAGACTCGGACCTGCCTGATTCATCTATATGAAAGCAGGTAGCTTATGAGATTCATACTAATATCTGAGTGAGTGCAGATTTCAGATGGAGATTTTTTTCTCATCTGCAAGCAATAGCAAACTAATCCAGTACGGCAGTATAACCTTGATTGAGTTCTGGGCCCAGAGATACCTGGATCCGACACCCTTAGTTGTCATGCTTGGGGAAATGGGGACCCGGGGGTGATGCTCCGGTTGATTGCTCTAAGCCGGAAAACTGGCCTTATCCTCCAATTTGTTCAGTATAAGAACCCGATACCAATTAGTAGGCGTATCCGTCAATATCTGATTGGGCGTCAGAAATATTTCGCTTTAGAAATCCGTACCCAATGATAATTGGATCAGATGCAGTTTGCAGAACTTAGGGTGTGTTTGGTGGATACTTGACCTGGTTACAATGTACACCGTTGGATGTAGAGGTGCATTTCTGTGCTTGTGTCGTGTCATTTTCCGTCCTGTGTCAGAAACCGGTCAACTTGAACACCACCCACTTTTCTTCATTACTTTGGATGTACACTAACACAGGTTTCTTGGGTTGTGTTTGTGTTGGGCTCTTATTGTTACAATTTCTTGTTATGGATTGGGTTTGTGTCGTGTCAAAAACAGGTCAACACAAACATTATCAATAGATTTCTTTGATCGTGTCCTCTTTGGTTTTTGTGTTGCCATCCACTTGCGTGTTTCGGATCATCTTCGTGTGTCAAAACCAGGTCAAGCTAAACATGACCTGATTGTTTCATTGTTCACTTCCACTTGACGCTGATGCGAAGTTTTAGGGTCAAATTCGGATCAGGCTTTTGTGATGTGCTCTATATAGTAGTGTGCATCGGTAGGTTCCGATTCAAGTCAATAATGGATAACCGAACTTGCTTTAAATTTAAAAACCGAACGCAGAAGGAATTATATACGGAGCCGAACCGAATTTGGTTTGGTTCTCTTATCCGGTTACCCTCTATGATTGAATTCTCTCTCTCTATATATATAGAGAGAGAGAGAAAAACTGGGAGTTGTTAGTCTCTAGATAATATATATATAAAGAAATTAGGAGATGCTAGACACCTTCTCATAGACTTAATACTGGTATGAGCTTTAAGGTCATTTAATGGATATGAGTATATTAAATATAGTTCGGGATTGGTGCTTTGATTACATCAATCTATATGCGATTAATCGGATGATAGTGATGATCAAGTAATGCCTAGCTTGAGAGGCGGTTTAGTAGCTCTCACTCTTTCTATGTATATATATATATATATATATATATAGTGTAAACCGAAACCAAACAGATTTTCAGTAGAATCGTGGTTGGGTTATACCAGAATAATGTTCAACCCTAGCTCTACATTACCTGGCCTAGCTGTGTGTGCTTTTCTTCTTTGAATCGGACTAGGAACAGGATTGCATTGATATATGATATTCGTTGCATTCTTTAAATTCCATAGCGGACCATACTCCGAGCCATTGACATCATTAGTAATGCTACTACTGCATATGCTCAAAGCATCAATTGGTCATACACGGTCTACACCACTGTGTATGGGCTTTTCAGCAATTATCAGTGGGCTCGGTAGTTATGACCCAGTTGCTTGCCATTAAAAGACCAAACTTGATTCTTTGGAAGAAATATTTGCCAGGTTAGATGACTCGGCCACTATTGTCATGGTGTCTAAAGCGCATGACAGACTGTCCTTTGGCCTTTCTTCAGCACATAATTCAGAAGACGTCTAATTCACAGGCTAGACGATAAGGACACCTTCATTGATTTTCTTAGTTGGTGTATGAGAAGAAAACATATCTCTCTACTGTTTAATACCTACTCTTTTATCTTTGATTTTCCCTCCCAATAAAAAATTATAGTCGTAAGTATTGAATATAAATATGATCTTATATTATGCTCTCCATTTTAAACGTTTGATCCAGTACAGCTTGTGTTCCCTAGTATTCCCATTTGTGACGGTACAAGATCAACCTTATCTTCTTGTCTCTCTAAGAAAGATTCCTATTGTGTACTTTTTGCCAGTATCAAGATAACTCTCTCTCTCGATCTCTCGACTGTGAATGTGCTGTTTATCCTATACTTGCAGCTACCGATACATAGTGGTGAACTGTTATCCCAAATACAGCTTCAATTTCTTCGATGGCACTGAGGTTCACTTGTGCTTTTCATATGATTTAATCCATCACCATTCTCATTAATTTGTTCTTTTTAGTTTTCTTATCGTGTCTTGATAATCTGGACGATGGCACACCATTTGAGGGATGAATATAGTTGGAGAGGATTTTCAATGGCCGCTCTATTCCCATGAACACTATTCTCTGTTTCAAGTTCCCAAATACTATGGAAGAAAAGTCGACGGTCTCCAAGGGTGGACTTAAGTATACAGGCATTCAAGGTTTTCGAACTCCATTCCTGGGATCATATTACAAATATTTCAAGAACAAAGTTAGAACTATCAAAAGCAAAAACAATCAGACAAACCAATGAGTGAGGAATTCTTAGTCTCGTACGCACAAGACTGCTGAAAAAGATTCTACTATATGATCATAATCTCAACTATAAGATGGGGACAGCTGCAGTATTTTAGGGCATCCCTTAAAACTGAGAAATATTACATGGATGCCTATTCGTATTGGATATGCTCAACACTATTTGGGTTAGTTCGTTCTCCAGCATCATTGTCTTCCATAATCTCATTATACCCTTTCTTTGTTTCGGTATTCCCAAATCACGCCCAAATTTCGTTGCTTCCATGCAGATTTAGCAAGTTCACGAAAAAAAATACATGGAGATGCTACACTGAAACCACTTGTTGCTTCTACATTTTTTTTCTTTTCCAGTCGTTCACTCCTTGCGGTTCGAGACTTACTAATGGAAAGAGGAGTGGACACAGCAACGTGGGAACTGCTTGCATTTTTTTTTTTTTGGGGGGGGGGGGGGGTTACAACAGCGATGCTGAAGCCAGGTAAGTGTGCCCTGGGAATCGAACTCACACCCTGTGTCTTATGGAGTTGATAGCCCTGCCAGATCGGCTAACACTCTGGTGGTTCGGTTCATGTATAGGCTGAACGTGACCTTATAAACAGGGATGGAAAATGAGACAACCTACATATGGTTCAGTTCATGTATAGGCTGAAAGTAACCTCATAAACATGGTATGAATAGGCATGGTTTGGCTTAGCTTGGCCACTTTTGGTTCGTATGGCTCATTTAATAAGTTTAATAAATATTTACGCCCATAGGGATGTGTGTGTGTGAGTGCATGCATTGCTGATAATAGAGGTTCGAAGTTGAACTTTTTCGGCAAATCGGCCGCAGCTTTAGAAGGTCAGCCATGTAATGTAGATTGGTACTCCCGCCAGGTTTACCTCCAAAAAGTATTATGATGATTTCACCTTGGCTTACGACTTCAAGAGTTCTGTTTTTCAAGCCCTTATGAAAAAAAAACTTTAATTAAATGAGCAGCTCATGTTAGTGCATTCAGCTTGGAGTTCATGTAAGATCTTGGTTGTGCTATAACTTTGTTGAGTAACAAAATGAGCTCGACCGTCCCTTGTTCAGTCTGTTTGGTTCAGAATTATTCATGTGAATTGTGAATTCTTCAAGTTGAAATTATATCAAGTGCCATCATGTGAAGGTAGGGTCTTTGTTTGTTAAGTGCTTCAATTGTGACAGGTTTTTCAACGTCACAAACTCCAGAGTTGGCAGTTCAAAGCCCCTATAAAGGATGATTGTTAGATAGCCAACAATTATAATAAAGCATAGCTAGAACTTTTAGTTCAGTAGGCATTAGGAATCAATACAGCCCACTCCTTAATGTAAGAGAAGGTTTGCTTTTGGTTTTCAATACTACAGACATTATTGCCCACATTCTACTAATCAAACAATAAAACAATAACTAAGCAATTAAGAGTTTTTTTCATACTAGATGGGATCGGCTACATAGATTCTTTGTTTTTATAAAACTCTATCATGTGTTATACCAATTATTAATTGAACATAAACTAAATCATATTTTATTGTTTTTAATATTTTTATAGTTTTTAAAATATTTTCACAATCTAATTTTCAATATATTTTTTTATCAAGTTTCCTTTAGTTTCACAAAATTTAATCCTCATACCTCACCCTATCCCTGTTAGATACCACACCAAGACCTTAGGAGGGTGTTTGATTACGGAGTCGGAACTCCAGTTCTAAATCCAGGCGCCCGTCCCATGGACAGGATGTTGAAGGGCCTCGTAATTGGGTAAAGAGAGGGATCAAAGAAAACCGCTTTTTACTGCAGGCCATGTCCTAAGTTTCATTACGATGAGAACAGGAACAAGGGGGTGTTGTGTATTTGATTGCAGGGTCACAAATGTAGCATTGTTGATATCGCGGCTACACTGATCGGCCTTGGGAGGCAGAGTGTTGCGGCCATGAGCGCTCCATTCACTCGTGGAGCGGCAATCAAACGTACCCTACAATTCTGTCCAGCACTGAACGTTCTTGTAGGTCTTCTTAAGGACTAGTAGTTGGGTGCGTGATGATAAGCTTACTGCTCACCTCCAACTCAATAAAAATTTACATCTCTTGGCTTAATTGTCAATGAGTAAAACAATGAAGGGCCTGTCTACCATCCAGCGAACTAATGTGACCAAAACACCATCTTATTCATTCAGATCGACGAATGGCAGTTGAAAAGCCAAATAGAAGAAAAGAAGAAAGATAGGAATCAGGCAGGAGAAATAAGAACATTTGGAGACAAGAGGAGAGGGCTAAAAACATAATAACTCTAGACGATGTACAACGACTCAATCAAAAAACTCCCAATTCAGCTTGGCGGAGGATGAGGCTTGAGGTGGTGCAGGTGAGGACTCAAATGTTTCCCATTTTGTTGTTACTACAGAAGCCTTTCGAGCCGGTACTTGGCTGTTGGGTACCATTGAATTGCTGATCTTGATCGAATCCAGAGTCTCCACACACCTTTGCACTCTCCTTACCTGCACATAACCAGCAATACTTCAAAAAGAGTTCCTTGGATCTTGTCGAGTCTTCATATAGAAACTTCTGGTGACACTAACAATGCTTCTCTGAAATATATATGAAACTTGACCGGATTTTACCTGCATTCTTCTCTGTGTTTTTGCGTCGCCATCCGCCATGATACCATCCAATTTGATCAGCTCAGTCATCAATAGCTCAATCAAAGTGAGCACATCTTTCTCAGCGACCTTTCCACCTCTAGAGATTATGGATTCAAGAGCAGAGACCTATATTGATTAATCAGCAATGGAATTAAGAACTGTGTGAACCAATTAAATGGAGTTGGGAAAGCTTTTCACAGTCCTAAGGGCACTCTCTTTAATCTACCTGCCCTGCTAGTTTGTCCACCTCCTGGTTGACCTCTGCAATTGACTTAACCGCCTTCTCCATCTTTGCATTTCTCCTCATCTCAAGATACCTCCTCTCCTGGCTCTGAGTATCTTCAAGGAGGGTCATCTTGGCCTTGTCTTTGACGCCAGTCATGTCGAGATAGGCATTAGAGTCCCTCTCCTTGTCTTTGAAGATCAGCTTCGCGTCTAGATGGTGAAGCCCTGTTTCCTTGGCGAGCAATTTCTTTAGCTCCCCTGAGAATCAAAGACAAGCAATCTTTAGGTTCACTATGGCTTCTTTGGAGTACACTCTTCAAGAGGTATTGATGCATTCGAGAAGGGATGGCTGAAAATTCAGGATTTCCACAGGTACCAGCTTACCATTTTTCAGAGTACATAAATTTCCCTGATTTTGCCTTCGCAACAAAAACAACAGGTGTGATGATTTGCCAGTCGGATGTCCACTATCCGACTGGGTCCAAATTCAATTAATTGGATTCGTTCGGGCACCACGAACAAATAGTAATTCTTTTCAGATTTGAATTTGGGTACTCGGACAAATGCAACAGATATCCGTTATTCGATCAAAGCATAATTCTTGGATATGATTTTGACTTCATATCGGTCTCTAAGTCCAACAACCCTGGTACCGGATTTATCCAATTTAGGAAGTCATCTCTAAACCCTTTACACCTAACATTGGAGGAGGGAAAAGAAAAGCGAACACGAGGAACAATCAGAAAAGCACGAGTTAGAAAGAGTCTGCCAACAACAAGGCGACACGTTGCTGACGATGGGGTGAAAAAGATAATTGCATGATGACAGTCAGGTTTTTCTTTATGGGAATGTCTCCTTTCAGAAAGATCACGACAGGGACGATACGCCGGTGTATAGAACGCGAAGAAGCTTTCATAATCAATAGTTCGAAAAGAACAAGCTGGAAAACAGTTATTTAATCCAACGATTATGTTTTACCCAAAGAATGATTACACCACAAGAGTGCTTTATTTCATCCCTTGCTTCCGGAAAAGAAATACGACAGAATATTGGGTGCGTTAGAGAGAGAGGGAGTTAACCGACGGTGACCTTGGATCAAGCACCGGCAGCAAATCAGGTACAGAATCAGCCGAGGTAATAGCAAGTGGCAATAAATATGAAGTAATGGTTGGTAGCATGAGAGGTTTGATTCCATTTTCTGATAGTGTCATGGGTGGAATCCACCTTTTGCCACGAAAGGAAAACGACATTTGATGAATAGTCTCTCTCTCTTTCACACACACACACAGATGAGCGTTAACCGACGGTGCGCTGGGATCAAGCACCGGGTAGCAAATTAGGTACAAAGTCAGAGGTAATAGCAAATGGCTACAAATCTGAAGTAATGGTTGGTAGCAGGAGAGGTTTGATTCCGTTTTCTAATAGTATCATGGGTGGAGTTTCTGGATTCTACCACGAAAGGAAAAGATAAATGAAGAGGAAAACGACTTATTTGATGAATAGTCTAACAACTAAAGCAATTTTTCAACATTTGATGGGGACGCGATTTCTGCCATTCAATTGGCCATCGATTAGGTGAAGAAGGCGCGAGAAGAGTCCCTAAGAATAACCAGGAATCCCTGAGAGGCAGCTATGTAAGAGAAAAAAATATCCGTCGATTGAGGAGAGACTCGATCCAGTCAGCACAGACTTCGTATCCCAAAAGAACTAACAATATGATCTCCATGCCCAAAAGCGTTGGGTCCACTAATTACATATTGTACTATTATGTAAATAGGTCAAATTCATTAAGGACCTAAGAATTGCTTATGTAATCGATCTGCATGTAGCCCATATTGGGCATTCTCAGAATATCGTTATTATTTTACGGAACGCATCAAACTAGACTTGGATTTGCTGTTTTCGGGGTGCTTCCTAATAGGTCAAGGGCATTGCGATTATCCGGGACAATGGATCCGAGTTGACAAGAAATCACAGAAGAAACAAACACGAGGAGGAGAATCCGACTCTCATGAAAAGGGCATCGCGATTATCCGGGACACAGAGAAGAGTTGACGAAAATAAGGAAGTGAAAAGATCAAGTTTAATTCATCATAGATAATAAAGAGGAAGGATGAGAAGCAGTGAGCGGACTTACCGAATGTGGCTTGGGAGCTAACGCGGACCTCGTGGAGGGAGGGTCCGTACTTGACCCGAACCCTGATCATGGGAGCGGCGGCGGCAGCGGCTTGATCGGGACCAGACATCCGCTTCTGGACGAGCATCCCGCTCGGCCTCATTTCCCACTCCACCGACTCGGTACAGCTGTCGCTCGTCATCGTCTTCGAAGCGGAATTTTTTGACCTCATCCGCATCATTTTTGTTCTCTGGTCTTCGTTTTTTTGCTAAACGAAGAAAGAAATAAATCTGGATCAGAGGGTCTCCCGACGGTCCGAGACAATGTGGAGATACCGAGGCGTTTGGTTGCTACGTTTGGCGAGTGAGCCGGATTGCTCCGAGACGGGAAGGAAGGCCGGAGAACCAGAGAGAACTCATCTACCTTCCACCAGAGACAGGATCCTGTTGAAACCCCGCAAAACCAGATCCGCTCCTAAGGGATCAAGAATCTCTCCCCCGGCGTGCGAATCTGAAGAAGTCGCCACACAGAAGAACTACAAGTTCCTTGTTCCCTCAGAACGAGGCACTCGCAGCTCGCCGGAATCCGACAATAGTGTCGGGGAGGTACTTCCACTGGAGCCGCGTCTCCGCCAAATGTGTTCGCGGGGGAAAAGACTAGAACACCGGCACGGCCACCTCAGAATCCACTGTAAAAACTTAAATGCCACTTGGGCACTGGTAAATCTCCGATTCGAAAAGACTGAAGACCGTATAAAGTGCTCGATTTCGAAAAAAAAAACACTGGAAAACAAAAAAGCGTCACTTTCTTTTTCAGATCCAAGTTGATTAGCGAATCCTCGCGGCTTCAACCTTCTCAATCGGCACACTTAAAAGGAAGAAATCACCTCACGTTCAAGAATTTGCTAGGCGCACACCGTCAAGAAACCTCTTTTAATCGAGAATCCAGCCGTTAATTGACGGAGGATCGGAGAAATTTGCAGAGGGAAGAAAGAAGAGAAGGAACGATGAAGCGTTTCCATTCTGAGTCGCCACTCGTGGACGAGCAAGGCATATATATCGCCGTGAACATAGCGACAATGTGGAGAAGAAAATATAGCACGTTATTCTTATTCCCTTCTTTTTACCTGAAATTTACACATAGCCACCAACATCTCTCTATTTTACATTTAAAAGACGAAATGACGATTAGTTTCATAAATGACTCAAATTAGGACCCTTTATTGGTTCATCTTAGGCATATTCTAGGCAGTAATAAAAATATAAACACAAAGAGCAAAAGAAACCATGAATTCAATGAGTATAGGAATTCTTAAACAATATATTGTAAAAAATGTCTACCATTTTGCAATATTTGGAAATTAAATAAATTTAATTTAATATGACTGAATAAAAACAAACATTGTTTTCTTTCCTTCATATGAATGTTGAATTGATTAAATGTGGCGTGATAAGAGGTTGTAAGATTACTGTGAATTCGCGGTGACCTGCTACTCTTGAATCAGGGTCATTTCCTCAAGCCAACCTATCTCATGACTTCATCAAGTGCTCAAAAGGCTCGATTTTAGCTGTGTGCTATTTAAGCTTTATCTCCACTATATAAATCATTATATATGCTTAAATTAGGATTTGCCTTTCCTCCTTTTCCAGAAATTAAAAGTAGAAGAGCTTATTTTGGGTTTCCAAAAACATAGGTACTAAAATGTGAAAAACCATCTATAGGCCGGTCATGTGAAGACTTCCTTATATAGTTATTATAATAATTATTAACAAAAAGCAAACAACACTGTTGCCGTGAAAATGACAGCGGACGGTTCGGTCCGTTCTCTCCCTTTTTAACCCCAAGAATCTCAACAAAACGCCTTCTCGGGAAACTAAAAATAAGAAAACATTTTTAAAACTTGGAGCAAAATTACACATAGAGTGGCAATTTCTTACACGACACGAAAATGACACAGACACGAGTAGATATACATTGAGCCGATGTGGGGTGTCCGCCGCATTCCAAATTTGAAAATCAACTTAAAATCTACAACACATCATGAGATTAACGTGCTATAATACATAGTTTATCTCACCCTAAACCATTTGAGGGACTATTCTCTCCGTTCTAAAAGAATTTCTAAATCCACCATTGTCTATATCTCTCTTTTAATAATATAAACTCTTTTAGAAGAATACAAGTGCAAAACTATGTTAACATAATTGTCTTACAAGAAAATCCAACGTCATAAAACCCCCAAGAATTCGTGTCTATGTCCCGTTAAAAGAAATCAGATCAGTCATCAAATGACATGACACGAACATAACCTTATACTCGAAATTGCCTCCCCTATTGATCTTCAGCTCCACTTTAATCTGGGTACAACAAAGTAGGTGCGCGTGTCGGGTAGTCCGTGTCCTCGTTGCAGGAAGCGCTTTTCTGTGGCGTTCCACTTCTTAAATCATCGGCGAGGTTTTGGCCGATTCTTTCCTGGAACAAAAATGCGATTATGCGGTTGACGAAATTGGCCTCAGACGTTGACTTACTGGGTTGATGGATGACCAACGTGCCCTTCTTACTATGCATATATGACTTCCGTCTCTTACTCTAGGGCTTAGTTTCACTCCTCGTAAACTTATCTTTCATTATTTACGGAAATATGCCTCCTGTTTTCTATATTACCATTGCTTCTCTTTTTGGTTTATTTATTTTTCAAGGAAATGGGGATGGAGATGGTTCTCATATCCAACTTAATATCCGGCTCAATTTGTTTGCCGCGGTTCTAAACGCATTGGTCACAATGGTTCTCCTTGTGGCTTTGTGTGAATCTTTTCCTTTATGTTGAGTGTTGAGTCCTTCACAATGGAAGTCATTCTCACATGGAGGGCTTGGATGAGCATCGAGGCAAACCCATAGAGCAAGCCCAGGAGCATATGTTTAGGTCAGTCGGCTTGTTCGCGAGTGCCACTGTTTGACCATGGAAGTTAGGGCTGTTTGGATCGTTTGGCTGGTTTGCTCTGGCCATGTATCGATCCAAATCCAATCAATGGTATTGGATCCGGGTGCTATATATGGGAATCCATTTCTAGAATCTGGAAAAATAGGATTCAGTTCAAAACGGGAAACTAGATAGGAATGGTTAGGATCCAACTTATATATAATTGAACCAGTCTAACAGTATACAAAGATCAAGAACCACTCCGGAAGAGAATAGGACTCGGTTTTTGTTTGACAACCTGTTTACAGGTATCGATTCGCCTCAAGCCTCTTTGTGTCATGTAATTTCGTGTAGTCTCGAAACAGGTCGACTCGAACACAACTTGTTCTTGTCATGCTTAAGAAATAGTTTTTGAGTCATGCCGGAGTCGAGCCTTTGTGTCAGTGTTTCATTCTTCAGGTCGGGTGGGTGTTGTATGACCTTGTGTTCATGTCAAAAGCATGAAGATACAGTCACATTTCGGGTTGTTTCCGTGTCCAGTTTTAGTATCGTGTTTATATAGCAGACCCTAAACCCGTCTCGTCATTCTAGTATGAAAACAATAGGTTTTTCTAATTCAGCTCATGCAGGAAAAGGTCGGGTCAAACCGTCGGCAGGCTCACCCACGCTTTATTCTTCACTTTGACCCGATTAAAGGAAATCGGCGATGAATCGCCGATCGATCGCCCTAACCACCAGGTACAATCTGAGCCGTCGAACTTCGACGTGCCGTGCAACCAAACACGAGCTACCGACACTTTCTCTCACATCAGGGCGGTCAGCCAGGTCCTCTTTACACGTGGCATGTATCCTACCGTTCATTTGTTATGATCAAGGTACGGTGCCGACGTTGTCCCTGAAAGAGACGTTGCAACTCACGACGCCGGAGAGGACAAACACTAGACGCCCAAGGGCGACGTCATACCTTCTCCTCTCTCCCACAAAAAATATTCTACTCACTCCATTAGTTACTTAATGATGGTGTTTACAATTATTAATCTCTTCTGTCCTCCACCTAACACTTAATAATTAGTTTCTAAAATTGCCTTAATTAGCAGTCGGAGCATTAGCTCGCCTGGCAGGGGGCTCGACTCGCAAGTTAAATGTTGTAAGTTCGATACATGGGGCATGCATAGCTAGTAAGTGAGCCATCGAAACAAACACAATCTATTCGTGCCTTGTTAATCAGTTCATGATCTTGATCATCTTCAGCTCATTAGCCCATTCAGGTCAACCTAAACATGAACTAAGCATAGAATTAGTTGCCCTTTAAGTTAAATACATAACTTTTCACGTATAATTTGATAAAAAAATATTATAAGTGAAATTATATCCATCATAGATTTGTAAATTTGAAAAGATCAGCATTGGTTACATTAAATGCACCAAATTTGTGGAATAAAAGTTATGTATGCATAAAAGTTCTATAACTTTTTTTTAGTATGTATATCTTTTTGGTAGCCAATATATATGCGTACATATGAAAAACTAGATATTACCCTACCCATCTTTGACATGCTCACTGATGTAGAAATATATGATCTTCTTAGAGTACCACATAAAATATCAGAAATTAAGAATCCATGTAACAAATTAACACCATCACTTAGGGTTCTTAATTTCTGATATTTTATATGTGGTACTCTAAGAAGATCATATATTTCTGCATATTTCAATACATTTATTGATGCTTGACGTTTACAAAAGCATTTGTAATGCGTTTATATGGACATCAAGTTCGTCTTGTTGTGCATGACAAGAGTCCCACCGAAGTGTTTTTGTACTGTGGCAAATTAACGTTGCCCTCAGGTTGTTTGGTTTTTCTGTCCGCTTAAATGCTAAGCAGTTCGTCCTTCCCTTTCAGCCTTCACTTCCATTTGCCATTTGAGCAGAACGACAAAAGGTGGAGAGAACGGGATCCGCTCGACATTTCGCCCGCACGTGACGGTGGCAGTTTCGTATTTTAGCTCGTGTTTGTGGTGTCTCAGTTCGGATTCGTGTAGGAAACGGGTAAAGGTTTCTTTCACTTGGGTAGACACTAACAGCCTTCTCCGCTCATGTTCCTACTGGGTCTTCGTGTTGTGCTTCAAATTACAATGAGTTTCGTGCTTTTTGATTGTTTGCTTGCAATTTCAAGTATCATTGTTCATCAAATATAAAACTTGTCGTTGGCATGAAACAATAGTTCCATTGACTTAATCGAGTAAAACACTTATATCATCACGGAGGAAGTGAGTCATAAGAACGAGACGTACGGACTTCACACGAAAATATGAACACGTACTGTTTTCTTCTTTTGCTATAATGTCTCGCTATCAAAACCGAAGCATCAGTTGAGTCAAACACCAAACCATCATAAGTATTAAGAGCCTATCATTAAGAGTGAGCATAATTCGGTTTTAACCGAACCGTGATTTGTAATTCGGTTTCAGTTTCATAAGATCTAGAACCGAAAACCCGAATAACCTATTTATTGAACCTTAAACTCATAAATACGCCCATGTATCCAAACTTCTTTGCCTCTTTGTAACGTTGCCTCTCGATCTCCACCATCTAGAATGCCTCTTTATCACAGTGCTTTTCAGTCACCATCTAGAACCATCCCCACCTCTTTATCGATATTGGATTGAAGCCTACACCCTCTGTAGTGGAGTATGCTTGAAGGAGCCATCACCAAGTACTCCAATGAGGTTGAAACCAGACATAATGGAGACAACATCTGTCGTGACGATCAACTAGTGACCTTTGTATGCATATTTCAATTCCTTAACTGGAGCATCAGAGAGAGTTGCATTGGTGACAACCGGATAAAAGGATTTACAACACTGCTATTCAAGAAACGAAGAAATCTTTCACCTTAACATTCGAAAGAAGTCCGCTAATGACTATCAAATTAGAGGTAACACCATTGTCATTGTTTCGGGAATATCATTGGTTGACTCTAAACATCAATAGTGACTACCAAATTAAAGGTAATACATTGTCATTATTTTGAAGATGTCATTAGGGACTGTGAATATCACTAATTTGCATATGAAAGTACAAATCTCTCTATAAATATTACTCAATATAATTTGATCAGTCATGTCTACAAAACAGAATAACTGAGCCAAACCAAACGTTTGATTCGGTTAGCTTCATAATTTGGATCGTGTTTGGTTCTTCAAATTCATGTGAATTCTGTTTTCAGATAACTTGGTTCGGTTCAGTTAGTGAACCAAAGTGACCGATGCATACCCCTACCTATCACCACGAATCAAACATACCCTGAATATTTCACTGCTTCTCAAAATGGTTCGAAAGGACAAAGAAAAACTCTCGAACTACACCAAACCCTGGAAAGAAAAGGGTATTCTTCTCTTCTCAAATAGATGGGGCAAGATCCGCAACAAGTGAAACTACAGTCTGCCCATGAAAAGCAAAAGGAATTAAAGAGAAAAGAAAAGGAAAAACTACTGACTGTGTAGCTATATCATCATAGAACACCTGCACTTCGATGCCAATCATCTCGCTGGTTGAGTGCATCACCCACACGCAGATTGTTTTGCATTCTGTCTAGTTGTGTTATACCTTTTACTTTTCCTTTTTTTTTGTTACAAGAGGAGACCAAAGAATGCACCTTCTGGGAGTCGAACTCCCCACCACCACCAGCAGCACTAAAGCGCCCTGCGGTTGAGCTAACACTCTGGGTGCTATCTTTTACTGTTTTTACTCTCACTATAGCTTAATCGACGATTGTTACCTCCCATCTTTCATCGTAATATGTAGAATACGGTTAGTTTGAGATATAGATCATTTTGTTTCTCAGAATTGGCGAGGGGAAAGAGACCACGGTAAAACAGTGGTCTTTGAAACTTTTAACATAAGGAAATTGCCAACACCGTGGCCTATAATTACCTGTAGGCTGTAATTTTTTCCTTGAAATTTCGGCGAGGTAAATTCCCTTGCCTTGCTTTAATGTAGATCCGCAATTGGCCAAGCATCTGCTTAAACCCCATGATATGTTAAACCACAGGTGGAAAGAGGAAACCACATTCCAAAAATTCAACACTGCAGGATAACAATTGGAAGGATTTATTTGGATAAAGTGTGAAGAATTCATACAAAGAGCAGTAGCTCACCTGGCTAGAAGGTCAAGATCATGAGTTCGATTCCCAGGACTGCCTCTGGTTTCGCCTACCAGAATCAGCCACAGCCTTTAGTAACTTTATCTTGGAAAGAAAACTATATGTTTACCTTCTTCGTCTTTAATGTCAGCCGGCACTAGAGTGTTTTTGTACAGGAGATCTGACCTGATTTTTATTAGGGATCAACTGGTCGGGTTCGGGTCGTGTCACTTTTGTGTCCAGGTCAAAATCAGGTTCACTGAGATCTGACCCCATTTTTATTAGGGGTCCATTTCCAAGACCTGGAGACGACCTAGGTCGGGTTAGGGTCGACCCTACCAACCCTATTGTACGTATTTACAATTTATATGTATTACGTATCTTATATACGTAGTTCAAATATAATAGAAATTTATCTTAGAAAGAAAATATCTGTTTATCTTCTTTGTTTCTAACGTCAGCTGGCATTAGGAGTGCCAAATCTGGTCAACAGGTCAGGTTCGTTCAAGTCACTTCGAGTCCAGGTCAAAATCAGGTCGTCTGAGACCTGACCTGATTTTAATTCGAGGTCCATTTCCAAGACCATCGACACGACCCAAGTCAGGTTAGGGTCGACCTGAATACAATCTCATGTTGTACATATTTACAATTTATATGCATGATGTTTATTAATACATAGTATATAGGTGTATATATAATATATGTTATATATGCATGTATGTATGTCTGCATAGATTTACTTACCTATCATGTGTATTATGTTATATATGACATACATACATATGTATATAGTATACATTTGTATGTGTGTGTATGTATGCATGAAATATATATATATATATATATATATATATATATATATATATATATATATATATATATATATATATATATATATATATACACACTAAACATCTTAAAATGTCAAATTTGCATAGATTATTTGACAAGTCTGTAGGAGGATACCAGTTGCATTATGCCTCCTTCAATATACATGGCTGCAATACTGATTCAGAGCTATCATTATTTTGAGATTCTCAATGGTAAAGCAAATAGTTATCCAATCCATTGAGAAGAATGAACAAGAAATTGACTTGAGAGTTTCAAAACAATAGTTTATGAGAAGAAAAATAAAGCACAAGCAATGACCAAAATTTGGCTAGTGCTGTCAAACAATGTGAACTTCCAACAGAAGGGATACTAACCCAACGTTCAAACAGACAAGAGCTTACCAACACTTGGGGTGGTTCAGGTGTTCCCCTTAAGCAAGGTCTCCAGCTCGAGTCTTGTGAATGGAGAAAACCAACGTTGAGAGAGCTTTACCCCCATAGTGGGCCGCCCTGATCGGACCTGTGCATACTTGCTTGGTTCAAGTCTGGCTCTGATTTGGTTCAAAACCTGCTCTAACGAGCCAAGCACGAGCTTTAATTTCCTAAGGATTAATGAGCATAGCGTTAGCTCAATGGCAGGGCACTCTAGCGTTGTTGCTGCTGGTGAGGAGTTTGACTCCGAGAAGGTGCATGTGTTAGGCTTCGGCCTCCTCTTGGAACCAAAAAACAGGAAAACAACCTGAGATTGTAGCACCCAAAGCCTTAGCTCAACTAGCAGGGTGTTTTGATGTCCTTGCTGCTGGTGGGGAGTTCGAATCCCAGTGTGGTGCATGTGTGTGCGTTAGGCTTCAGCCTTTGTAACCAAAAGAAAAACAAACTGAGATTACAAAAGAAACGCTTGGTTCGTCCGGTCTTTTGATCAATCCTACGTAATGACCACAGTTGTGCCACTGCAGTGGTGGGTTGCATATAAATGCATTCGCAGAAACAAGAGGATATGAAATAAATATTTGAGATTTCTTTTCGTTAAATGCATTCGTATCAAGTATTATTTGTGATAAGAATATACCACTAAAGTTAAAAGGTAAATATTATAGAGCAGCAATTAGACCTACCATGTTTTATGGTTCTCAGTGTTGGGGAGTTAATCATAACATGCACAAAAGATGTCCATGACATAAATGAAGATGTTGAGATGGATGAGTGGTTATAAAAGAAAATGAGGTTATTAGAAATAAATTATGTGTAGCACCAATAGAGGATAAAATGAGAAAATATCGTTTAAGGTAGATTGGACATATAAAAAAAGATCAAAAGAAAAACCTCTAAGAAGGTATGCAAAAACTAGATTTTGAGAGTATTAAAAGAGGTAGAGGACAACCATAAAAGTATGAGTTAACTGCTAACATAGCACATGATAGGGCTATGTGGAAACAAAAAATCCATGTAGCCGACCCCGTCTAGTAATGGAAAAGGCTTAGTAGTTGTTGTAGCGGTTGCAGCTGTCAAATAAATCCAGATGGTTGCAACAGTCGAGTCTATTTCCCGAGGACCCTGGCCGTAAAACACACACATACAGCTAGTTTTGTACTAGTAAAGGAATTCCAAGTCTCACTTTCACTAACAATGGCGTGTCCATAGCCTTAGGTGTTGATCCAAATAAAGCAGTGGTCCTAACTCGACCACGCTGGGCTTTATCTAAGTGAAGTTCTTTGTTATGAAAAGAGGAGAAGAAGACGAAGAAACTAACAACGAGGAACTGCCCATATAGGGCAATGTGTCTTAGCTAAACATAAATGCAAATTTTTGACACTAATCCAATCTCATGGTGCATCTTAAGTCGTCATTTTTGTATGACAGATATTGGATTATCTTATTTTTGGCATCGTAAAAGATGATCTTATGAAAGATTAAACTTTGGTACATGATGCACAAGGAGCAAGGGGTCTCTTGGGTAGAGGGGTTGACTGAAATAACCTTGAAGTTGAAGATCAAGAGTTCGATCCTGGGTACATGCAACTCTAGTCATGATCGCCCTAACCCTAGCTTGCGAAATGAAAATTAGAAAAGGGTCTGTAATAGATCCTTGAATTTGGAGGCTCTGTAATATACGGGCCACCTAAGACGTGTTTTGGACTATGATTCTTAAAACTATGATTAGAGGCCCATATGGGTCTACGAGTGCGGTTTTAGTATCAAGGACGAATTGAACACACCCATTAGACTTAATATTATCCCTCATCTCTAGACCTTGACCCCATCTTTGTAACAAAGAAAAAGGAAAAGTGGCTTCACCACTTGCATCACTATTGTCCAAGAAATTTACATTTAAACTGCTTAAGTTATGTAAATTTGTACCATTGTGGAGAAAACACAATTTTATAAATAACAATTAAAATGATTAAAAGATCGAATTCCTATAACAATTAAAAGGCACTCCATCTTTGATTCAGGTGGTTGAGAAAAAAAAATCCTATTTTTTTCATTGTACCCGAGCCAACCCACTGAGAAAATGTGGACTTAGTTTTGGTTTTGGTTTTGGTTTCGGTTCCGGTAATTACATCCAATAGCATAGATCCCAAGGTCACGTCGCATATGTCACATCCTTCAATCTTGGCTCTTTTAAGTGAGTCAAACTCGAACCAAGTTTTAAGCTCATTAAGTCAAACTTGAATCCACATTGAACTTGACTAAAACTTAGGCTCAGCCATTTTAGTTAATGACATGAGCTTAAGTTTAATTAAAGCTCAAACTCTGTTCGACTTAAGGCAGAAGCAAAGTCAAGTTAGTGGAAGCTCGAGCTCGAGCCCGAAATCGTCTCTAGCATTTGCGACAAAAAATCAAAAACAAGTTCTTGGACAACCATTGGATCTGTCATCTGCTTATGATCCTACGCGGGAACTGAACCGTCCGATTGCACCGAGTACGCAATTGGATGGCTGGGATCATCTGTGGGAATATACATTATTGGTTAAGTAGGCTGCAATCTTTATTGGATACAATCATACACTGTTATATATATAATAAATAAATAATAGACTTGAGTTTAATTGACTTACATTTACATATTCTCTTGGGTAGAGAGGTGAAAGCACACTTAGTTCACTTATATTGCGACATAAACCCTTTGCCTCAAATTTGAAATATGAAAATTAATGTTATAATCATTAATATCGTTTCATGTTTGCAGTATATCAATGATACTCGTACTGGTTTCTCTTTTAATAGTATAATATTTTATATTGATTAAAAATTTATTAGTTGAATAGGTTATCATTATTCCCTCAAAGGTAATAATAAGTATTATTATTACATATTTAAACCAGTTTATGTTAATTGTTCTAATGAGGTCGACCTTCGAGAGGTCAGTCAAGGAGGGGCTTCAGTTTGAGTTGTTTTGGTTGCATGGTGTATATTCTTTGCGAAAGTAGAACCCCTGACTGCCTGCCTAGCCGTTGGAATGACCCTTCCTAGCCAATCGAGCTCAAAATTTGACCGTTGACCGGGTTGATGCCTTGATGAAGTGAGCAAGTGGGTTAGGTTCTGAGCTGAAGTAGGTCACAAGGTTGAACCATTTTTAACGCAAAATTATTGTATCGCCTTTAAAGTATTGCTGTTATAATCAATCTACTGATGTATTTTAAAACTATTTTTACTGTCACCAACATATTCTCTCGGAAATCTGAACGGATACATACAAGTGAATGATTTTAAACATTATTAAACTCTATTAAATAAATGTTGTGCATATTCTGCAGCTGCCGTCGACGTGGACGAAAATGCAGCATGAACTCGGTACACATCACAGGGACACTCTCCTTGGTTCACTTCCTCTACATAGACAGATATGTGTGACACGCAAACGTCCCAGTTATGCTATCTAAATGTGTTTTCAAATGGTTTATTCGAATAAAATATTTTATTTGATTAAATACTGAAGATTCTAGCATTCACTCCTCAATTTTGACACGAACCCATGAACTTGAACCACTCTCTCTCCCTTTTTATAGAAATTCATTCATTTTTGTTCAGAAGGATTTTTATAAAATTATTAAAATTTTATGTGTTCCGTGTCCAAGTTCCAAAGTTCTCCACACGGGTCTTGCAAGACGAATGCAGACGACCTTTTTCCACCCGCCACTACGTATCCTCGTGTCCATGTGAAAGATAATGGCGGGCGCCACTTACGGGCTGGGTCGAGCCACCGAGACCACCATCTTCGTACCCGGAGAGGGTAGATTCGTAAATTTTGGGGAATGCACGGTGTACAACCGAACCATTTCTCTCCTCGACAGAAAGTGAACGCCCTCTCCGTCTTCTCTTGCCATCCTCGTGGCAACGGTCTACCGTCCACCACCATGGGAGGAGGCGGAGTTGGCCTGAATATGGAATCGGCGGCGTCTGCGATCGGCGTGACGGTGCCGGTGATACGGTTCCTCCTCTGCTTTGCGTCGACGGTACCCGTAGGATGGTTCTGGCGCTTGGTCCCGGGCACTTTCCCGAAGCACGCCTACGCCGCCTTGACCGGCGCCTTTCTCTCGTATCTCTCCTTCGGTCTCTCCTCTAACCTCCACTTCCTCATACCCATGACCCTCGGCTACGCTTTCATGCTTCTCTTCCGCCGGCAAGCGGGCCTGCTCACCTTCCTCTCGGCCTTCGGCTACCTCATCGGATGGTAAGTCTGCTCCCTAATCGTCTTCTCTGTCTCTAGTTCATTGGTTTACATCTCTTGGTACTTGTGGGAAATCATGGAATCTTGTAAATGAGCGATTGTTTTCTTTCGTCGCGAGGATTCCCCCGAGTTGTGGAAATGGAATCTAACATCCTTTTGTGTGTCTTCTCAAACTCCTTTGAGAAAGGATCGAAGAAATGAAGTTGTTTTTGACGCGGTGCAAGAGTCCGATGTTTTATTTCAAGTTAGATTTGTGTTCTGCAGAAACATCATTCTAGCGAGGCTGATTTGTGGCGTTTCCTTGAAATTCTTGATCTAATCATTAATTGTGGTGTTTCTAGGTTTCTGCATTTTTGCTCTCTCTGTCCTTTTTTTTACAAGAGGCCAAATTTTCTCTCTGTCTGTCTCTCTCTCTGTCTGTCTGCGCGTGAGTTTTCTAGGAGAACCTTGTGTCAGAGGTTCGCATTTCTCAAGGATATCTGTGCTGATGTGAGAGTGCTTTTACGGCCATCCTTCGTGCTGTTATTGGTTCTCACCTTATCCAGCATAGGCTAAGCTGTTTGAGCGAGGCACTCTAGATATGGGTGGGGTCTTTCATGGCCGCTCGTACGTGCGCCCTCTTTGGTATTTTTGTTTTTTAATTATTATTTGCTATTCTATCGTTTGATTATTAATCTTGCATGGGCCTTTTGGTGGAGATCGTCCTTTGATTGCCAGATGGCGAGCTGTTCCTGTTAAATTAGAAACTGGCGTCATAAATGAGTAAGAAACGTTGCTAGAAATATTGTAAACGATCGAAAAGGTCTCTCTCTCTCTCATATATCAACCATGTCAAGCATGCTGAAGGTGGTAAATAAGTGAAGACAGCTTGAATGGTTTGGATCGATTATACCTTCAATCGACTGCGGATGTCATTTATTTTGTTTAATGCATGTATAACTAGAACCTTATAGCTATTTAAACATGAAATCACCATTATTTGTGTTGAAAACTTGAAAGGCTCTCAACTGCTGATAGCATTCATCGATTCTCTATGATGCTTGTGCTTTATTTTTACTAATGAACTGCTATTTTGACACTTCCGCATCAAAATCTTGTATTTTATTTCCTCGATAGAAAGGATAAAATTATGAGTTTGCTTTTGATTAGCTTTTAATAATCATGACGCGTCTGATTTCGTATGGCAGCCATGTGTATTATATGAGTGGGGATGCATGGAAGGAAGGAGGCATCGATGCAACTGGTATCTTCTCATGGTCCCAGTGGATGATATTGTTTCTTTGACCTCTGGGAAGATTTTTTGCTTAAATTGCTCACATTTAAATTTCCATTTTTGTTCTGCTTCATAATGATTACACTAGAAACTTAAGTGAAACAAATAAGTTAATTTTACCAAATTTTAGTGACCAAAATTTGACAGCATAGTAGCATACTGCTTTGCTGCGTTGACTGGCATTAGATATGTAGAGGATATGGGGATAGTTCTTTCTTACGTCAATTTTATTATGGCCAAATTCTGGTCGAGGGAAAATAAAGGAAATTTGGACTTGGTAATGAAGACATTTAAACTTGGTAAATTTTTTGTCGCCCCCTTTCTCTAATTCTCTTCCAATTTGTTAACTGTGCTCATTATTTGGAACTAATCCATGGTTTTCATGATCCTTATTCATTCTTGGTCTCTTGGAATGTGATTACCTCTTGAGGTTGGGTTTAACATGTTAGGGGTTCGAGAATACTTGGTCCAGATGAACCTGTGGCTTACCTTCTCACTGGAACCTAACCTAGAATTGAAGGCCAGAGGCTACCTGATTCATTGGATTGCTGAGATCTGTTTGCCTCTCCAAAATTATGATTGGGAAACCAGTTACTTCATCTGCATTGTGCATATGTAATATGGCTTTACGTTTTCCCAAACATATAGATGGGTTACGTTTACTAACATCCAGCTTGCTGGTTGGTAGGTAATATGTGCTCATATTGGTCAAGCTGATAGATATCTGGTTGGTGTTGCTTTTATTTAAGTTATTATGCGACCTGATTCTCTCTTGGCAAGAGTTAGGTTGTTTTGCTGGTTGATCTCAATCAAAAGTTTTGAACTTCAGCTTTCAGAATGAACATGTAAATTGCCACTTCAAGCTACACTATTTTTTATGTAATTGCGGTTTCTTTATTTGCCTTCCTAGGTGCTTTAATGGTCTTGACGCTTAAAGTTATATCATGTGCAATAAACTACAGCGATGGAGTGTTGAAAGAAGAGGGCCTTCGTGAGGCCCAAAAGAAGTACCGGCTACTTCGTTGCCCTTCCTTGGTTGAATATATTGGTTACTGCCTTTGCTGTGGCAGCCACTTTGCAGGACCAGTTTATGAAATGAAAGACTATCTTGAATGGACAGAGAATAAAGGGGTGGGTAACTTTCGAGAAGATAGTCTAGTTCTTCTCTTAATCTAAATCAACAAAAAAATGGAATTAACTTTTTCTTTTACTTCCCTAATCATAAAGTTGTGGAGCCCTGATAGTAAGAGAAAACATCCTTCACCATATGGAGCTGTGCTGAGAGCCCTTGTTCAAGCTGCTATATGCATGGGTTTCTACCTGTATTTGGTACAATACTTTCCATTGTCCCGATTTTCAGAGCCTATATATCAGGAGTGGGGATTCTGGACACGACTGGGCTGCCAATACATGTCTGGGTTTACAGCTCGTTGGAAATATTATTTTATATGGTCCATCTCAGAAGCAGCAATTATAATATGTGGTCTTGGCTTTAGCGGTTGGACAGAGACTGTCCCTCCAAAACCACGATGGGATCGGGCAAAAAATGTTGATATTATCGGGGTAGAGTTTGCCTCCAGTGCAGTGGGTATCCCCCTTGTGTGGAACATTCAAGTCAGTACTTGGCTAAGATACTGTGAGTTTCTTTTCCTTCACATGCTTTTTAAGCATTTTAAGCTTCTCAAGTTCTCATATATCAATTCACTGTTTTAGAGGCTTTTAGTACATTTGAGAGTGAGATGTGCAGGAAAACTCTGTAATGTGTAAAAAGAAATCTTCAGCGTTGGCTAAATATGTGTATTTTCTTTAGTAGTGGAAATAGTTTGTGTTGGAATGGGAGCTACGATAGCAAACCATAGGTGAAACATTTTACATCCATTGGCTGCCTTAGTTTTTAACGGTTTCTTTTGCTAGTATTTCCATGTTTTCTGAAATGCGGTCACAGGGAGAAGTAGGTTTTGGACGACACAATTTTGTTTTGGTTATGTTTGTTAATGTACAGATTTGATACTTGCAGATGTTTATGAAAGACTCATCCAGAAAGGTAAAAAACCAGGCTTCCTGCAATTGTTGGTAACACAGACAGTTAGTGCTGTTTGGCATGTAAGTGGTTCTTGTATCTTTCTTGGATTTTTTATTATAATAAAGTGATATGCTATGGATATTCAGATACCTCTGGACCTATATAGAAATATCTAGGGAGGTTTGACTAGTAGTTTGCTTCCACAAGTCCATGACTAGTTTTCATTCTGGACCTATGTAGAAATATTTGTTTCTGAAACCTCTTCTCTTTAACTTGTCAATTGTTGATCGTTGTGCACCAAATATATGTGTAAATTACTTTTGAGCAAGCCTATCATGAATATATGTTGTACATTGTAGTTGTTCTCTACTGATTCAAGCACATTTTTGACTGAACGCAGTAAAGAATGAAATTTCTCTTATGCTTACACCTATGCCTATGAAAAGTGGTAATCTTGCAGATATGAATTGACTCATACTTAAAATCTTTGCCTGTTACTTTCTGAGCATATGTAAATTCGAAGTTTTCTAGTATCTGTCTGGCTTGGATGTCATACAGAGTCATAGTTTCACATGCACTCTTTGTAGCAATGGTACTGGATTCACCAGAAATAGTTTGGAACTACTAACATTTTGTGGAATATAAAAGCCAGTTTAGATGCTAAATCAGCCTATATCAAACTCTTTCTACGTCGTATCTGGTTTTGATCAACATTGATCTCAATCAGCCAGTCGCCAGAAAAAGATGCAGCAGAAGAAAAAAAAAGTGAAAAGCCATCCTACTAGACCGTATAATATTTGTTCCAGTGCTAACTGATTTCTATTGTACAGTATCACAAGTATGGCAATATAGGTTGCGCCTAGTTTGTTACTGTTCAATATTCTTTGGCAGGGTTTCTTGAAAGTTAGGTTCTGCTTGCGTTATACTGATGATCCAGAAGTCCTATTTTTTCTCATATCCCCTGATTTGCAGGGACTATATGCTGGATACATCATATTCTTTGTGCAGTCTGCACTCATGATTGCTGGCTCCAGAGGTACCTTCTATTTATGTTGCTATGCCTTTTCCAATGGTACATGAGATATTATATGTGATAACTTTCTTGGGCTTGCTATTTGTCAGCTATCTACAGATGGCAGCAAGCCATTCCAACCAACTTGGATATCTTAAGGAAGGCATTGGGTCTAACGAACTTTGCCTATACACTGCTGGTTTTGAACTATTCCTGCATTGGCTTCATGGTTAGTAGACTGTTGCTTGAGTTCCTCTGTCTGATTGCTCTTCTCTTGAAAGTTTTGTTTCTATTACGTGTGCAATGACTGGGAGACCATTAATGCCTGGGTTTACAAGGAAGCGCCTATTTGTTTTTACATTAGAATGGAATCAGGGCAAATTTCCAGTGCTTGATCCATAATAATGTTTCTGTCCTATTTTCGTAGAAAGCAATAAATTAATATGACCAAGTACCGAGTTTTCATTTCAGGATTTCAATCACAAAAATGATCTGTAGAATGTGAATTAGTTAACAAGCTTTGACAAAAAATAGGACTTCAGGATCCATATTATATCATTGGAATCATTGTTTTTGCTTGTGATGTTGGCTGTTAGCATGCTGAAATGCAAATTTGCTGAATGAAAAAATCAACACGGATGTTTGGTTTTCATATTATGGGTTTTCATCTTTTCATGAAGGTATTGAGCCTGCATGAGACTCTGGCTTCATATGCAAGTGTATATTATGTGGGCACCATTGTACCAATCATCGTGATCCTCCTCAGCTACATAATCAAGCCATCAAAGCCAACAAGATCAAAAGTTCATAAAGACAAGTGAAACATGTTTGAAAGTTTAAGGTGGTTTTTAGTTCTTGCAATCCTTGTGGTCCACTGTTCAAAAGGAGATGAAGTGAAACTGTTGCCTCGCTAGCAAGAGACTCAAACTTGGTGGTTCATTTTTGAGAGACAGGCTTGTTGCTGATTCATCCGTATCGACCGGATATTATCATGATCTAGTTTCTTGATTTTTTTTATTTTTGGGCATTTTCACATTTGTTAACACCTATGTTGGTCCTGCAATTGCCTGGAAATTTCTAGGAGTATTTTTGCATGGCTCTGCATGCATCCTGCTGTGTGTGTACTATGATGATTCTTTCTACTATTAATTCAGGACAGGGACGTGCTTCTTGTTTTTGGTTTTATCCACAAGATGCTGGATAATTTTATGGGTTTCAAATGTGAGATCTTGGTTACTATTTTGCGCACTATTCATCGAGCTATCTCACTTGATCCAAGAAAATAACGAACTTGAGTCCATGGAGTATGGGTACCATTAGAAGTTCAACTACATTGGCTTTGAGTAGGAAATTTCATTGTGGAATATCATACTTGTAAAATGAAATGAAATTGCTTCTAATAATTTGGAATGTGAAGATTATGCTCCTTAAGTAACTCCCTTGTTGGAAATTGATCTCAAGGAAACAGGCACGGTTTGGCATATTTTCATATGCTAGATATCGTGATTCCCACTCTCCTGAGAGTGACTTGCTTTTGATACGTCTGTTGCTTAGGCGGAAAGCAGCAAGTTATTGTTCCCAGACCAGTCTAGCCCAAGATTACGTGTTCAGGTGAGCCGGCCATGATTCATTCTAAGTTCATGATTCATGCATGGTATTATTTGTGCCTAACCTGTATGTGATAAGGTTTTCCATTGGAACAATAATGGTGTTTCCTATCACAGCTTATTGTGTAAGATAAACTTTTTCCTTTTTTCTTGATATGTCTCAACTAGTTACCTACTAAAAGAGTAACCAGCCCGACATTCCTTATTAGCATGATTTTGAAAAGAGGGTGTAGGCGTGAGAAGCATGGCTTTAGTCTCAACTGAAAGTTGTATGGTTTGGTTCATAAACTATATTAGAATAGCAAGGCACGGTGAAGAACCTGTCTCGCAGCGTTTTAAATACCTGCTACATATCTTTTACTCCTTGACTTTGGTTAAAATCTTATGATGTAAATTTCATCTCGAAGTTAAGTTGTGTTTTAGTCTCTAGTTTAAAAGCCGAGATTACTGTAATAAGTAACTGTAAACTGTCCTTTGTAGACGAAGGTCCTCTTGGAAGGAGCTTACCCATCGCAGCTCATTGGTGAGGAATCATCCATTTACAGAAGAATTTTTTCTTTGGCAAACCGCCCTTCGTCATCTTTGGAGGGTTAGCGGGTAGTTGAAAATACTGTATTTATTTCTCTAAGGATGGCCAGCATGCAGACTGAAATTGAAGGCAAAGGGATTTTCTAGGCCAGACTGATGACGTTCTGTAGTGAGATACAGATACTATAAATGTTGCAGGGAATTCAGAAGATGATCTACTGCCAAAGTTTGATATAACAGAAGATGGTGTTAAAAAAACATTTTCGAATACAGAATGTTGCTGTAAAGTCTGACACAGGTGGTTGTTGTGGCGGTGGTGATGGTTGGTAGTAGTGATGAATGACCGCAGATGGTCATCACCGCAATGGCGGGGAGTGAATAAAAATTTAATAGAATAAAAGAAACAGGTCCTCAGTCATCTCTTAATTTGCATCATCAAAATTATGTAAATAAACGAAAGTGGTTCATTTGAACGACAAAGTAAAGAAACATCCAAAGAGAGAAAGAGTAATGAATATCTAGACATAGGGACTTGCTTTTTGGGTACAGTAGAAAGGCTGAAGCAAATGCATGCCCCCTCGAACTCATGACCTTGTGAGTAGAACCCATCTGCCTATGATCGAAGAGAAGCGCACAACGCCTGATCAAGAACTTTGGGACATCAAAACTCCTAATCAAGTTGACCGCCCGAGTATTTCTCTCAAAAAGGAAAAGAAAGTTCACCGCCGCACATTTTACTGAACCACATATAGAAGACATTCTAGTAGCATGACGCATTAAGGGAAACCAATCTAAAACTCTGGATCCATCAAACATGCCAAGAGGAGACTAGAACAACCAAATTCATTCATCATCAGATCCATGGCTGTCAGTCTTTGTCGTCACCTAAAAGAGTTTGAAGGATCTCATGGTTCCATCCCCTTGTAGCCCTCATCTGTCTGATCCTTGCAGCAAATGAAAGCCAACCCAGAGAACTAGCACTTCATCAGCTGAAGATGACCTCAGAAAGTAGGGAAGATCACCGGTTCCAGGGGGAATACTTCAAGCCGCATTGTCCCGAGTGTGTCGATGTCAACATCAAATTCTTAAAACGGTCTTCCCACGACTTGAACATGGCAGACTTCAAAAACAACAAAAGGCAATCAGGTCACACACATTCCTGTGGAAGCAAGCACACACACACAGACATGCGCACACACACTCATGCACACATACACATTCTTATCTACGGTGACTGGAGAAAATTGGAAATGGCAGAGAACCACAAATAGCTACCTACAAGTTTTCCTTCTTAGTGTCATCTTAAGGAAACTTTCAGAAATGGTAGGAAGTACAGGTTATAAATATTAGATAGATCAGACACCTCTTACTAGTCTTCCCACCTTTTGCAATCTTTTCTTGCATATTAATGTGAATTTACTTTTTTAAACTGCTTTGCAGCATGACAGCATGTGGTCCCCTGCCTCAGATCAGAGCCATCAGTCGATATTTCTGGAGATGAGATATCCATCTCAACCAAGTATTTGGATGGCTGGTCAGTAGAAGCATAACCGCAAGAACCAGAATACAGAGACGGTGCATAGAAAGTGACCTCTTTGAAAAATATTTATGACATATTTAACCAACCATCACCGAAAAAAGAAATATAGGATCTCACATATTAAAGCACATTGAACTGGTAGGATGACGAAGATGGATGAAATCCATGCCAAATCATCAAGACCTGGTGAACGAGGGACTCAAATGCACAGTTTGTTGTCATCTTTCTTTCCTCTGCAGTTTTTCTTTTTCTAGGTAGGTTTAGAAATATCTAGAATCACAAAGAATGTTAGATCATATAACATGAACGAGACACAGTCTGACAAGGCTAAGTGCAGCAGGCCCACATTACAAATAACTACCATCAGAAAGTACACTGGCATCTCCGACTGTTTCAAGAGCAAGCTGAAACTCCTAGGGAGGCGTCTTATACCAATAGCTTTTACCACTTGCGTGTATATATAGATATGTGTGTGTGAAGCTCCATGAAGATATAACAATGAGATCATGGCACCATGAATTAATTCAGGAGGAAAAATATCAAAGATACTAACCATATATAATACAAGTCATCCATCTGTTGCTTCTGAACTCTGCCTAGAAAATCAATCTGCAATATCCCTCCGATGCATAAAACTGGCTTTGGGAGCTTAAAAATCTGCAGACGATTTTGCTGTTTAACAAAGCAATGAAATAATTAATTATATCATGCTATACTATATTATACTACAAACACTCACACTATACACACACACACACACACACACACACACACACACACACACACACACACATATATATATATATATATATGAGAGAGAGAGAGAGAAGAATTTTTATGTGGTACACACATGGCCTATGTTATGGACCTTATGGTTATAGTTGAGTGCCATGGTTAGGACATGATAATAAGCACTCCACCCTGACAAAAACAGAAAGGATGCAGTGCCACAAGACTACAAATACTGGATGAAAATTGTTGAACTGTTTATATTTGCTTGTGGGTAGAAGAAACATCTAATAATGGAACCAATCCAATAATGCCATATAATTTGGCCGAGATGTATATACAACAACAACAACTAAGCCTTTTCCCATACTAGACGGGGTCAGCTACATGGATTCTTTGTTTCCACAAAGCTCTATCATGTGTCATGTTAGCAGTTAACTCACAATAAGCTAGATCATTCTTTATTGTTTCTTTCCAACACTTTTGTGGTCGTCCTCTACCTCTTTTAATACTTTCCAAATTTAGTTTTTTCATACCTTCTTACACTTCTTACAGGTTCTTCTTTTGATCTTCTTTCTATATGTTCAAACCATCTTAAACGATATTCTCTCATTTTATCCTATATTGGTGTCACTCCTAATTTGTTTTTAATAACCTCATTATGTATACGGTCTTTTCTTGTATGACCACTCATCCATCTCAACATCTTCATTTCTGTCACAGACATCTTTTGTACATGTTGATGATTAACTGCCCAACACTCAGAACCATAAAACATAGCAGGTCTAATTGCTGCTCTATAATATTTACCTTTTAACTTTAATGGTATCTTCTTATCACAAAGAATACCTGATGCTCCTCTCCATTTTAACCAACCAGCATTAATTCTATGCATAACATCTCCATCAATCCTTCCATCACTCTGAAAAATTAACCCTAGGTATATAAAATTTTCCTTTTGGGGGATGCAATGTATGCCAATTTTAATTTCTATGTCCTCTGAAGTAACTAAATGATCAAACTTAGATTCCATATATTCTGTCTTTGTTCTACTAAGTCGGAGGCCTTTGCTTTCTAATGTTTCTCTTTGTAGTTCCAATTTTCTATTAACTTTCTCCTTAGACTCCTCCACTAACACAATGTCATCTGCAAATAACATACACCATGGTACTTCATCTTGAATATATTTTGTTAACTCATCAATCACCATTATAAATGAGTATGGACTTAAAGTTGATACTTGATGTAACCCAATATTAACTTCAAAGAAGTCTTTCATTCCTTCATGAGTCCTCACACATGTTTTTGCACCATCGTACATGTCTCTTATAAGGTTAATGTATGTCAATGGGATACCTCTTTTTTCCAAGGTTCTCCAAAGAACCTCCCTCGGTATCCTATCGTAAGCTTTTTCTAGATCAAAAATATCATGTGAAGGTCTTTCTTTTTTGCTCTAAAATGTTCCATAAGACGTCTCAAAAGGTGAATCGCTTCAACAGCCAACGTAAAACTTTGTCAGATTTTTATACCATAGATTACACTCCAAGATAACAAAGCTGACAAAAAAATTGCTGGATCAGCATGGCCATGCTGCTGCTGGGCATAATGTGACAATGTAGGCACTCCCATAACTAGCCTAGGCATGGGCTTTCACAAAATTCACACATGCTGAATGCTTCATCATCACTGTGAGGCCTTATCAACACTGAATTTGGTAAGATAATACTCGCAATTAGCTGAGACAGCAGTCACACAAGAGGCCCTCTTGACACTTCAGCAGAGTATGAAGGCTTGATATTTTTAGCTTTAGATGAAAGCACTAACTTGTTAACATAATTACTCAGTAGGGACCAATTTCCGTTATCTTATCCCAGTTATTGTGAACTCTATTAGAAGTCGCAATGGTCAGCCAATGCCTGGACATCAACAACATACGGAAGCCACACCTTCACAATTTCATTTACAGTTTAAACTATTAGCACTCTTAACCAGTGTTATCCGGGTACGATACGGTACTGTATCATACGATACGGCCCGTATCGTACGATACGGGCGATACGCCCAAAAATTTTTTTTTTTCAAATTTTTTTTTTTCAAAAAAAATTTTTTTTTCAAATTTTTTTTGCATGTTTCTGCCCTCTCTTTCCCTCTCTTCACTTCTCTTAAAGGCATCCTCCAATATGCTTATAATTTGGGTTTATAATTTCATTTATTTAATAAAAATAATGTATAAAAAAAATGTTATGACAAAATCATTTCCCTTTCTGTTACAACTTTTAGGTATATTTTTGCTAACAGTTTCTAATTTCATAAGATCGTAAACAATTAAAAACATTTAATTCTCTCAGTTCATTGAGTAGGGATTTCACAACTTCACTATTTTAAAGTTCACGTTACATGACTTCCATTGAGTTGAACATGATCAATGTGTGTGAGGCTTAACTCAGTCTGTGAAATGAGAAATGAAGCTCATGCATTAGTTAAAAAGCTAGTCTCCAATAAGAGAAAAAGGGGACATTATCAAGTAATAATATAACATCATTAAGGTGTCATAGACTCAATAATCAAAGAAATGGAGCTCTTTGTTTTGCTCACATATGAAAATTAGCAAATATGACTACATGTACAAAGATAGCAGTTTGTTAATTTTGATATATTACATGAGTGAATTATGGAAGATAACGAAGAAAATGCACTCCTAAGTCCTAACTGAAGAAGACATTGCATGAATTAATTTGAAGTACAACAACATCATCAAGGAGAAGATGAAGATTATTTAGTTAATGATCCTGATACAAATTTACAATATGTAAAATATAAATGTATTTCATTTTTTGATTCAAAATATATAATTTTGGATGCAATTGTTCAATATTAAATGTTCAATTTGTGCTAAACTTTGCATTATATGAATTTAAAGCAATTACCAGATTTTTTCAAAATTTTCCAGAATTTTCTTGATTTTTTTCGAATTTTTACTAATTTTATTGATTTTTTAAATAATTTTTATAGTTTTTTAATATTAAAGTACGATACGATACGATACGATACGATACGCCCGTATCATGGAGCCCAGCGATACGCGATACGATACGCGTCGGACAACACTGCTCTTAACTGTTAGCAGCAAATCAGCAATTGCCATCATTTTATCCTATTTACAGTCAAAGATATTGGTGCTCTCAACATTCGGCCAACACCTAAACATCAATGAATTATGAGATTTCCACAGAAATATCCCAAGATTAAAGTACTTGTATGATCATTACAGTATAAAAATGAACTATGTCAGTAAGATAACAACCTAGATTAATTGATAGTCCTCATGAAGGGGATAGATTTCAGATGCTATAAACAGCTAAGCTCTGATGAAACCATCAGACAAATGCAGAAACCAAGGAAAGAATCCAGAAATCTAATCAGAAACGCACTGGGGGAACTTCGAAGACAAAAAAAAAAAACTAAAAGACAAATAACATACCAAATCTCCTCTATGCCCTCGAAACGGACGAAATGCGCACTAAATCTGCAGGATCCTTCAAACACTTCATCACGGCCACTGACATATCATTCTCGAGCCAGTCTAGAAAATCTCCACAAATACCCATCTAGCTGTCCAAGAATCGATTGCAAAAGGGAGATGAAAACAGACGAAGAAAAAAAAAAGCTCTAATTTTACAATCAAACGAAAATCCTACGAATTGTCCCGTAAAAGAAGGGGAAAGCAACACGTAACCTAATCACGGATAGAGAAAATTAAAAAAATCGCATCCCCAAAGAGGTAATCGATGTCGGATTGAGAGAAAAACACACTCCGAGATGCCAACAAACAACAAAACTACAAAATCTGCAATATATCGCAGAAATGGTAACCAAAAGTGAAATTTCTAAACGAAGCGAATTCAAGCAAAATCTTAATCGTTAAAGAATTGCATATAACACCAAAAAACATCTCTTCATCAAACAAGTAAGCAATGCTCCCACCTAATCGGATTAGAACCCCAACACCGAAAAGAGAAATACCGGAAACGCACTAAAAAATTCCGCTGAACAAAAACGACAAAGTAAAACATCAGAAAAGGTCCAGAAATTCACCACTAGACTGCCGATCGGACCCCAATCCGCTCTCTCCATTGCTGCCAGAGAGAGAGAGAGAGAGAGAGAGATGAATAGATATCCGGATGTGGGCGGATTCTGCGGATTTTCTACGGTTCGAGTGACGACGATGATGGCTACGGAAAAATAAAGACTACTTACGCTTTAAGATTGCCATAGGACATATGCGCCATTTTCATTTTCTCCTGCTCCTTCAACGTCCACCTAATTTACGCATTCCGGCGTGATTACGAAATCATTGCCTGCGGGCGCTTCCGGATGAGCGAGAGATTATTAGTAAAAGATTAAATTATCCTTATTAAGTGTACAATTTCTTCGACCAAGGGGGGTGGTACATTTTGCTTTCCGAAAGTCGGTAACAGCAACTGTCGCTGCTACAGATTTTCTGACATAAAGTCTCGAAAGATCAAGCCAAGCGTCTTGAACCACCACGTGTACAAGCATCCCGTTTTCAGACAACTTTCTGAGTCGGCACGACTCGTGACTCGTCCTGTCAAAGTCGAACAATAAAAGAATGAATTCTTTGTTTCCAAGAATCTGATAATATACGATGCTAATAGAGTTTAATGCTAATATATCGAAACGAAGATTTGTTAAATTTGTATGTGAAGATTAGACAATAAAAATATATTGTATTTGCTAGCAATTGCATGCTAATATATCGAAACAAATTTTGAACCATTTTAAAAGTTGAATGCCTGTGACGAAATAAATATACCTACAAGCATATTTTTGCTTTTCAAATGCAGATATCAGTCATGTATCCTTTTACAGTATATAGTTAAACTTTATTTAAATACGTAAAGGAATAAGTAACAAAAATCACAAACGGAAACCAACAAGACACATTTGAAGTGTTTTGGTTATGAGAAGTTCCTTCCACTGTATTTGCATAAGTAGTTTTGCACCTTAGTTATCAAAATCATGCTTAACCATTCACCACTCATGCTTATACTTTGTTAAGTGTATATGAGGCTTAAGATAAAGTTGGTATGGTTCCAAAGAGAAGATGGTTGAGATATTCTCAAGCAGGTTTAGCCATTCCAAGAAGAAGCTTAAGAACGATAATGTGTGAGAAACTAGATGCTGAATACTTGTAAATTGTTGGAAAAGGAAGCAATAAAACACTATCTTGCATTTTCCAAGTTAATTTCTATTATTGGATACGAAATTGAGTTCATAGCGACTAAAAGGTCTGGTTTTCGATGGATTTGATTGGTCTCTGTGGTTGGCTGCCTTGCATTGTCATGTATTCCCTTGCCCAATGTTAGAAAGGAAAAGCCTCCGTAGGAGTATCCAACCTCGGTGTTTAAGTACGGGAGACCTTCTCTTACAAGAGCGTATCTCATGATGAGCCATCTTGGAGAGTTCCAAGTTTCAATCCTACAGGCCCACTTCTTGACATTGCCTTTTTTGTTTAAAGTGAAATCTAACCTATGGAATTGTAGTTTCACCGTTCTCTCATATTTCTTGTTTGATTTGACGCGTGGACCTGGTACCATTCATAGTTCTTAAAATTGAAGGTGGTATCCCGAATCAAACACCCCCTTAGGTTACTCTTCCGTGGGTCACTCGGTAGACACCGCCGTTGGCCCTCACTTTTTCCCTTTACAGGCCTTGATCGTGCCCCTTCTTCACAATGTTAGGTTAAACTTCTCAAACACTACATTTCTTGTGCATAGATGCACTCTCAAATACTCGGCTTTTCGTTTATGCAATCATATCATTTGCCACAATCACTTCTTACCCATTAGGCATACGAGAATTGATCGTTGAATGAAAGAAAAGTATGTTTGACTCTCATTGTGGTATTGAACTCCAAGTGCAGTAAGAAAAGAAAGCTTTTCCCTTTCTTTTTTTAACAATGACGAGGCTGAAGCAAGATGAACACCCTGGGAATTGAACTCATGACCTTCAACTTGTTGAGAGTGACCCTAGCTCGGTGAGCTGTTGCTCTTTGTGCAAAAAGGGTTTTGAACTTATTAAGTGCAATATGAAAATAACTCTGCCAACAGAAAGCTCTCCATATCAAACAGCAGCTCTGGAAGCATCATTTCTCCAGCAGAGTTTATCCTAGAATGAGAACCACGAGAACTAACTCCTCCCCAGGCTATCTTCTCTTGAATGTGAAGTATAATAACCCAGCAAGATTTCCTCTAATCAACATATTCACTTGGGTATATCAATACGCAATCTAGACAGAGACCGCCCTTAGAGTGTGTACAATCGATCTGAGTCATGGAAAATGCAATCTTAGTAAGAGCATCGGAAGGACCAACAACAAAGTCACCCACATGATAATGCATCCAAGTCCCACTGTTATGTTTCGTGGTTTTATCGTGTCCATTCTTCTCAGGATCATCTATATAGCACTGGCAATAGGCATGTTGGCCACCAGATGTAGATAGTTCAAAGCGGACAGGCTTTAGATCCCATCCATGGACATGTTCAACCTTGCAGGTGCGTCTGCCTAGTCGTTTAGCAGGCCGTCCCAGTTGAATCCTAAAGAAGAGGCTATATGTTCCAGGTGGAAATTGGAACTCAAATTCGCTCTCTACTTCAAACCACCATATCTGTTGAAGATATGCAATTTCGTGGAATCTGCAAGATTGAAAAGCTTCACCTTAGCAATAGGAATATTTGGTTAAGCATCATCCCATATATTTGGCAACACAGAAGTATTAGAGTCCACGCATAACAGCAGGAATAGGATCGCTGGAGGAAGATTTACTAGAGAGAGAGAGATCATACATAATACACCTAACTGACATTGAGCAGGAAAATTATGCACGAGCACACGCGTAATTTCAGTCTCGCTTTAAACAGAAAGGAGCAACTTTGAGGAAGGGAAAGGGAAAAATCCATCTCTGTTTGTCCATCCCATTCTTAGCTTCTGCATGGAGTACTCTCTCTCTCTCTGAGGCACACACACACAGACGCTTACCCATGCAAATCCGGAGCTTATCCCCTATGCAGCTCTATGTTGTTCAAGATCCAGTTTGAACTAAAATTGGAGCTTACAGTTTGAAGTTTTCTATGCGAATCCAACAATCGATTTTGGCAATCAACCAAAACTTTCAGTGAGAGTCACACTTCCAAAAAATTTGAAGTACTCGTCTTTCAGGAATAAGGACACTCTTGTCTTGATTAATCAAGGATAGCAGGCAGGTGTTTCTCAATTAAACCAAGGTCCACGTTTAAACATGCACAGCTGAGAAAACAAATTCGCAGTTTTTGAACTACAAATGCGGTCATAATGAATTTCTACCTGGATTCATCACTGGGGATAAAGTTCCAGTATCTCCGGTCATCAATTCCTGTTATTGACATGGCTTTAGAAGAAACTGCCAAGCATACAGCACCCGTGGTCTTCTCCAACCAAACTTCCTGAGGATCAAACGATTATTCTACCTTAAGTAAATAGCCAATTGATTGTCAGCTCCTTAGTTTGGTTGTGCAATATAGTTTTCTTGCTTATATATGGTCCATCTCCCCATGAAGTCATAATATCAAGATAGGCTATAGGTGCCGCATAGAGCTAAAACATGAAAACATATACACCAACTTCTAAACAAAAAATTTGCAAATATTCTTAATTTAGGATAAAGATAATGACATAGTTTTCAATATAATGCTATGTTCAGTTGCCCACTTCGTGCTCTCGGCTAGGCCAAACAGATAACCAATTTCTAAACAAAAAAAATTGAAAATATAACAGTTGCCTTCTTAGTATTTAGTATAAAACTAATAACATACTGTTTAGTATGATACTAAGCTCGACCACTCTACATAGTGCTCTCATATAGGCCAAGCCTACAGCCTGCAGACAATTAGATTGATTGGGAGGGCATGCATTTAATTAAATACAGAAAGACATGAGAAACTAAATCAACCACATTGTCCTACATGGCCTATTTTATAGTCCCATCGGTCTTTCCTTGTGTAACTGCACATCCATCAACATTTTCATTTTTGTTGAGGATGAACAGTAAAGCGTGGGACTTATACAGCATAGATATGACAATTCATCAGATTAACTGTAAGTACAAGGTACACTAAAGGAATTCACACATGTGATACTACATGCCAACCACTTGTTTCAGGAGAAGACGTACACTACAGGAACCAAAATGTGGCATCTGTGTCTCACAGGTCATACCATGTTTAACCTGAAATCTTACCGCTCAAGAACAACTGCTTTGTTGAAGATACACAATAAATGAGATTCTCTCATACAGGAGTGAGCTTTATATCTTCAAACTCATAGTACGTTTTTCTTGTCAAGGAATAGAATCTAGTTTATTTTGTTAAGAAACATAAAATGTCCAGACAAAGTACAGTTTCCCAAAGAAGATAAGCATAGAAATTGCAATTTGAGAATGATAAGATGACCCTATGCGCATAAACATTAGTATTACAACCAGGTCTTCTATGCATCTTTTAGAGTCCAAGCAGATCTCACATTTATTCAGCAACACCCCTCAACAAACATGAAGTTTAAAGTTCCATAATCTTCAGATGACTCATTCATTCGTGCCTCACTGACCAAGTGCATTATTTGACCCAGTGACTCAGCTAGCCGCATATGTTCTACTATTTCAAACAATAACAATTTAGCCTTTTCCCATACTAGATGGGATTGGCTTCATGGGTTCTTTATTTCCATAGAGCTTGATCCCGTGTCAGTTAACTTACCATAAGCTAAACCGTTCTTTATTATTTTCTTCCAACACTTTGTATCTTCCTCTTCCTCTTTTAACATTTTCACTATCTATTTCTTACTGGAGCTTCTTTTGGTCGTCTTTCCACGTGTCCAAACCATCTTAAACAATTTTTTCCCTCATTTTGTAGTATGTTGGTGCCACTCCTAATTTGTTTCTAATAACCTCATTGCATATACAGTCTTTCTGTATGTGACCAAACATCCATCTCAACATCTTTATTTATACTACAAACATCTTTTGTTCATATTGATAATTAACTGCCCAACACTTATAAATATATATCATAGCAGGTCTAATTGGTACTCTATAATATTTATGTATCTCCTTGTCATATCAAATATCTCATGCACCTCTCCATTTTAACCAATGGCATTAATTCTACTATTTCAAAGAGAGTGACAAAACATTAAATTACACAAACAAGAGTAGCATAATCCAATGAATACCTTAGAACTTAGAAGCCATACCAGACAATATAGGTTAGTAATGCATGCTACAGGGAGAGACACTAGACATGCACACCCCAAACTGAGTTTGGTCTGCCTGAAACTTATAGTGTTTTACCTGTATCTCATGGTTTACAAACATATATTTTGTGAATGAAAAGCTGACTAGCACAATATGATTTCAATGTTAGAGAGCAATTCATCAGTATTTGATAATGAGTCTGTAACTCATTGGGACAGGAACTGGTTAACAGTAAACACCGGTTGTCCTGGTGGTTGCCTAACTTATATACAAACACTCGCAGATAAAAACAGAGTCGTAGATATAGTAGAGATGCAGGTAAGTAGTAATACTACATCTCACAAGCTCAGTAAACAAAGTGTTGCAGCTACTTGACTGTTCTCTTCTTTGTCCTGTTTTTCTGATTGTCAAGCTAGGGTTAGACGGATCTCCAAAAGATGCACAGCCTGCCTATGGAACTCTTAAGTTCCTTCACCTAAAAGGCTTTTGAGCCTACACCCCATCCAGGAATATGGCACACCTCCAGGTCATTTAATTACTGGTATCCAGAATCTTACCTACCCTAGCATTCTCATCAGCATGCATTCAACTAGTATTCAGCAGTCTCACTCTTTTCATCAAGGTTATTATGATTTTAGTAGTCTCCATTACATGATTCTGGCATGCAAGCAGCATCACATCTGGGCAAAAAGAATTCTGCATTCTCATGCTGAAACTTATAAGAGTAAGGGAAAATACAAACCAACAAAAACCAATTCCTACACACACCTTCTTCAGTGCATAACAACAAGCTCAAATCCCAGAGCTATGCCACTCCACAAACAGGCCACCCACACACGTAGAAAAGAAATCAACAGAATGGCATAAAGAAGATGAGCAATATTGTCTTGTATCATGCATATCATACGATAAGTATGGCATAAAGAAGATGAGCAATATTGTCTTGTATCATGCATATCATACGATAAGTAACGATACATATGTCAATGCAAAAAATCAGTTTGATACACCTGATAGACATGATCCCCTACACTCATCTCATGTTTTCACAAGTGATAAGGAGATTTTTCCAAATTGTTAATTGAGTGGCTTGATTTAAAGGATTTCAAGAATTCAAAGAGTGCTTCTGTCAAGGTACTTTGCACATTTCTTTGGATTTGATGTATCAAATCATCTCTCTTGTGTATGTTTGAGGGTTTGATTTTGAATGCATTCAAGTGGTTTCTAGGTAATCGCTCAGTCTTATGTTTTTTGGTGATTTTGACTTTTCTGTTCCAGTTTGTGATGACTTTTGTCTTTGTCCAGTGAATCTCATAATGTGAGCATTTTGGGCAGGAAAAGCAAGGAAAGAATATTATTTGTATTATCACTCTTGTTCTTGTGATGTTCCAATGAGTAGAGTTACTTGCATGAAGGAACGTCTTGCAAGGATGACTCAAATGTTCTAGCATGTCATATAGTGCTACCACAAATAAAGGTTGATACGATTCAAGAATTGGAAGCAAATGTAACAAAGAAGAGAACTATGCTATTGCTAACCACAGTATGCTTGTATTAGCGTTTAAAACTTTTAAAGTTTTTCTTAATGATGTTGCTATGTAGAACGTAACTCCGCCCACGTAAGGGATCATCCTTGCATGGCTGATCCCAAGCCCATATAAAGGAGGAAGGTTGTGTTAGGCTTCTGACAGCCAGCGTAAAACTTTGTCGGATTTTTATACCATGGATTACACAAATTATGAGCATTGCTTTGGGGCGTCCCCACCTAGCGACACGCTGCAGAGCCCAAATGCAGTGAAACGTAAGTAAGGGCCACTATATTTTCGCCCGGACGTAGTGAATCAATTGCAGAGAGGGTTCCCACATCATGGATGGGTGTGGATAAAGGATAGTGTAGTAGACATACAACGATATAGTGACTGAATCATGACATTGAAATTAGTCTTAGGAGAAGAGGTTTTGAATATAGTTTGTGCTTATGCACCCCGAGTAGGACTAGAAGATAGTATAAAGACAGTTTTTTGGGAAGAGTTAGATAAGGTGATTAAAAGAATTCCACAAAGGGAGATGATTTGTTTAGGAGGAGACTTAAATGAACATGTTGGTAAAGAGGCATTAGGATGTCAAGGTATTCATGAAAACTTTGGTTTTGGAGATATAAATGAGGAAGGTAGGGAGATTTTAAATTTTGCTATGGCATTTGATCTCTTTATAGTCAATGCAATCTTCAAAACATGAGATGAACATTTAATTACTTATAAAAGTGGCTTATCACAAACACAAATTGATTACTTTATTTGTAGAGAAAAAGATAGAGTGTGTTGTAAAGATTGCAAGGTAATTTCAGGAGAAAGCTTAACCACCCAACATCGACTTTTAGTTATGGATTTACAAATAAAAAAATGGACAAAGAAGAAAAGAGTGCATCGAGTTGTTCGGACTAAATGGTGGAATCTCAAAAGCGATAAAGAATATATATTTAAACGGAAAATCCTTCAAGGAGATGCTTGGAATTACACCTTGTGATATGTGGAACAATATGGCTACACATATTAGAAAAGTGGCGAAAGATGTGTTAGGTGAATCTAAGGGAGGTGTACCTGCACAAAAAGAAGCATGGTGGTGGAGTGAAGTAGTGCAAAATAAAATCAAGGCAAAGAGGGCATGTTACAAATTATATTATGGTAAGAAAACTAATGAAACTTTAGAGGCTTATAAGAAAGCAAAGAAGGAAGCGAAAAAGGCCGTCAGTGAAGCAAAAGCTAAAATTTGGGAGGATTTATATAAAAAACTCAACTCAAAAAAGGGTGAAAGAGATATTTTTAGGATAGCTAGGGCTAGAGATAAGAAAACAAAAGATCTTAATTCTGTTAGATGCATTAAAGACGATGATGAAAAATTCTAGCAAATGAAGATATAAGAAATAGATGGAAAACTATGTTTATAAGATTTTTAATGAAAATAAAGATGTTAGTATTAGCTTAAGAGAGTTAGTCAAATCAGAAAAGTATATAAACCACAATTTCTACCGACATATTCAAAAGAATGAAGTCAAAGAGGCTCTTAAACATATAAAGGGTGGTAAATCAGTAGGACCAGACAATATTCCCATAGAAGTGTGGAAAATCCTAGGAGAAATAGGAATCACTTGCTCACAAGACTATTTCATGAAATATAGAGAAACCAAAAGATGCCCAAGGAATGGAGAGCGAGTACACTTATACCCATATATAAGAACAAAAGGACATTCAAAATCGTGCAAATTATCGGGGTATCAAGTTAATGAGCCATACTATGAAATTGTGGGAAAGAATTATCGAACTTAGGTTAAGACAAGTATCGAGTACAATAGAGAACCAATTTGGATTCATGCCAGGCAGATCTACTATTGAAACGATTCACCTTTTGAGACGTCTTATGATATTTATTGATATAGAAAAAGTTTATAATAGGGTACCGAGGGAGGTTCTTTGGAGAACCTTGGAAAAAAGAGGTATCTCATTGACATACATAAACCTTATAAGAGACATGTACGATGATACAAAAACAGGTGTGAGGACTCATGAAGGAATAACAAACTTCTTTGAAGTAAATATTGGATTACATCAAGGATCAATTTTAAGTCCATACTTATTTATAATGGTGATTAATGAGTTAACAAAACATATTCACGATGAGGTACCTTAGTGTATGTTATTTGTAGATGACATTGTGTTAGTGGAGGAGTCTAAGGAAAAAGTTAATAGAAAATTGGAACTATAGAGAGAAACATTAGAAAGTAAAGGCTTCCGACTTAGTAAAACAAAGACAGAATATATGGAATATAAGTTTGATCATTTGGTTACTTCAGAGGACATAGAAACTAAAATTGGCACACATTGCATCTCCCAAAAGGAAAGTTTTAAATACCTAGGGTCAATTTTTCTGAGTGATGGAAGAATGGATGAAGATATTACGCATAGAATTAATGTTGGTTGGTTAAAATGGAGAGGAGCATCAAGTATTCTTTGTGATAAGAAGATACCATTAAAGTTAAAAGGTAAATATTATAGAGCAACAATTAGACCAACCATGTTTTATGGTTCTGAGTGTTGGGTAGTTAATCATCAACATGAAACAAAAAATGACTGTGACAGAAATGAAGATGTTGAGATGGATGAGTGGTCATACAAGAAAAGGCCGTATACATAATGAGGTTATTAGAAATAAATTATGTGTGGCACCAATAGAGGATAAAATGAGAGAATCGTTTAAGGTGGTTTGGACATATAGAAATAAGATAAAAAAAAACCTATAAGAAGGTATGAAAAACTAGATTTTGAAAGTATTAAAAGAGGTAGAGGACGATCAAAAAAGTGTTGGAAATAAACAATAAAGAATGATCTAGCTTATTGTGAGTTAACTACTAATATGGCCGGTGTTGTATGACGTGTATCGTATCGCGTATCATTGGGCTCCACGATACGAGCGTATCGTATCGTATCATACTTTAATATTAAAATAATACAAAAATTATTTAAAAAATCAAGAAAATTAGTAAAAATCCAAAAAAAATCTGGAAAAATCTGATAATTGCTTTAAATTCATATAATGCAAAGTTTAGCACAGATTGAACATTCAACATTGAACAATTGCATCCAAAATTACATATTTTGAAGCAAAAAATGAAATACATTTACATTTTACATATTACAAATTTGTATCAGGATTATTAACTAAATAATCTTCATCTTTTACTTGATAAAGATTCAAAGTTTCTCATCACCTTCTGCTTTAAAATGAAAATCTTCATCTCCTTTATGATGTTGTTGTACTTCAAATTAATTCATGCAATGTCTTCTTCGGTTAGGAGTGCATTTTCTTCGTTATCTTCCATAATCCACTCATCTAATATATCAAAATTAACAAACTACTATCTTTGTACATGTAGTTGTCATATTTGCTAATTTTCATATGTGAGCAAAACAATGAGCTCAATTTCTTTGATTATTGACTCTATGACACCTCAGTGATGTGATATTATTACTTGATGATATCCTTTTTTCTCTTACGACTAGCTTTTTAACTAATGCTTGAGCTTCATTTCTCACTTCACAAACTGAGTTAAGCCTCACACACATTGATCATGTTCAACTCAATGGAAGTCACGTAAGGTGGTGAAGTTGTGAAATGCCCACTCAATGAACCGAGACAACCAAATGTTTTTAATTGTTTGTGATCTCATGAAATTAGAAACTGCTAGCTGAAATATACCTAAAAGTTGGCAACAGAAAGGAAAATGATTTTGTCATAATTTTTATTTGTTTATAAATTATTCTTATTCAATAAATAAAATTATAAACTCAAATTACAAGCATAGGGAAGTGAAGAGAGACTAGAAACCTCCAAAAAAAAATTGAAAAAATAATAATAATTTTTTTTGGGTGTATCGCCCGTATAGTACGATACGGGCCGTATTGTATGATACAATACCGTATCGTATCGTGGCACGATACGATACGTATCACACCGTATCTTCCGATATGGTGCGATACAGATAACACTGAATATGGCACATGATAGGGCTATGTGGAAACAAAGAATTCATGTAGCCAACCCCATCTAGTATGGGAAAAGGCTTAGTTGTTGTTGTTGTTATGTTGCTATGTAGAATGTGATATGGTAGACTATGTCACATGCGTGCGGGTGCGGGATACGGCAAATTTCAAAAATTTTGAGTGCGGTCACACGGCTAGGGTATATAATATTATATATTCTATATAATATTCAAGCTACATAAATCAATCATAATACAACTAGTATTTGCTAATTTTGGGTGCACGTAGGTATCAATTAGCAAGTTCCCTCATAATGATGTGAAACTTACAATGATTTTACGAGCTGCAAAATATCCAAGTTATGGATTCAAAGAGTTTTGAGATCTTTTGTAGGATATAACATATACTAGTTGTGCTAGGATCCACTAGTGATGTCATACTCTTATGTTCTATTGATCTGGCAATGTTCCTGGTCTTTAAATGTGTTTGGTGACAGAGATTATTCTGTGCAAAGGCATACAGTATGGAGTCCAATTGTTCACACCCAAAATCATTCAAGCATCTTTATATTGTATAAAGCTACAATACTAAGTACACAACTTTATATTAAAGCAAAACATATAAATGGTAAACAACTACTAATTTCATCATACTACACAAATCAATCTTCATTATCCGGACCCATTTATCCGTGAGTTACAAAAAAACAAAAAATTTGCAAAATTTTTTTTTAGACATGCCACACCGACACGGTGTCGGTGTCGCACCAGTGTCAGGGTCGACACTCCACCCCTTAGAAGTGTCTGTGTGACTTAGATGGTAGATATGTGCTTTAATATAACTTGGGGTTTAAAGTTATTATTTGTTGATGCATGGTTTTATTGGTTACTATTTATCTGTTAAGAATCTTAAGATCGTTAATTTATTCATGAATGGCATCATCTTATTGTTGCTAACTTGCTGTGTTATTCAAATGATTTTTCATGTTTAGTAGTTTTCTTTTTACAAATTTTTAGGTTTTCATTTCACAATTTTCTGTTTTCTATTTATTTTTTATATTCTAATATACCGATAAGGCCAATACATATCAGCTGCATCGTATAGGTCAACTTTTACTATATGCATTACATATTGATACAGATAACCTTGATTGAAAGATAGAAGCAATCCTACACGCATAAATGCTAAATCAATGATGGAATGTCGGATTCATTGAACGTTTTATGGATGCTCAATAAGCAGCCACATAACCAAACTCTCCTATCTACTCCCGTTATCTAGTCTAAAACTACTAAAGGACGACTGAAAATTAGTATGCCATGGTCGTCAACTTATCCCATTAAAGCTGGATAAAATTATACTAGCACTATTGATTTAATCTTTCATATGTTCAGTTTGCTCAAGTAAATAACATGAGATCAAACAAAGCATTCAGCAACTTTCCCGAAAACAAACCCCAACTCCAAGACAACATACAGGATTTAGTTACTCCACTGTCTGCATTTCCACCACAACAAAAATCCTTTGTGAAATGGCACGAAGCACTGCAAAGTTTTCAATGACAACGCTAAACAAAATTCAGACCATTACAATTCCTTGGTATAATGGCAGGAACCGTTGCCTGCATCAAAAAGACCGCCAAACAATTCCTTTGTGAAATGACACGAAGCAACACACATTTCAGAAGCACTGGCTAACAAAATTCAGTCCATTATCACAGTTTCTTTACGAACAGCACAACACAATTCGCAGTTCAAGAAGACCATGCCTAACAAAACTCGCACTCAAATGTTCCTCCTCGTCCATTGGCAAAATCGGCACATTCTGGAAGAAATTCAGTCACCAGACATAGAAAAACTACCAAAACACATAAATTACTGAAACCACAACTTCATGCACACACGCAGAGAGAGAGAGAGAGAGAGAGAGAGAGAGAGAGAGAGAGAGAGAGAGAGAGAGAGAACCTTGGTGGCCTTGTCGAAGGGGTTGTGACGGCTAAGGATGGCGAAGACGTCCTTCTTGCTGAGGGAGGAATCGAGGAGTAAGGGTTCCGGGAAAAGCCTGGCGAGGAGGTACCGGTAGTTGGTGGGCAGCTTGGCCTCCCATACGACGTCGGCGGAGGCGGCGCTGCGGAAGGAGCGGTTGAGGCGGGCGAGCTTGCAAATCTCCGGCGGGGTCAGGTACATGAACACCGCCGCTATGCAGCTCTCCGGGATGTCCCTCAGCCCCGGCTTCACTGACCCCTCGTTGCTGTCCGTCAGGCTCGTCAGGTTCGCCCCCATTAACGGGACAACCCTCCCTGCAGACTCTCACCAACCAAGTTTTGAACAACGAATCAGCTGCTCAATAACCCACAACAACTTGAAGAAGTACCAAGAATTCCTTCTTTCCCACCAACTCTCTCTCTCTCTCTCTCTCTCTCTCTCTCTCTCTCTCTCTCACACACACACACACACACACACCTTTATACCTCGACAAGAAATCTTCCGATCTTACCCAAGAATCTATCTTTTCCTTCGCCCCTGCATTGGACGACCAAACTCTCCCCGTCTCTCCACCAATAGTCCCTCTTCCCTCCCTTTCTCCGAAACATAACCTCTCTCTCTCCCTCTCTCTCTCTCTCTCTCTCAAAATCAAAACCTGTGGGTGGACGGGGAAACAGCGGATCTTTAACTTGGGATAATACGGGAAGATCCGGGACAAGGTGTACGTGGACGGCAAATCTTGTTCGTTTTCAGAGGAATTCGACGTCATTTTCCACGACTTAGCTTTTGTGTGGAATCAAAAATCGAGGAAGGTGAGCGTCTGTGGACCGGTGGTTGAGGAAAGGGAGGAACCGGCACGTGCTGGGACCCATAGACCCTCCTCTTCTGGTTAACAATACCCAGGCGGAGTAACCCCGATTGCTTGGAACGTACTTCACATGGAGGCACACTGGAACAAAGCAATAAGGGATTTCTTTTTAAATGCATTTTTCAATTAAACGACTACTACTCCTTGTTAAAGATGACGCCGATAACACAAACTAGAGCGCGACCACACTAACAACTCATGTTACAAGAGGAGGCTGAAGCCTTAACACACACGTGCATCCTTTAGGAGTCGAACTTCTCACCGACAGCAACAGCGTGCTGAGAACCTTATAATTGAGCTAACTCTCTGAAAACATACACTAAGAACTCATGTTGAATGCTAATATAGCACAAGTTTGAACATCATGGTCAAAATAGTGTTGCAGGGAGCGACATATATTTCATCGTGTTAGGGGGGCAAAACATGAATCTCAACCATATATTCACTCTAAAATATAGGTCTTAGTGTAAATTTTCAAAATTTCAGGGGAGGCAGCTGCCTCCCCACCCCTATGTGTAGATCCGCCATTGATCATGGTGACGAAAAATCCATATAATTTTATCTTACTTAGTGTGGGACAAGGCTTAGTTTTGCTTTTGGTTGATTAAACCTCTCATAAAAACTACCATCAATCCGATCCTCATTGTGTTTGGGCCCAAATGGTGCGACAGGTCGGAATGGCACGAGATAAGTATGCCTTGGGTGCAATTTTTCAGTCAAAACTCGAGCCGAGGGTGAGTTGAAGGTTCAGGTGACATAGCTCATGGCTTGGTCTATAAAGTTGTTCAAATGCTGGGTTAAGTGATACAAGGTTGGACTATGAGGTTGAATTGGTAATACGAATCTCTCATAGTGAAATGACAGTTTCTTTCTTAATTGGCACTAACAGAAACCTGTATTAACTTCTTATTCTGCAAGAGAGAACAGCTTCTGGATTGGAGAATCAAGTAGTGGATGTGAAGGCATCGGGTCTATCTATTACCAGATATGGCTCTTGAGATTTGGTATCTGAAACTAGATCCAAATACTAATAGATCTGAATTTTGTTTATTTGGGTATATGGATTGCTATTTATGATGTTATCCAGCAGATATCCAATACACAAATTTGATTACATTGTATTTTGTCAGATGTAACTTAACCTTTCATATTCGATTGTGTATCCGACTATCCCATTATTCGATTAGTTGAATTATGCAAAGCCATATCCGATTCAAAACCAATTTGTTTACCACCTGTTCTCGTAAGAAGTGACAACATAATTCTAATGGCACTTGCAGAAACCCGCTGGCAGAGTTTTAATTTTCTGCATCAAACCACCATACTTCCAAAACTTGCGGGACTTTAGGTTGTATCACAAACTCATTAAGCAATATATCTTTTCTATGTCATACGCTACAAGACGATCATGTATTTTAGAGTTGATTCCTTACAATCAGTTCAAGCATGGCGGATCAACCAGTGAATTTTGTTTCGAACGAACACAACATTCTAATTGTTGGGCAGCTAAAGCAAACATGGAAAAGAGATTCACTTCATCAGGAGGCATCATCTTCTTTTGTTTATGATGGGGAGGCTAAAGCTAGGTATGCACGCCCTAGGTATTGAACCCATAACCTTTATCTTGTGAGTTAAGCCTTCGGCCAAGCAAGCTAATGCTGTGAGTGATAAATTCTCTCCAATTAGGAGGATCCGATATTCCTGGCATCAAGAGGATTCACATGAAAAGGAATGATTTTCCTCATATATGGATCCTTTTCATAGGAAAACCAAATATGCCCATGTATCGCATGTTGATCTAATTTTCCTTCCATTTTTTTGGGGATGTAGATGCGCCACTGCTCACAGCGACCACCACATATAATTGCAATTTCGTGAAAATAAAAGGAAAATACTATAATGCTTTGGACCCATGAAAACAAAAGAAAAAAAGAAATTAACTTCATCTTTGAAGCCATGAATCAAGGCAAGGGCCCAAAGCCTCTCGCCTGAATTTCCTGAACATAAAACGGTAAAAGCTTTGCACTCTGCGTCAATGCTCTTGGCTCTCACTCTTATTTTTGTGACCTTTGACAACCAGCATAACACTTTATCGAATTTTTTTATCAAAGCACAACTTTCCGGCAGTATCAATTCACAGGATGTTAACCACCCTACGTGGTGTTGGGAAAGGCTTGGTCGAGACTTGATGTGAAGGCATCTCGAAAGCCTTCAACAAAGTGCATAAAGCATTCTCATGATCGTATATAAAGTTAAGTTCACACCCCCAATTATTTTAATGGAAACCTTGAAAGAGGCATTGGATATCATCCAATTTTTGAAGATCTCTAGATATGGAGCAGCTTTAAGGAACTTTTTGTTGGTATAAGAAAGTTGAAATCTTATTTTGTAAACTTTGAAGTCTTCTGCCACACCAAGTTGAAATTAAAATGGGCCTTTAACAGCCAATTATACCTTGCATCGAGAGCGTTAGCTCAATAACAGGGAGCTCTAGCACTGTTGTTGCTGGTGGGAAGTTCAACTCTCAGAGGGTGCACATTTATGTTAGGCTTCGGCCTCCTCTTGTAACAAAAAAAAAGACGCCATTTAACAAACCTTTATGAACCAAAGCATGCGGAACATACCATGATCATGCTATCTCGAATGCCTTAACAAACCAAACAAAAACAAGCCAGGGAAGAGTTGGAACCGAGTCAATCTGTGAGTAGCTTAATCCATTTACCGGCTCTCTTATTGTTATATTTTTTAGACAAAAATAGTGGAAAATTATTGGCCAGTATAAAAATTCATAAACTGTTTGTGTATAACCATATGAAGTTTTATTACAAAGGGCATACTAATAGAGATAAATTAAGCCTTATTCCACACTAAGTTGGTGTCTGCATGAACTTTTAGTCCCCATTGTGCTAATCTTTTCTTGTTTATTTTCAACACTTTAGAGGCCTTCCTCTTCCACTCCTTAAAGCATTGATACATCTATTGTTCAGACCTTATGAAAGTGCATTTAAACTACCTCTCAAAAATTTTCAAACCACCTTAAGTATTCAAATCCACCTCGCCTTTTATTATACATTAGCAAGATAACTCCATTAACAGCAATGGTGGATCTACATTGAGCTCAGGTGGAGCATCCTCCCAGCCCAAAATTTAAATGATCAACAGAAAAAGAACACGAACCATGAACTATTTCATCTCACCTACAAAGATTTCCAGATCTGCCACTGATCAACAAGAAACTAAAGTACATTGTGGGAGGCAAGATTTTGAACCTCCATGGACCATGATCGCTTCTTCAGTCCAAAATCAAAATATCTAAAAAAGAATAGAAGATCTTTCTATAGCGTAAGCAACTTGCTCCTAACCACTGAACAAGTTGTTTACAACACACCTCACAATTTCAATATTTGGATTAAATTTCCATATTTTCAAAGTTTTTAAAATATCACTAATATCACTGACCATGATAGCACAGAAAAGAGTTCTCTCTTTAAAAGATCAATAAAAAAGTATTGGCTCAAGCTGAGAGAACTAAGTGGCCTGGATACATTTAGCCCTTTGTGGTCCTGATCACCATTACTCATCATTGAGCGATCAAAAGATCATGCTTATCTTCAGCATTAAATCTTATTGTCGTTGTAAGACGAAAACGAAGACGAAGATAAGCATCTATAGGGGGTCCCCTAAACAAACTTATTTATATTTCCTGTCATAACAAGTTAGCATCTTTGTGCTATTTGGTAGGCCAACCTTGCGTTGCCCGGGCAAAATATCTCAGTACCAGGAAAAGGTGAAGACGGGATACGTCCAAAAGCATGACTGGAACCAACCTTGAACATCAATTTGCAAGTTTGCATCCGTTTTTCTGGCAGACGGGTCGACTCATAATTTGAAGATCATGATTTTGATAACTGAGGCATGCATCTGCCTCCCCATTGTAACAAAACATCAAATCATTGAACTGAACACAAGGAGGTGAAGCCTAACATACAAGTCAATCTTTTCATGGCTGTCTAAATGGGGCAACCGAGAAACAAAGATAGGCTCTTCATACACTAGAGGTTGGTGTTTTCTAGAAGTAGAAGTCAAATAACTCTGAATCCAACTGAATTGACGATTTGAATCCAATCGCTGGCAAATCAATATTAGGCTGCCTAATAGGCTAGGTCATTTTCTAATTTTCTAATTATTAAATTTTTCATAAAGAAACATTCACTTTGTACCTTATAGTATGCGAATATGAGACCTAATCCACATTTGCCAGTCAAAAGGTAATGTCATTGGATTTTGTTTAGTAATGGATTTGCATGCAAAAAAAAAGTTGATAAAGAATAATAGAGTGTAAAAGGTTATTCGGACCATATGGTGAAACTTCAAATGTGAGAAAGAAGATATATTTAAACAAAAAGTTTTTCAAAGAGATACTTGAAAGTACGCCTTATGATACGTGGAACAATATGACTATACATATTAAAGAAGTGATAAAAGATGTGTTAGACGAATCTAAGAGAGGCGTAGTGATATTAAACAAAGCTTAGTGGTGGAGTTAAGTGGTGTTAGATAAAATCAAGGCAAAGAAGGCTTGTTATAACAACAACAATAACTACAACAACAACTAAGCCTTTTCCCATATAAAGAAAGCTTGTTACAAATTGTATTATTTTAAGAATACTAGTGAAACTTTAAAGACTTATAAGAAAGCAAAGAAAGAAGCGAAAAAAATCATTAGTGAAACAAAAGTCAAAATTTGAGAGGATTTATATAAAAAGCTTAACTCAAAAGAAGGTAAAATAGATTTTTAGAATAGCTAAGACTAGAGATAAGAAAACTAAGGATATTACTTTTGTTAGATGCATAAAAAATGAGGATGAGAAAATTCTAGTCATGAATGATGATATCAAAAATAAATAAATAAAATATTTCTATAAGCTTTTAATAAAATATATATTATAGTATTAGATTAGGAGAGTTAGCCAAATCAGAAAAATATATAAACCATAATTTCTATCAACGTATTCAAAAGAATAAAGTCAAAGAGACCCTTATATATAAAGGTTGGTAAATCTTTAGAACAAAACAATATTCCTATATAAGTATGAAAAATACTACGAGCACTTGACTCACAAGACTATTTAATGAAATATGTAAAACCCAAAAGATATTGAGGAATAGAGAAACAATATACTTATACACATATATAAGAACAAGCGAGACATTCAAAATTGTGTAAATTATTGATGTATCAAGTTAATGTGTAATACTATGAAATTATAAAAAAGAATTATCGAACGTAGATTAAGACAAGTATCGAGTACAATACAGAACGAATGTAGATTCATGCTTGGTAGATATACTATTGAAGTGATTCACCTATTGAGATATCTTATGAAATATTTTAGAACAAAAAAGAAGAACATTCCCATGATATTTATTAATCTAAAAGAATTATGATAGGGTGCCAAAAAATATTTTTTGGAGAACTTTATAAAAGAGAGGTATCTCATTGACATTTGTAGATCTTATATATGATGGTGCAAAAAAATATGTGAGGACTCGTGAAGTAATCATAACTCCTTTGAAGTTAATTTTGGGTAGGGATCAACTTTAAGTCTATATTTATTTATATTGGTCATTGATGAGTTAACATAATATATTCAAGATGAAGTAACTTGTGTATGTTACTTTTAGATGACATTGTGTTAATGGACGAGTGTAAGGAAAAAGTTAATAAGAAATTGGAACTATAGAGAAAAATATTAGAAAGTAAAAACTTTTGACTTAGTAAAACAAAGACAGAATATATGAAATGTAAGTTTGATCATTTGTGTATTTCAAGAGAACATAGAAATTAAGATTGGCACACATTAGATCCCTCAAAAGAAAAATTTTAAATACCTAGGGTCAATTTTTCAGAGTGATAGAAAAATTTATAGAGATGTTATACATAGAATTAATGACAGTCGTTTAAAATGGAGAGGGGCATCATATATTCTATGTGATAAGAAGATACCATTAAAGTTGAAAGGTAAATATTATAGAGTTGTTAAAATGGAGGACATCAAGTATTCTATATGATAAGAAGATACAGTTAAAAGTTAAAATGTAAATATTATAGAGCAACAATTAGACTTGCTATAAGTGTTGAACAATTAATCATCAACATGTACAAAAGATGTCAGTGACAGAAATGAAGATGTTGAGATGGATGAGTGGTCACACCGTATACATAATGAGGTTATTGAAAACAAATTGGGAGTAAAATCAATAGAGGATAAAATGAGAAAAAATCGTTTAAGATTGTTTGAACATGTAAAAAGATGACTAAAGGAAGCTTCCGTAAAAAGATGTGAAAAACTATATCGTGAAAATATTAAAAAAGAGATGACCACAAAAGTGTTGAAAAAAATAATAGCGAATGATCTAGTTTATATTGAGTTAACTGCTAGCATGACACATGATAAAGCTATATTAAATCAAAGAATCAAAGTAGCCGACCCTATCTACTCCATCTACTGTGGGAAAAGGCTTAGTTGCCATGTAATTATACATGTAAGCACCACAACAATGGCACATCAGCACAAGCAAATAAAATATGCTGATATGATACTTATGTGGCAATGGCACATGCTGCGTCAGCAAAATTAAACTTCGTATTAGTGGTTAGCTGCTAATGTCAAGATATTGTAAACCATAAGTAACTAAAGTGTAAAAAAAACCTCTAACGCTAAGTGTCAATTTTGAAGTACACAGCATGCAAAAGTGAAGTTTCCACAATTTTCATCGTAGAGTGCCCACAAAGTCATGAACGGGCTTACATCAAACACTTGTTCAGTAAAAATAAAGAGAAGGATCACTTCTTTGATTCTTTGATATCTTTGCGGAAGCTCTCCAGTTGTTTGATCGACAAACCTACAAACATAATTTGATGGTTTTCAGACGGAGCTTGCGCTCACAATCTTTTCACGCCTAACCAAAATGCGCTTCCAAGTGATTCCGCTCATAACCGATATAAGCCCGAAGGCACCGTGAAGCAGGTAATACATCTAAATTTCACAGAGCAGGAATGACAAACGAACGTCTAAGAAGCAAGAACTAGTTACCCAATATGGCAGAAAAATTTACACGCATAGAAACTATTATACTATTATACACACAACCAACAAACCTTAATACAAGAAAGCAGTAGCACTCAGTAACCTAAAATCTCAACCTGTAATCTACAGCTTCTTGCAGCCTTTGTCCCAACGATACCAACAGATACATGAACTAATACACTAAAGCCTCGCTTTTGCAGAACTACATAAACTCCTACTTGCCACTTCCGACGGAATTATCAGTACAGAATCAAGGCAGAGACCCCCCTTCGTGTGGGTGCAATCTATCTGCATCATTGAGTACTTGATCTTTGTGGGACAGCCAGCATTAGCGATAATGAAATCACCAACATGATAATCAGTCCATTTCCCCCGTATCTGGCATGTACCTTGGGAAATTTCACTCTTTTCAGGATCTTCAAGATATTGATCCAACCGTGCATGCTGACCATTAGAAACCGAGAACTCAAACTTCACAGGCTTCAGGTTCCAGCCATGAACTTGATCATAGTTACATTGGCGGCGACCAAATCTTTTGGACACACGACCCAACTGAAGTCTGAAGTATAGGCTGTATCTTCCAGCAGGAAAATCAAACTCTAACTCACCATGTACTTCAAACCACCAAATTTGCTGGAGATAAGCAACTGCATGGAACCTGCAGTAGTGGTCCCCTGTTAGGTGACTTTAGTCTCACAAAAAGATAGAACTACCAAAGCAGGTAAATGTGAAAGGATAGTTACGAGAAAGATAACAGGTTAGAAGGCTTAGTTAATGACATAAGACAGTAATAATAAAAAATAAATCAGTTTTTTCGTCCATCCTAGAAAGTAACATCAAATCGATCCCACTGTAGAAAACCAAGCATAGACAGAGAATTTATTTATACCTCTGTGATCCGAGCTACATATTCATGTGGTTATTGAACACACACACACACACACACACAGATGGGTGTTTTAACAAAGTTCTGCCCAAAGTATGCACTTTCAGCTGGCACTAGCAAGCATTGATAAGTTGACAAAGTTGTCAAGGGTTTTGCTACCTTGCACTTTGCGAATCTTTGCATTAATGAATTTCTTCTTCCCCTAAGCTACAGGTATCACCGAAAATCTAGCAATGACACTTCAGCATGCCAATTTGTCACAGATTTCACAAGCAAAGCTACCTCAAATGCAGAAGAACAACAAGAATGTGCCAGTAAGATCTCCAAAACCAGGAAGTTCTGTCTCAAAAGTCAAAACCAATTTGTTTGGGAGACCATTCCTGTACAGCTATTGAAAGCAGCCACAAACAATATCACTTCTCAAAATACAAAAGCATCGACCAGTGAATACGCAATTCATAAAGCAATGCTAGCCCCTGGAGACAAAAACAGGATTTCAATCACTGGAAATCCCCAATCCAACAAAAATCAGCTGAGGGGCACATGTAAGAAGGTTTCAAGAATCTAGAGGACTAACCAGATAGCTTGTGAAGTAGAAAGGTCCATAACCAAAAAGTTGCAGCGAGAAAATTTTAACAAATTCAGTTGAATTTCATCATAACAATCCAAAGCAGTCAAATTTGCACGCAAGGAGTAAACAACTGCATAGTGACAGACATAACAAAAAAAAAACATTCCACACAAATGATCAAGAAACACAAATTCAGGAAGCGTCTTGTAGGGACATGATGCACATAGAAAACCTAAGATTTAGAAATCATCATGCAATAAATCTACATATAAATTGGAGATGCTTAAGCATCAAGCAGCTCTTTAGGAATAGAACAGATTAGAATCCCACCCTCCCTATCATATCCAGAGATTTCATGGACATTAAGACAGATTCTACTAATCCCTTAAAGTTCTAAACTATAAAGATCACTCTCCAAATATTACAGAAACAATTACGCATTCAGCATACAACCAAAACGTACAATAGACCCAGGATTCTTAATGTTCTCAAACTATAAGGATTTCTTTAAAACTAACAAATCTGTCACCTCAATCCCCCACCCCACCCAAACCATCTTCGTATTAATTTTTTTCTCAAGTAATCATTCAACAGTAAATCACCTCAATACCCGTACATTTCTACTTAGAGAACGACCGAATATTGCAACACAAACGCCAAAAGAGGGGGCAAAGAAGTTGGAAGAAAGCTTAACAGAGTACCAATTCAGGAAGGATGAGAAAACCCACCTAGATTCCTCACTAGGAATATAATTCCAGTATCTGCGATCGTGGATCCCTGTTATGGACATGGCCTTTGAAGAAATCGACAGACATATACCACCCGTCGTCTTCTCCAACCACACTTCCTGAGCAAGCCAATTCAGAATGTTAATAGTATCACCGTTAGGAAAAGAAAGGGAATGTCTATAAGAGGGAAAAAGTGTGGGAAGACCATGCAAAAGAAATCGATTAAAGCCTACCATCAATGACAACAATCCTCCGAAATTCCAATCATAGAAGACAAAGAACACTAAAAATCAAATAAGGAAACAAAGAAAGAAAATGATAGTACCAACCTTAGTACCACTATCAAAGGGATTGGGGCGAGAAAGAAGAGCATAAATCTCCTTCTTTGTACAATTACCCACACTCTCTGGGAACAATTTGTTCAACAAATACCGATAATTTGATGGCAACTTCAGCTCCCACACAAAATCCGCGGACGAGGCGCCTCTGAATGACTGACTCAGGCTTGCTAGTCTGCAGATCTCTGTTGGGCTCATGTACATGAACACAGACGCGATGCAACTCTCCGGGATGTCACCCAAACCTGGCTTCGGAGGTCCTCCATCTCCTTCCGTCAAGCAGGAGAGGCTCGCACCCATAAAACCCTGAATCTCTCCTACACTTCCCACACCAAGTACCACAAAAGTCCCAAAACTAACAAAAAACGATTTATCCAACAAAATTCAACTCCTGGTAACAAATCTAAAGTCCAAAATTCTCCTCCGATCTACGATTTCCCCAAAAACCTTAAAGATCTTTACCAATCATACATGAACCGAAATCCCAGAAAGAAGGGGAAATAACCTTCATTTTGGTTGCCTTTAGTTTCCCACTGAGATTATGAATCCCAAAACCCAACTTTATACACAGAAAACGGCAACCAGCGACCACCACAAAGAATCTCTACCATGTCATCCGGGCAAGAAATTTAACCAAAAACGACGCACGAAATCCCCCAACCCTAAAGTCTTTAACTAGTATACAACAAAGCCCATCAGCAACAAGCGAAACGAGAATCTAAATCTTTCACTCGCGCGAAAACCCATTCACCAAAGCTGAAAGAAAACCAAACTCTTCGCTTTCTCTTTCTCTCGACGTATAGAGAAACATCCGGACCCCCGAATTCTCCTCAGCTACCGCACGAAATACGCCACGGCTACTCCCTCGATCCCCCTGAGGATTTTCAGAATTTCAAGCTGGGGATGCCGTGAGCGAAGCAGTGGCAGCGACGAACTCTGGCGCCTCTCCCCCAGACCTCCCCTCCCAGCGGCGACGTAATAAAGACTACGGAATTTTATCAAACAGACCCAAACTTTTTGGCATAATCAACATATGGTCACAGATTTCTACAAAATACTTCTTTTTCCTAAATTCCTAATGATAAAAAGGAGCTTTTCCTTAAAAATTATGTCCCTCGTTAATCCCACTTCTCATAGTTTGGGATTCTAAATAAACTAAATCTACTTATACTGTTTGTTAAATTATATTAAGTACCCAGAACGTTAGCCCAATGACAGAGCGCGCGGTGCATGTATGGATGTGTGTGTGTTAGGCTTCAGTTTCCTCTTGTAACAAAAAGACATTGTTTATTTTATTATTCTATAAACTTTTAGTGTTGCCAAAATAATTTTGCCTAAGATTTTATAGATAATTATGTAGCATTTATTTCCGAAAGCCACCTTTTATTTCAAAAGGCGTTAATATCTTTTACAAGACGCACAAAAGAGTTTCTCGTCGGAGCGCGTTTCGCGCCAGGCTGTGAAGAACGGTGAGTCTGACGAAGCGTGGTCCATGAGGGTATTTTCGTCTCAATGTCAAAAAAAATCATTTCCGGAAAATAACGGTAACGGTTTACTTGACATGGTGCAAGCCAGCAGGGGGCCGTAGTGACTAAAGTACCCTTAGTGGGCGTTTGATTACGAGGCCGCTGACAGTTCCAATTCCCGTCGTAAACAAACACAAGGTGTCCCACTAATCAAACAAGCAAAGCATCAACGCACAGAAGCTGCCCATTCTCAAGGGTAGGCCGCAGGAGTTCCGGTTCCGTAGTTTCGACCTCACAATCGAACTCTTTTAGTGTGCCTTCCTTCCGAAAATTGAATTTTATGCGAACCTTATTATCTAGAGCAAGTATTATTGGCCAATTTATTCCTAAAAATAGGAAGGTTTGAATCATAATCCAACTTTTCCTCACTAATCTATTTTCTAGTAAATAATATAAGTATCATATCACATATATGATGGTTCTTATTTACCTGAAAAATGGTATTTGCTTGTCAACATTGTATACGTTTCCTCCTCAAGTCAATAAACATCAAATAAATAGCTTCAATAGTAGGTCATTCCTTCATAAATTCATGCCGTTTTTCTTCTTATGCTTTATACTTTTTTCAACCTTCTCTTAATAACTCTGTCTCATATTAGCTTGACATCCTTATTAATTGACACACTTTTTGATTTTTTTGTTTTTAACTACGGGTACTACTATATTCTTTCATCATCCCTCTGGCATCATACCCATCACATGTTTATATATATATACATATTTCGAGATTTTAGAACACGATTTATGATAACTAAGCAAGGCTCTAGATTGGAACTTTACTGATGATAATGCCCCACTTCTTTTGCCAATTTGTTCATCAATTCATTAGTAAAAGGAGAAACAGTTTTCGATTTCTTCATGGCCATTACCGACAACCATAAAGCACTGATTCTTGAGGTGGACCATTGCGGCCCTAAACGGAGACATTTTATAGTAATCAAACTTTTTCTTTCATGAATCTATCAATCAGACAATAAATCGGCACGGACGTTTCCAATTATCAACTGAAATATAAAATATAACCAAACTTTATTTCGTCTTAAATGCTGATATAACAGAAAATACCAAACAAAGTTCACTTACTCAACATAAACCAGATAATTTCTTATTGTTTCCTTTTAACACTTTTGTGTGTTTTATCTTCTTTTTTAATATTCTCATACTTTCTTACCGAAGCATTTTCCAGTCATCTTTCTGGTTGTCATACCATTTTAAAAGATTTTCCGTCATTTTATCATCTATTGGTGTCCTTCCCAAATTGTTTATAATATAATAATAACCTTATTATGTATAGGGTCTTTCTTTGTGTAACCACTCATCTATGTCAGTATCTTCATTTCTGCTACAAACAATACTCAAAACCATATAATATAATGGATTTAATTGTTTTAACCAAGTTTAACACATAATATAACAAACGAATGGTGTTAACACAACCTGATAACTTGTTTGATTTGCATTTATGCATTTGATTGATGCAAATACCAACAACTGCCCTTTACTATATGTTCCAATTATTTGTGTTAATTATAGATTTACCATTCGTAATTTTTAGTCCAAGTGCAGTCAACACTTGCCCACCATTTCCCCACTGACAATGAAATCCTTTTCTTTTTTTATTCCTTTGCACCAAACTATAAAAATAATCCATCCCCCAGTATTTTATAATGCTCAAGGCCATCAAGGATCGTGAGTCTTATGTCACACTCTACCTTCTTGTCTCATCTTTCCTTTGCAAACGGCGACCAAAGAACGTATTGCTTGCGCTCGTCCGCACGTACATTAGATCTCGAAGGGAAGAATTAATGAACTAAAAGGGAAGGATTAATGAAGAACTAAAACCAGAACCAGCACAAAGAGCAATAACTCTCTCCGCCAAGGGAACGACTCACGAGTTCAACAGCATGCATTTGGCGTTGTAATGTACAATAAAAGCCATATACAGGCCGGTTGGAGTCTATAAAACCCGATTCAAATTTGTTTGAAATCTAAATCTAACCACAAAGTTTTATGCTTCATCAAGCCATATACACATACATCTGTAATAAAAAACTATATATACATATATATATACATACATATATACACATACATGTAATAGAAAAAAACTATATTTATATATACATGTAATTGAAAAAACTATATATATATATATATATATACAAGCCATATATACTATATATACATATAATAAAAAGCTATACATATATATATATATATATATATATATATATATATATATATATATATATATATATATATATATATATATATATATATATATATATATATATATATATATATATATACAATCCAAAGTAAAACCAGCAGGGACGAAAGCAAGCACCACACTTAGTGGTGTAATCCGGTGAAGTCAAGCCTGAGTATCGGCAAGCTTGACTAGAAAATCTTTAGCTCGAGAATGATCGAGCTTCTACCTCGAGTCTCAAAGCTCGACTCAAGATATTATCGAAATACTCAAGCTCAGATTGGATACTCGTTTTGTTGGAGCCTATAAAGAGTTGGGCTTGTAGCAGCCACATGATAACTTCGCATTTTAATTTCTTCTTCAAAAAACAGGTCCACGGACCATTCTAAAGTGACCCCTAGACATGTCCGGTTCTCAACCAGACGGCAGTTTGAACTGGATCAAAACCCGGCTGGAAACCTGCCAAACCAGGGAACAGGCGGTTTCCATCGCTGGTTCCACCTTTTTTATTAATTTTGTTCAATTCATTTCAAAAATTTTATTATATTTTCATTGTCTTTCATGGTTCTGGACTCAAATTGAAACCTGAAACAAAAGCCACCCGGTTCCAGTTCAGTTTCGTTTCCTGGTTCCAGGAGAACCCCAACCAGACATGTCTAGTGCCCCCCCTTGCAGTGTAGTAGCCACACACTGATCATCGTCATAAAGCAAACCTGATTTGCCTATTAACATGGTTTCCACTATATACTCATTTAGCACGCTCCGTTACTCAATACCTGATTAACTAAGTCGCTTGTAATATCCATCAGCTGCATAGCATAGAACTCAACTAGGTCCACAAGTTACTGGAGCCGAACACCGACAAACTCGAGCCGAGCTCAATGTGGCCAGTCCAAGTTATCTTCAAGTCGATCTTGAGTAGCTGGGGTCACTTTGGCGTGTCACATGCTCATTATGAAGTTTTGCTCCCAACTTATTACTGGAACACAAAGACCACAATGACAGTTTTATAAATAATTGTTATTTAAAATATATTTATCAAGGTCTTGAATAATCAAGGAATGCTCACATGAGAGAGAGAGGGTTTGTGAGTAACAGGTTCTCAACAAATAAATACATAAATATAAGGGAATTGACCCACCATGGTTGATTGTTGCCCTTAAATAAAATAAATGGATGACGATATCCTTTTATCCTAAAAAGAAGTGTACAGAAAGCAACTCTATTTGCTTACTAGTCACGCGCAGGGTGACAAGTATTATAATGTCAATTTCGGACGTTTCACATACGTGTATCATACAGGAAACGGGAGGTTCGTGCATGAGAATTGAGCTCTTGTCACGCTTTTACACAATGACTTAAGATCTTTGTTATTTGCTTTCATTATGAAATAAACAGTCACGTGGGATCAGCATTAGTGTGTTTAATAAGTATTATTTATTTAAATTTAGTTTGATATAATTTGGATTTAGTTTAGGTTCATTCGCTTTGGTATTTGGTTTGGATTTAGAGTGACTCGTTAAGGTCAATTTTTATTGATTAAGATTTTGCTATTTAAGCTATGATTGAGTTCTTGTAACGAGAGTTCAATCATTAATAAAGATTTTACCTTTAGAAAGCAAAGACAAGTTTTTCTTTTTTCCTCTTCTAGCACCGTACACGTGTGTATCAGACAAAGGGAGTTTCATCGATAAGAGATGAATAGGTCGATCTTTAGGGATCTTTATTTTACACAAGAGTGTGTTGATCATGAGTTATGGAAAGGAAGAATAGTTGTTCCATGCTTGATTATTCCGCTGTGTATTGAAGAAGATCGAGCTGAGACCACTTTTAGGAACTGTTTTCATGGATATGATAGAGAAACAATGACAACAAGAGCTTTAAACAGCAAAAGAAGGTAGAAAAAATCATAGATGAATTCAAAAGTTCCATTAAAAATGCAAAATAAGGTGATTCTTAGACCAACAAAATATAATTTTACTGATAAATTTAAAGAAAAGAAACCCTTAAAAAGAATTGCTTGGTTCAAGTGGTTTTGCATTCGTTCCTCTTAAGCAACGTCTTGAGTCTTGTTAAATGAGAAAACCAGCACCGGGAGAGCATTAACTCTATAGTAGGACAACTTTTGCCAAAACTCGGATTAGTTGGGGCCCTCCTGAGATTCTCAAAACCAGTGATCTAAACAAAATAAAAAAGAGAACCTTAAAATTGTAAATAGAGTAGACACGGGTAGTTTCGACAGGAAACGAACCGGGCCAGAAACAGGTTGAACCCCAAACCCGTAAAACCGAAACAAACCTGAAACCATCCGGTTTGATTCCAGTCTCACCTTTTATAAAACCAGAACCACCGTCCCAAACCATACGTTCTGGACCCTTTTTCCAATTTTTAATTTTTTTTAGAAAAATAATAAAATTATGGGTTCCAAACTCAAACCAAAACCGTTCCAAAACCAACAGTTCTGAAATCATAACTAAAACCAGCATCGAGCCAGTTCGGTTGCGGTTCCATGTTCTGGTTTACCTGGAACCAAACATGTCTAAAATAGAGATGCCAATGGTTCATATTTAGATCTGAACTATACACACATGGGCCCGGGTCCAGCTACCCAGATTCAGCACCAAGGTAAAACACTGATGCTCAGGAGAAGGTAAGGATGCTGAATTTGTTTTAATGGCATCTGAGACGCACTTAAATTCAAGCTGTCTGAGTCGGTCAAGCTGAAATAACTCAGTGGGAAAACAATAACTGCTGTTGACAATATAGAACAGGATAACGGATATAAATAACTCATCTTATTACCTTTCTAATCCAGATTCATCACTAAATTCTTTGCTTCCGACTCAGGATTTGATTAAGCAGATGGGATTAAATCAGACTAGAATAAGTTATATATAAGACCAAGAAATTACCTTTTGGCTGCACAAATTAAAGCTTTCGATGGAGTCCTTGAGAAGACCTAAGAGTTGGGTGTTTTGTGTCTCCTGTTTCCAACTAATGGCAATATCCTCTACATGATGCAAGAAATTACCTCTTTGCTTCTGATAGCAAAATGTGTCCTGGTGGAGGAGCAGGAAGTGCATATGCAGGTCATCACGTAAATTTTTCCAATCCCATCTTTAGTTTGTATTAACAACTACTGCTCTGCACCACACCAGAAGAATCATGTATATGCCAACAAGAAGATCATACTATTAGTTTTAATTAGAAGCCTTACTAGATCGAGCTCAGTGGCAACCCAGAATCCACGTAGCAATCCCACTTAGCATGAGAAGGGCTTGGTTTTGGTTTTGGTGGAAGGCCCAATAGATCAACACCAAACATGAAGGCAAAGTAGAGAAATGAACTATATATGCAAAAGTTGTATGGCATGGCCAGAAGGCTCACACTTGGTAAAAGCATATGAAAAAGGCACAAACGGAAAAGATGGAAAATAAAAACCTTACTATCTTCACTGCTATATGCGTCGAGAGCAGCTTATTAAAATCAAGAACCAAGACTAACAGAATGAAGTGCAAGAAAACGACTATTTTCTAAGGATTTTTTAGTATGAGTTGTAAGGCATGTCCAGTTTGTATGTCTCAATCTCTTTTTAGTAAACATAATATGTAAATCTTTTTTCGAATCATAGTATTTACCACCTTCATTAATTTATCGGTCAATGTTTTGATATTTTAAATACAAATACGAATTTTATTATCCAACTTCCTTACATCTCGCATCCATCGCGGAGACCCTTTTTGTAATTTTTTCACTACATTTAAACAACAATGTAATAGGTCTAACATCTTTAACCACACACGACCATGATGTGGGAATCTTTTATGCAATTGATTTACTACATTTCGAGCGAAGATGTAGAGGTTATTGCTTACTTTTCACTATATTTGAACTTTGTCGTGCGCCGATAAGAGAGAACGTCTCAACGCAATACTCATAATTTATAGAATCTATGGTAGATAACCTACCTAACGCAATCTTCCTCTTTTATTCGAGCATTGCATTAGCCATGCAAAGTGATCCCTTACATGAAAAAAACCAAGTATTTGTAAAATGAAAAAAACAAATATAAGTAACAGTTCGCCCCTCTTCCCTTCTACTCATAATTTGTAGGGACATGCTTCGACATGGTCCTTAGGTCTGCTCCCGCTCGGCTGCATTATTTGCACCAACGTAGCTCTCGATGGATTACGGTTCTGACAATCTTCAATGATGACAAGACTGATTGCAGGACTGTAGCTTGTGGAGAGACGCATGGGTTGCCCCAGCAATCACGACCCATGCGAGGAGCCTCGATCTCGATCCTCCGCAGAACCTCTCTCTTACACACATTCGAAATGAGGCAATCCCGCCAACGGCTTACCGCCTCTTCCTAAAAGCGGGACAGAGACGTCGAATGGACGCGACGCTAGTTCGCGCGAACCTTAAGCTAACTGTCAACGTGTCGGGTTTCAAGCTGAACTCTCCGGGTACCAGTTACGGGTATCATGTACCCCCGTCACGATCTGAGTCGGGTTTACTACGAGAAAAAATTCTACCCACATTCTATAAGAAAGATCTATCCGGACCCAGAAAAAGATCTTAATATGTTCTCATGGAAATTATGTGGATCTTAAGTGGAACTCGGGTCAGATCTGGGACTGGTAGAAACTTTGATAACCATACCCGGTTTCATATATCAACCGGATCTTGTTGTGAGTCAAATCCAGGTAACTGTATGGATCCATCCAGTCCCACCAAACATTGACATTTATAGGTTTGGAAACGGATTGTCTTTCGCTCAAGTACAACCTGTTGAAACTCTTAGCTACGAGGATGTGATTGGCCTTAGCCTACATAAAAAATGCATGAATATTATGATTTCTGAGATTGGGTTTGGTCATTTCCAGTCAAAGCAGAGAACCGAAAGCTTTGAGATAGATAAACTAGATTTGGATACGATTCATGAACACAGGCCGGGCCAAATAGAATGTTCCTCCTCTGTGACCTGGATCCAGAATTGGGTTCAATATATGTACATAACATCCTCTAGGTACAAGTCTGCCCAACACCAGCAACAAAACTAGGCGTTGTTACTTCAAGCATTGCGTCTTTGTTGATGCTAATCACGTTCGCAACTATATATATATATATATATATATATATATATATATATATATATATATATATATATATATATATATATATATATATAGAGAGAGAGAGAGAGAGAGAGAGAGAGAGAGAATGAGAATTGCTACTTTTATTGGTGCTGAACCATATATTCTAGCGTGTTACTGTTCATGCACCCTTTTTATTTCGAAACTGTGTTTTTCATTTTTTTCTCTCTTCGTTCTCTCATTCCGGACACCATTTTCTCAAAAAAAAAAGCGCTTACACATGCACCCAAAATATGTCAACCTTCAAACAACGACAACATGTCTATCACTTTAATATAACATTCCTTAAACATGTTTCACCATACAATTCAATTGGATCATCTTTAGGATAAAAACGCACTGCTTTACTCTTCAAATAATAACACGTTGGTAGCTTGTTTGTCCCTTAAATAAAACATGCATTAAACGCATCTCATCATTGATCGTCAATTTCTTTTTCTTTCTCTCGTTAGAAATGTTTGTCATGACTTATGATTTAAAGTTTCATTTTCTATCAATTTTTCATGAAATTTAGTTTAGATCGAGATAAATATTGAGAATAAAGAAAAAGAAGTCCAAAAGTGATCAAGAGAAATCGATAAAAAAAAAAAACCATTATAAGTTTTTAAGAAAATAATTGAAGAGAATAAGATTTAAAGAGAAATCAAATGATTGTGACATACAACAACATTAAAAGAAATTGCTGGAGAGAAGGTCAAGAAAGATCATTAAAAGAAAGAAAAAGCCAACATAGATCATTGAGAGAAAAAAATCGATGAAAAAGAAAGAAAAACCGATGAGAAGAAAGATAGGAGAGAGAATCTTCAGCAAGAATAATTTGGGATTTTCTGAAAAAAGTGTATGTTTAGTAAAAAAGTATGAATAACAATTATGTTATTTAGTATCTAAAAAAGATAGATAGTTGGTCTATACAAAAAAACAGTGAAAAGGTTTGCTTTCTTATTTATATCATCCACCTCTCTAATCCAACATTCGGGATTGGCATAGAAATTCTAGCATGAATCAGTCTCGCAGCTCGAGAGAGAGAGAGAGCAACCTCAAAAAGGTGACATACTTTCCCTCAACATGCGCACATGTAAAACCAGAACGACTCGTTTAAGAAAGGGAAACAGAGCGAGAGAAAACCGTCATTGAGAAATTTACAGATTGCCGAGCCTCCACATCCCTGCAATATGTATGCCAACTGTCTCTCATACACACTCATACAACTCGGGAAGTACATGACGAAACTTTTGAAACCTTTCACTCAAATAAAACTTTACATCCATGAAGATATCTGATTGTCATCAAGCTGCAGTGTAGAAGGTCAAGAACCAAATACCTCGGCGAAGCACACGGGGCACACCTGATCGACATTGAACATAGATTAGCTCGAGTTGAATTTTGTTTCTTCTCTTTTGGTTGAGTAGTTAATTTTATATTCAACAATGTGTGTTGCTGTTCAGTAATGAACCTTTGATTAATAGCACAGGAATCACGTCACCTGATGTTATTGGTGTTGCCAACTGCTGACAAAGAAAGTTGAATTTACGGGCTTACACAATGGTTCTTGTCATGGCCAAACAACTTTTCTATTGCACAGAAAGCAATAGTCACCTGGCTAGCATCGACTCACAAATCCTCGATTTTCTTAAATCCAGACCAGACCAAGTATGGGCAGGGAGGATGTTTTTTCAGGTAAATGCAAAACCAACAGTTCTTATGTAGACTAGCATTTAATGACAACTAGAATATACATTGATCAAGACAAGTGAAGGGCCTACTGTCGATGAGCTAAGAGGAAAAACTCAAACTCTCCAGACTACTAATGAAGAGTGAAGTACCAATCTCATCTGCTGACCACTATTTTGACAGACTTATCAAGCAACAGACACAAGGGCATACACCTCAATGCTATATGTTTCTCTGTCCCGCAAAGGAAAACTTGCACACTTGGTTGCTTTTTTTCTCAGTGCAGCCACACAGAGGATTTCATTTGATGATCACTATGGGTTTCAACTTCCAATGCCTGAAGGAACTCATCTGATGACACTATCTAAGCAACATAGACATGCAACTCCTGATGACAAGAAATCTGGTGTGAACATCATGGAGTACCTTATTTATTCGTAACCAGCGTGTAGCACAATCAGCATGGTACATATGATGACAGGGCAAAGTGATTAACTTGTCGCAGCTTTTGTACTCCATGCAACATATCACACACCTGCAGGACACAACCAAAAATAAGAGCACGTTTAAGCAATGATATCCAGCATATGAAGATTGAAATGCACAGCATGCCACGTTATCAAGCAAAGCTATAATTATTAGATCAGATCAGATAAATGAGAACATCTGGTATCACCTAATCCATCACAGTTCTTCAGTTTTCTGCATATAGGGAGGATGTTTAATAGGTGATGAATAAGAATCGGAAAAGTACCAAATCAGTCCTAGCTTCAATTATCCCAAAATAGATTTTTGGCATATTTCCCTGGATCACATCCTCTATCACCAGCAAAGGTTTTAAGCAAGGGGGCCCAGGTTCGAGAGTGCTGATTCTAAAATTTTGGGCAAAAAGGAAAAAAGAAATAAAGCTTAATCAGCTTCAACAAAGGAGCATAATGCTCAAACCACCTTATGTCTGAGAAGGATCTTTAACAAGAGGCTAGACACAACAACTTTTTCCATTTGTTTCATCATGGTTTGTTACCAATCATGATAATTCCAATAAAAACCTTAGACACTTGAATCACAAGACAGAAACAACAACAACTAAGCCTTTTCCCATACTACGGGGTCGGTTACATGGATTCTTTATTTCCATAGAACCCAGTCATGTGTCATGCTGACTGTTAACTCAACATAATCTAGATCATTTTTTATTGTTTCTTTCTTACACTTTTAAGGTCTTCCTCCACCTCTTTTAACATTTTCACAATCTAGTTCTTTTGGTCGTATTTCTACATGTCCAATCTATCTTAAACATTTTTTCCTCATTTTATCATTTATTGGTGTCACTCCCAATTTATTTCTAACAACCTCATTACATATCCGGTATGTCCTTGTGTGACCAGTCATCCATCTCAGCATCTCCATTTCTGCTACGGACATCTTTTGTACATATTGATGCTCAACTACCTAACACTCCGAACTATAAAACATAGCAAGTCTAAATGTTTCTCTATAATATTTATTGAATCACAAGACTGCAATCCACTATCTGCAAGTAAAGAGCAGCAGTAGCTATGAGAGATCGTGATGCATAGAAAAAAGCATATTGCATAACTCACTCTTCATGTTTCTGCTTTCTGGAGAATGGTCCTCCTGTCTTGTACTTTGAAGATGGTAGGTATGAAATCAACTCATCAGACAGACCTCTCGGGTGTGTACCAATGGACTCTCCTAGTGATTGCAATTCCTAACATGAAATGCACAATATGCATCAAATTCTATATACGGATAAAAGAAAATAAACATTTAATCAAGGTCCCATTCCCAAAAATCAGTACCAAAATACATGAATATTATTCATTAAATCACATAGCACCAGCTTGATAGCTCACTGGTAGGGTTGTTGATGCCCATTCACAGGTGGTGAGTATGTGTGTGCGTTTTCAGCCTCCAATTGTAGCCCAAGAAAAAAATCACATACCAAGTACACATTATGTGTTCCCTTTCTTGATCATGGTAGCAAATAACCTATTAGAGAAAAAGGAATGCCACCGTTGGCACTAAAAGACAGAAAGAATGAAACATACCTCGTAAGTAGAATTGTCAGGGTCAACATCATCCTGATTGACCTGTAAGGACATGGAGCTTAAGGTTAGGTTTTAGTGATGATAAACATATAACAAAGTTATGAAAAATTAAGTAACTGCTGATTACCAGAGATGTCCTAGCCGTAACGTTCAATCCTGCATTGCTTGCTGAAGAGACAGTTTTACCAGTCAGACCATTTCAACCCAAGACAGAAGACAAATCTTATTCCATGAACAGACTAAGGTCAATTTTCAGTAAAGATGACAAATTATAGGAGGATCTGTTAGCTGAGTGAGAACCAAAAAGGGCATAAATTCTAACAAGATGCTAATAGGCCCTCACAATTGAGTTACCCCATGCATCAGTGTGGATGTACATTAGAACTAGAAGATTCATGGTCGCAGACTCTAAATGAGTGTGCGGATGCATACGTACACAGACAGGTCCATGTACTTGTGAAGGTTCAAAGTTCATAGGAGCTCCCAGGGAACTTCTGCCAAATCCTAATTACCAGATAAGCTGCATTTTTCAGCTGGAGGGGCTATTTCAGTTGCTTTCCTAAGGCACGTCAATTCTCCTGTTTGCTTTCCTATGATTGTTAATATAGAACATCGCATTTGCACAATAAGTATTCAGCAGGACATATTTCTGGAAATGGTATGTACCCTAAAACCATAATAAATGAAATACTCTCCCTCTTCCTCTTCTTTCATGGATAATTGGTTGTGAACTTCTCATAGCATCCAGAATTCTATATGGGTGCATGAATCATCCTTGACGTTAAGGATAGCAACTATTGGTATAACAGCGTGTACAACGGTGAGATGAGCAAGGAGCAACCGAGCAAGTACCCGAAAAGAAAATTCATGAAATATCAAACTCATACCTGAAGAATTTGTGCTAATTCCAGATCTAGAACCATCATTAGAGGAAGTTCCAACAGCTTCATTCTCCATCTTTTGTAAAGTCATAGCTAATGATTCATCAAGTGCTAATTGCAGTTCAAAATTTTTAGCATCAAAATCTTCCCTGTCTTTCACCAGAACCCTTTTCCTATTAGCATGCTGCTCGTGATTATCAGAACTTCTAGAAGTTCCCAGCTGATGATTTCCATAGTTTGTTTCAAATGACTGATAAACAGTTTCCTGGAAAAAAACATCAAACTAATGTCAAAATATTTAATAGTTACAAAGGAGAAACATAAATATTCAAGCAGATATGAAAACGCAGGCAGCAACGAACCATAATATTTTCCATTACAAGAAGAAGCATATCTCTCTCCCTCCCTCCCTCCCTCTCTCTCTCACACACACACACAACTGAACAGTGAGTTTAAGAAGGATTGTCAAGACTCTCAAAAAGGAAAAGAACGATTCCTTGATTCATAGAGCACTCAACGCAATTTCGGTTGAGAGGTCTTTAACATGAGTTGGCGATTGGTATCTAAGATGTAACCAAGTCAGATAAGGTGATAGCCAAAACCTTTTCTCTCAATGCAACTAATTGTTTCTTTTTCATTTCTTGTTGGAAAAGAAAGGCATAGTTTTAATTTGAAAAGCTGCACTAATCAAAAATTTATTTTCAACAGATTCATACATCAATACCTATCTAGTCAAATGCAGGGAAGCAAAACTTATCTAACATGGCATAGGCTTTATCATTCTTGAGAATACAAAGAACAACATATTATTATGGCTATATGAACTGCGTTGGACTTCTCCAAAAGGAAGAAACTATTTGGTCTACGCCAACATAAAGATTTCCTTGCCTGTATGAGGCACACATATTCCTACTTTTGCATGCATTAAAAATCCTACATGCAACATTCATCTAAATTCATTTGCATGTATAAGGCCCACATATGTTGGCAGTTTCATCACAAGGATACGGGAGCAACTTGAAAAATCAGGGTGCAGATGTACGGGCACATATACATGCATATATTAGATGCTAGTTTATATAATTGATAATATCTCTTAAAACTAGAAAGATGTCAGTTTTCAAGAGTTGTGTTTTGCTAACAAAGTATTACAACAACAACAACTAAGCCTTTTCCCATACTAGACAGGGTCGGCTAGCTAACAAAGTATTAATCAGTCCATATTTCATGAAATGTAATGAACTACCTCTAAATTAGAAATTCTAATAAAAAATATTTAAAATAATCAATACCGAGTCACATGCAGAAGAAGTATGGTGTGTCGAGTGTCTGAGCGTTGGACTCCAGTGTGGAACCCTAGTAGAAGTGTTTGTTACATAGGTTGGCAGAAGCAAATGCTCAGATCAAGATAGCATACATAACGATGACAGAAGTGTAACATAGAAGTCAATCACAAAACTGAAGCGATAAAATTAAAACAAAAAAAGATAGTCCACCTGTTCTTGGATAAGTTGTACAAGAAGAAATTCACTATCAAGATGCTCGTAATCTTCAAAACAACCCTCAATCACATAATGGATGTCATTTTCCTGCCCATCCTGCATCTTCATTTCTCCTGTTGGATTTCACTTGTTATTGGAATATGAAAGTCCCAACTAAAGGTTGGTCAGAATCTCCCATCCAGGCTCCTCATGCCAATGAGTAGCTCAAATAAAATCAAGAAATAAAATCTACACAGCCCATTGTGCTGGGGCTCCCAAAATCACCTAAACAGAGCGCTCACGCATTCAGCGCTATAAAATCACACCCAACAAGCAAAAATCCAAGCAACGTTCGTCTTCCCAAGTACAAAGACGCACCCAAATCCATCCAAAAAGGAAGTTTCGCAATTACGCAACCTCCCCACACAAAATCACCTGAGCTAAAATTGCAGAAGAAAAGGTCATAGGTTCAAATCCAGCTCAAAATCTCCCTCATCTCAAGCTGTGCACGATTCTAAGATCATTCCGATGATTATTTTTACAAGTTTCATGCACTATGGACAGGTGAATGTTGAAACCTTCGAAACCGCAGCTTATACATTGAAATAAGGTGATTATAACTAACCACTGACCCATAAAGATTATATCACTAGGATTTGAGTATGGCGAGTGCGAGTGCGCGTGACGTGTTTGTGAAGGTAGTCAGATAGTGTAAAAGCACTTTTGTCCATGTCAGATCTCAACCACTCCTGAAACGCGGAATTAAGGAGCACAAAGACGAAAGAAGCACTAAGAGATGAAGATGATGAAGAAGAACAGACAAAGATATACCGCTAAGAATGAGAACGTTCGACCGAGAGGGAACCAAGAGGGAACGCTTGACCGATAGAAACGATCGATCACCCTCACTACAATTATATAGTCGCCGTGACAAATGAAATAATTCGGCTAGAAAAGACCTTGCTTTGCGGCCAAGGCAAACGATATTTGGGGTTTGAATCCGTCCCATTTCATCTGAAGCAGATGAGTCGGAAGTTTCTTCTCCTTCGCCCTCTTACTTTGTTCAACTTTTTTTTTATTGAAGTGAAGAAATTTCTCCAAGTTTCCCCGCGCTACTAGTGAGACAAGGAGTTTACCTTTTCACCTTAATCTATTTAAACTTTTACCAACGGAAAGTTCGGCGTCGTGTTTTTGCCGTGTCCGCCTGTTGATGTCACCGGCTCGGTTTTAAATTCGAAGCGATTTGTCTGAACCGGTAACTGAAATTGGACACGTATATTTGCAGTTTTGGATCTGATTCTGGATACGGTTCCAATTCTATCAGGTAATTACAGGAACCATACCAGACAAGGGACCAGCTAAAGTTGGAAACGGTCAAACCGGATCTAGGACCGAGGACCATTTTGTTCGGTTCTAGTTTCACCTTTCATGAAACCATAATTGTTGGATGTAGACACAGCCAGTTTGGAATCAGTCCTGTGGTTCCAACCGGAACCAAACTAGGGACCAGCTAAAGTTGGAAACGGTCAAACCGGATCTATGACGGAGGACCATTTTGTTCGATTCTAGTTTCACCTTTCACGAAACCATAATTGAGCCAAAAACAGAATTGATGGTTTCAAACCATTTGATCCATATTTTTTTAGTTTTAAATTTTCAAATTTAATGATTTTCCCAGTTGTAGGAGAGTTTTAGACACAAATTGAAACCAAAACTCATGGTTCCAAATTGGAATCAGAATGGACCCAGTCTCTGTTTAATTTCTACACTAGAATCTAGGGGGAAAACTAAATTGCAAGACCGTGTCGTGCCCACTCGCGTTACATACTCCTTTTGACATAAGCTACACCAGATAACACATTTCGTGTCCAACATATTAGACGAGCAGAGGAATTCTTTTTGAATATTGTTCATTTTCAAAAGCTTTTACACGTATTAATACTGAAAATTAATTCTTAGCAAAGTCTGGGAAATCCGTTTTCAGTTCCACATTTTACCCATTTATCTGCTCGTGTCACGAGTCACACGCAGCCAAATTTTGCGTTTCCCTGTGAATTGAAACCCTTCTAGGGATCCGATTATGTTACTGACTCCACCTTTGAAGAGTCAACTCGCGCTTCGGACCCACAAAGATGGAGAGCAAGTGATAAATCTAAATCTTAGCCGTAGAGTCACTGATGGACGTCTGAAACGTTCAGACATTTTCTAGCTCCACCTACTCAGTGCCCCCCTCCACTCGAAACCATTCAAAAGACTATCCGTCTCCTGTCAAAAGAGTTTCTAAATCCGCTACTGCCGTCCATCACAAAAATGGACGGCTGAGATCTCGAAACACTCGAACAAACTTAGCCCTGAACCCAGTTACTGCTCTCTGGGTCAGAATGGCATATATATATATATAATATATAGAGAGAGAGAGAGAGGGGGAGGGAGAGCAATGGCGACGCCGAGCTATATATATATATATATATATATATATATATATAGAGAGAGAGAGAGAGAGAGAGAGAGAGAGAGGGAGGGAGAGCAATGGCGACGCCGAGCCTGCACACAGTGAAGCGGCTTGGAGAGATAGCCGTCGACTACTGCCCGGAAGTGTGCCACCACGACATTGAAGCCAACGAAATCCGGGTCACGTTCGACTCACGGGGCGGTGCACGGTGGCGCTCCCCGTCGCGCTTCCGCTTCGGCACGTTCAGCGCGAAAATCCGGTGCCCCGAGGGGAACACGAGCGGCCTCAACTTCAACATCTACCTTTCCTCCCTGGAGGGCGACAAATCACAGGACGAGATCGATTTCGAGTTCTTGGGCAAGGACAAAATGATCGTCCAAACAAACTTCTACACAAACGGGTCGGGAAATCGCGAGCAGATTCACGATCTCGGGTTCGATTGCTCGGATGGGTTCCACGAGTACAAGATCAAATGGGGCACTGACGAAATCGAGTGGTGGATCGACGGCAGATTGATGAGGAGGGATGAGAGGAGGGACGGAGAAGATTTCCCGACGAAACCCATGTTTCTGTATGCTTCTGTGTGGGACGCTAGCTACATTGACGAAGGGAGGTGGACGGGACCGTATATCGGCTGCGACGCGCCGTATATTTGTACGTACCGAGAGATTCACGTTCCTGAAACTGGGGAATTGAATGGGTGATGCAGAAAATTGAGGTGTTTCCTGGGTGGTGGTAATCTCCAGGCATTATTGCTGAATGTATCTCTCAAAAAAAAATTCCTTTCAGGTCAGGTGATATGTTGTCTTGTTTAGAGAATTGTTGTTGTTTGATTCTCTGCAGCAGTCGATCGTGTTAGTGTTAAAATATTGTATTCTGCATGTTGACCTTTTTCAATAAATGGTAATTTATTGCCTACTTTGTGTAAGATGTTTTAGTCTCTCTCTTTTAGCCATGTATTAAAAGAAATTGATTTTAGATCAGATAGGTAATCATCATGATCTACACCTAAACACACATGTAGTAATCTGTGATTCTGGTTACAGATCACAGTTTATGGAAAAGCATTCTCATTAGCCATTTATATATTTTAGATGCATCTATATTTTATATAAATATATATTTATATGTTATATATACATACAACCACTTCTAATTTAATAATAGAGAATACTGTAAGCTAATTTCTTCTAAGAAAAGTTATGTGATTCTCCTCTAACTCCAGATGGAAATCTCTACGTGGGGAAAAAAATGAGTGAGGCGAAGTAGAGAGAACCCCCAAGCGGGGAAGGAGGTAGAGTTATATATGTGTGTGTATATATAAATGTGTATTATATATTTTTATATATACGCTAACTATATTTTAGAGGCATCTATATTTTATATAAATATAATGTATGTGTACATGTAATCAATTCTAATCTAAAGAATATTATAAGCTAATTTATCTTTAGAAAAAGTTATTTTCGTGGATTGAAGCATTGTGGGTTTTCATGGATTGAAGCATTGTGGGTCTACCAAAATGGGTGCGGGGTGGGTACAGGACAAGACCCATGGTTGGAGCGGGGTCTAAAAGCAAGTTTTTGTTGTGGGTGGGCCGTGGGGATAAAAACCCACCGTACCCACCCCCCGTGGGGATAAAAACCCACCGTACCCACCCCCCGTGGGGATAAAAACCCACCGTTCATTCCTACCTCTAACAAAAAGGAGGAACTCCAAGACAATTTATGCAAAGCCTTAGTGTTTCTAGCCAAGTCGAACTGATTCCACCTTGAGCCACTAGGATTTTTGTTTAGCGACAAATTCAAGTCGCTTCTCTCTAATCGTTCTTAAATCAAGGGGTTTATTCATAGGAATTTTTGTTTGACTTGAATTCATAATTGCTGGAAATATGTAATCTCCAATTATAGACACATTCGTAACCAACCCATTAATTTGATTGCAATTTAATTCGTGACGATCATAGGTGGAAAGTTCATATTCTTCTGTCAATGATACAGTTTCTGGAGCAATACTCCACGCAATTACCATAAAATATACATGTTCCGAAATAAATACCATAATTAAACAATCATTTCTTTCTAATATCTGTTTCTAATCGTCAATCAACAACAAGTACATCTATCGGACATACATATATAAACACATACGAATTGAAAGTCTATGTCATCAATTCTTATAAGGAGATTGAATAGCTACCGCTAAACAATTCATGTGAGATAAAGGTAATCATGAAAGTCTGCAATCAAAGTTTCTATTTCACACCAGCAAAATTAGTTCAAAAGAATGAATCAGCTAGCATCTGCCTCATTAGCATTATTTCAATCCAAAGAAACAATTGTTGAGTACATAAAAATCTGAATAATAGGAACAACTATGAGCTTTGCTGCCATGTGCATTTCCTATGAAAGAAAATAATCAAAGAATTCTACCTGATGAATCAAAGAATTCTAACTAAGGTGCCACTGAAGGGAGCTCAGTTCATATGAAATTTACTCGCGCCCTCAGCAGCTGAAGAATGAAAGAATTTGAAGAGAAAAAGAGCTTCCTAAGTACAAAGAATGGTTGGTTTCTGGCAAAAGAGGCCAAAGGAACTTATTGATCGTGCGAAGGTCAGAATTCTCCGAGTTAAGAAAAGGTGGAGGATGTGCCTGCAATATCCATGGCTGCCGTCCATGCTGATACAGAGTAGAGAGGCTGCTGTAACCAACAGAGTGTCAATCCTTCTTCTCCCTGTTTCACCACATTGTAATTTTCATACGGGAACATCCTTAACAGCATCTTGCTTTGCATGACTTCCCTCTCATCGATACCTAAACACCTGAATCCACCTTCTGCCATGACTGCCTTCCACTTATCAAAATTCTGATGTCTTTCAGTTCGTTCGCTGCCCTCACATGCTATAATGTTCTGAATCTCCCTCGCGAATATTTCCTCTATCTTGGTTCTAGCTGGACTGTCCTGAGCAAGGCTTGAATTGATGGAATCGAAGATAGCAGAGTAATACTCCAATGAATTGCAAAACCTGTCTTCCCAACTCAACTCATTGTGACTGGACTCCTGCTCTGCTACGACTAGCACGGCTGGCCTAACACTTTGCATCAACCCAAGGAAATCTCTTAGAGAGCTACCATTGCCATCATTTATAACTCTGTGCATCTGCATCATGCAGTTCACTGCTACACTTTCATTGCATTTCACATGAAGCATCCACAGCCTAAGGTCCTCTAACTTATCAGCTACAGCATGGAATTGAAATGGAAGGTTCATCGTCTCCGCAAACCTGGCTAGCCTATCACCAGTTTCTTGAAGCTCCTGTCTTGACTCGCCAACCCCTGTGATCCTAACATGGCTCGGAGGATTAGGCCTAGAAACCAAGCTGTGAAACAGAGCAGGCCATTGTAGTCCGTGCTTGATGTCCAAATCAATAATGTGGATTTTGTCTTTGCCTTCAATTGCTTTGAGGATCATTTCGTTCGCAGTAAACTGCAGAAACTTCGGGATCGGGCTAACCTCATTCAAAAGCCTGAATGATGTTAATATTTCTTCCTCTGTTGTGCCGAGATCTCGAGGTGTGAATTTGAAAATGTGGGGCCAGAGATTAGCTACTCGAAGCGACATGGCTTCGGTGAAGTATGCAGCTACCCTGTGAATTGTTGTTCCTATGGGAGAGGCAAGTTCCCCAAGCTTACACAAATAGTGGTTTACTAGCGCAAAGTTCTTACAAGACACAGCGTCGCTGCAAGACACTAGCAGATTTACAAGCTCAAGGCCGTCCGTGCTAAAATTTTCATCCCCTGTTTCTGTATTTCCTGATTGGCGAGGAAGATTTGAAACAGTAGCCGTGCCTTTCTCAGATGAATCATCCTCTTGTTGAATCGAGTTGTGTGTCTCCGATGAACTCGAATTCGAATCTGAGTCCTTTGGGGTTTCACTCGTGGCAAATTCATCTTTATCGTCTCCCCCGACTGATATCTCAGTAACTACAGACTCCACCCAGTTGGCATTTGGTAACAGAGATTCAATCGAGGAGGTTGTGAACTGAACATCCTCCACAATCGGGGGAGGGGTCGAAAATGAGATGGGAACTCCAACCATTGATTCAGGCTTCATAGGTTCAGATAAGTAGAAGTCCAGGCCACCAAACAGATCAGCAAAGAAGTCGTCGCCATGTACTGTACACTCTGGTGAGCTTCCCCTCATTCTCTTGCTTCTGTTTATGCAAGATTCTTCTGACGAGCTCGGTTCTGAGTATCTCTTCAAGTTTTTTCTTTTTTCCCATCTGTCTGATGGAACCCAAATCGCCGTCTGATTAGCCATCAACGAAGGAACACATACATTTCTTTTGAGATTACAGTTGCCCTTGCCTTCGAATGTCGATGACCAATCTGAAATTGAAAAACCAGCTGGCCTTGCTGGCTGGGATATGGGGACCTCAAGCCTAGGGAAACTATAAGAGAAATCAAGTCTTTGAGTGCCCATCTTGGTTTGTTCCGTTCCTCTGTTGCCTTACTAATTCTCTGGTTCAGAAGTTTAGAAGATTTACCAATTTTCCTCGCACAACAATGGAGCTGAATCGCGCACAACTAATTGGAAGCAGCGGGCTTTTCGATTCCTTGGTCTTGAGATAACTCCACCATCATTCCCTGCATCTGAATTGATCCAACATCACAGGCTACATATGAAAAACCATAAGAGAGAACAACTCCATTGTTTAGAAGCAGACTTACATGATCCCAACTCGATGATACTCCGACCTGCCACCTTGGTATTAGACATTGAACGGATAAAGATGTCATTTTTTGTTCAATACGAAGAGATTTTTGTGAAAAAACGACATGAAAACTTCGAACAGTTTTGCAAACGGTTGGAAACCTTGCATGATTCTTTGGATTGTTAACAGCTAAACTTTCAAGTACAATCGGAAACCAAAAGGATCCCTTCGTTTCTTCCTAAAAACTAAGAACCAAACCGGAACTTAAAAGATTTGCATATAAAAATTTGCTTTTTGAATCTCAGAAACCTAATTTTACCTCGGAATTGAGGGCAATACCATCATGCCCATATTGACCAAAGGATACCACAGAACATCTGCATAAGAAGAATAAAAACAGGAAGTCGCATCATTTTGGGTATCTTTTCAAATAAGACGACAGAGTTTCAAAACCAGAATGACAAATGACGAAACTTTTCACGATCCATCAAATACTAAGATGAAATCAGAAGCTTTGTTATAAATCGGGAGTGGAAGACGATATCAATTGCCTAGAAGCGAGCACCATTTCTTTCTGATCCTCCCACGGTGAGGTGAAAAGGAAAAAGTAATTCAACAGACGGAACCAAAGTTATATATTGAACGGATAGATGGTACAAGAATTCACTTAACGGATATATGACCGTTTTGGAGGAGACGGTGGAAAAGATTCTCGGAGGCTTTCCACGCACCCTTCTTTGTCCACTCGTTTCCGTACTTACGTTCCCTACTAGCCGTTGGAGGAACACAGCACATTTTGTACTTTTCCTTGTGACTCCTCTTTACTTTACGAAATTTCACTCAACTCCAACGTCTTCAATTAATGTACGTCAGGAAATTTCGTTCAACCCCCTTTATGTTTAGCCGCATGGAACCTTAAGATAATTTATTTAACTCCAATATCTTCAATTACTTCTGCTGACATTCCTCATATTCAATGTGAACTCCAGGAAAGGGCTGACAGATAACCTGAGCTAGGCCTGCTAGCAGAGGCGGATCTTTATTGTCAAAGGAGGGGCGTCAAATTTCGAGTGAGGTGACACTCCATCCCGTCACAATGTGGATACGCCGGTGCCCACGGTAGAACTGGTGCATAATTTTTTTGAGCTGCTTTAGCATCAGAAAAAGATTATCTAGATCTACTCCCTACTCATGATTTTGCTTCACTAGATTGTTGCTTATATGTGATTTGGTTTTTTTCTCATCTAAGTAGGGGTGACATTTTTCTCTCTTCACTGGAGCCACTTGTATCTGTTCTCTGTTGAAGGGAACTTCTTTCTTTGTTGGAAAAAGAAGCAGGGTGTAAGTGGGCGCAATCGAACTAGATCAAGATCGGCTCGAATAAATAGGGATCTGGCTGCAATATCCATATGTCCAATACACAGTGGATAGATGCCAACATTTCTGAACTCCTTAAGAAATTTAAAGCACTCAAATGCCACAGAATTTTAAGAGAACGTAAGACAATGCCCTTGCTGTTAACTCATATGGCAGCAGTTGGCCACTCATATCATTGAAAAGACAAACCTCCCGACTTGAGACTAACAGCTTGACCAACATGCTGAAGTTATTTACACTTCACAAAGGAACAATATTACCATTATCATTATTGAATCATTTATCTGATCACGAACAATCCAACAATAAGCACATCTGATGAAACAATTGTTCAAGTAAAATTACAGATTCAGATACCCAAGATCTTCCTCAAGCAATTACCAATACTCACGTTGTTATTAGCATCAGAAACACTCCTTCAGTTCTAGGATTATACCTTGGTATCCATATTATTGCTTATGTAATAGGTATCTCTGAAAACCTGATTAAGGTTGTGAGTACCTGGTTACTCTTCCTATCCCTGGGGGGCTCCATAAGCTTCTTTAATTGTACTCTGGTAGGGACCTGCCTAACCCCATTATTGCTAATAAAAAAAACTTGAGATGAGCACTGAAGGAGAGATCACAAGTCTTGAGGATGAGTGCCGTGATGGAGGGAGAGGAGTCACTGCCGACGGTTTGAGTGCCCAGCACGAGGTAGATGAGGGGGCTATGGGTGCGAGCCAAGTTTGCGAGGGTAACATGAGGGTGTGGACCTACTTGGATAAGGTTCCCTGCAATGGGCCAGCCTCTTGGTTGGGTTGGGGGTTCTCTTTTCTCTTCAAGGAGAAGATGAAGAATAGAGCTAGGAAAACAATCAGGACAGCCACAGCTCCATGACTCACCACTGTTTGTTTTAGTGATTTGAGTTCCTAGCAACGAGCCTCTTTATTTGTAGAGGTTTTCTTGAGGAATAAGAAAGAAAAATGAAGATAGAAAGCAGGATAAAATAACACATAATTTTCAAATCTCCATTGTTTGGGGATTAAAACTCTTCCAAAACACCTTTCATGCCTTCTTACATATAAACCGCACCAAAACCTCTTGAAAATTTTGATCTTCAAGATCCTCATTTAATCAATAAGTGTAATAATATGGGTTTGATTCAGATCCAAACCTGAATGTGGATCCATCCGAGGAAAGAACAACAATGTTCGATCAAGAGCATTGTTGCTCTTGCTATGGAAAGCAAGGGTGATAGTAACTGTCACCCACCATGATTTTTCAGGCCTAAATCATATTCTTCAATGGATTGACATCGTAGAGAAGTGGTTTGTGCTTCTACGTTGTCAGTTCATTCCAAGCAAGGAGAAATGATGAAGAAATGATCGGAAAAAGATATGTTTCATGTATTTTTTCTGTTTTCTCAATTGGTTTCGGTCTACGTAGGTCAATTTTAGGTGGTTGGATGGTGTCGAAAAATGCATTGAATGGTCAGATATCTTCCTAAACTGAGTTGGTAGGGTTTCTTTGATTTTCTTGAGATTTTTCGGTCGTATCGCCAATAATGATGGGCGATGTGGGGCTAGACTGGAAGAGGAGAGGATGGTGGTCCATTGGGAACCACTCTCGGCCTTGGCCATCATCGAAAAATGGTGAAAAAGACATCGGAAAATAAAGTATAACTAACTCTTTTGGGCGTGTCCTTATTCTCGTTTTGTGTCCAACACACTATGAATGCCACTGGATCATGTTATGTCTTCGTGTCTCATGCCACACTAATAGTTCCGTGCCAGATAGGTCGTGTCTTGTGTCAAAATAAGGTTCTAGGTTTTGGGTTTTGTTCATATGAGAAATAGGTTTGGGTTGGGTACAAGTTCTAGGTTAGAAACATGATTTGTTTCATCAGTTCCAGGTTATGACCAAGTTCTATGTCAACACAGGAACATATACTACATATTGTGTCACCTAGTTTGGATTGGATATGGATCTAAGTGACAATTCAAATCCAAGACAACTTAAACAATTGTAGGTTGGATTTTGGGTGATTTTAGGGTCGTTTAGAACATGATTTGGATACAATTTATTGCATTAGACTCGTAATTAAATAAATTTTAATATTTTAATTATTTATAATTGTTTAGAGGTTTTAGAGGATTTGATGGTGATAAGTATGGTTCAACAATTTGGGGATTAGATGTTAGTGCTCCTTCAAGTAGGGGGTTGTACATTTTTTTATAGAACCATGCTAGAAGTTATTTCTTATTTTAGATGGATTTAAATGTACATGATTGCTAAATGTTTTAATGATGTTTATGAAATGATGTTTGCAATTATGAGTTATTTGTTATGCTTTTAAAGTGAACTTGTTATAGATTGGTTGATAAAGAACATGTTCTGATATGTTTTGATACGATGTTGGTATGAATATGGTATTTTAATTTTGTGTGGATATGGATTTGGGTATATGTGGATCCGGATATGAGATTGTGAATGTGATAAATTTGAATTGGTTTTGAAATGTAATAACGTGTTAATATATGAGTTGTGCTTGTGTAGTTTGTGTGGGGTCTTTAGAGACTTGCAGGTCCGTCGAGCATTCTGACTTTGGAAAAATATAGAGTGTGTTCTCGGGCACTTTGTCGTGAGAGTCGGCGTGGTTTGACCGTCATGGACGATGTGACCAAGGTCACGTAAGGGAGGGTCGAATGACTCTTGTGACCTTAGGGCGGATAAACAATGAGCTATAATTATCTAACTAATTGAGATGTGTGTATGTGTTAGTATGAATTTGAGATTTATTTTATTTAAAGATGTATAATCTTTCTACTGAGTTATGTATTGAAGCTCACCATACCATTTTACAGTTCGTTTTGAAGCTAGCAAGTCCAAGACGCATGGAGTTGAACAAGCTACATATTTTGAGATGATATGTTTTAGATGAGCGATATATACAACAATAACAATTAAGCCTTTTCCCATACTAGACGGGGTCGTCTATATGGATTCTTTGTTTCCAAAGAGCCCTATCATGTGCCATATTAGCAGTTAACTCACAATAAGCTAGATCATTCTTTATTGTTTCTTTCCAATACTTTTGTGGTCGTCCTCTTTTAATACTTTCCAAATTTAGTTTTTCATACCTTCTTACAGGTTCTTCTTTTGATATTCTTTCTATATGTTCAAACCATATGAAACAATATTCTCTCATTTTTATCCTATATTGGTGCCACTCCTAATTTGTTTCTAATAACCTCATTATATATATGGTCTTTTCTTTTATGACAACTCAACATCTTCATTTCTGTCACAGACATCTTTTGTACATGTTGATGATTAACTGTCCAGCACTGAAAACCATAAAACCTGACAGGCCTAATTGCTGCCCTATAATATTTACCTTTTAACTTTAATGGTATCTCCTTATCAGAAAGAATACCTGATGATCCTCTCCATTTTAACCAACCAACATTAATTCTATGTGTAACATCTCCATCAATTCTTCCATCACTCTGGAAAATTGACCCTAGGTATTTAAAACTTTCCTTTTGAGGGATGCAATGTGTGCCAATTTTAATTTCTATATCCTCTGAAGTAACCAAATGATCAAACTTACATTCCACATATTCTGTCTTTGTTCTACTAAGTCGGAGGCCTTTGCTTTCTCATGTTTCTCTCCATAGTTCTAATTTTCTATTAACTTTTTTCTTAGACTCCTCCACTAACACAATGTCATATGCAAATAACATACACTAAGGTACTTCATCTTGAATATGTTTTGTTAACTCATCAAGCACCATTATAAATAAGTATGAACCTAAAGTTGGTCCTTGATGTAACCCAATATTAACTTCAAATAAGTTTGTCATTCCTTCATGTATGTCAATGAGATACCTCTTTTTTTCAAAGTTCTCCAAAGAACCTCTCTCGGTACCCTATCGTAAGCTTTTTCTAGATTAATAAATATCATGTGAAGGTCTTTCTTTTTTGGTTATTCGGGGTTATGTTTCGTGTGTCCCGCGCCATTCTAGAAAAATTGTTTAGATATGTAAATATTTAATATAATTAAATTAAATATTTTATTTGACTAAGATTTGATTGTTCTTGTCTTTGATTATCGCTTACTATCATACTCATATGAGAAGTGACCCCATGATATCGGTTCAAATCATATCGTTGTCGCGACTCATACGAGTGTGACAATAAGTGTCTTACATGCATCACCCATGCTGCTCACAGTTTATACGATTGATCTATGAATTACAAATAAGCATTTGACGGCACAGGAATATATTTAGCTTTCTTTCGGAGGACCACTTTTTCTTTGAGATGACAGCGGGGAGAAGATCTTCGGTGACGATATTATCAAACAAAGCGTGTCCTAAGAAATGAAAGCATAGGTCCATGAAATGCAACTCGACGCGACATGCTTGTGAGTTTGACAGACTCTCACAATCTCACCATGCATTCCAAGTGCTACCGTCAGTGGAGAGATGGTAGAGCGCCAGCATCTCTAAAATGACGTCGACGGTTCAATAGCTAAAAGGCACTGAGGTGTTTTTTTTCTAGATTGGTGGCAGATCTACATTCATCCTAGGTGGGGGAGTCGAAGCCGCCGAGAATTTGCAAGACCCAACGGAAAATTTGCAAGACTAAAAGAAATGTATAGCCCACGGTATAGTAACCAGCTTGCTCTACATTCCTTTTATGACAGTGAGCAGTTTCCTCTTGCATGTCTTTATTAACACTTCATGGTAGTGTCTTTTTGTTTTTGCTTACAAGAGTTGTACAAAGCCTAACACAGATCCACACATCTTTAGGAGTCAAACTCCCCACCAGCAAAAACGACACTAGAACATCCTGCCGTTGAGCTAACGCTCTCGGTGCAGTGTCCTCTTTTAGAAAGAAAGAGAAGAAATTGTAAACGTATTCCGCATGGTAATGGTTATTATGGAATCATGTAACATTGCTTGATTCTTGACGCATTCGCTGCATTTCATTTGGCGATACATATAGTGAATTACTGTAACTTGTCATAGTTACGGCCCCCCCGATAGAATCCTGGCTCTGCCCCTATGGGTGTTTTCAACAAACCACCCATGTTCCATTTTTCTTTGTCTTTTTTGTACAGCGGAAACAAAACCAGTGCATTATGGCTTGGGACAGTACTCCTATGAACAATGGTGGATCCAGAAACGTGTTTCGGGTGGAGCGAGTCTTAAAAGTTTTCAGTTTTTTTTTTTAAATTTCAATACAAAAATACAATTTCCCGAAATTTCGGGTGGGGTGATGGTGGATCCGCCGCTGCCTATGAATAACACTGATCAAGTGCTCAAGTGCAAAACCCAGGAGTCAGTTGCGTTTCAGTCTCACTTATTTGCTATATTCATGATTAAGTATTGTTAACAAGGTGTTTTGGGTCTTGATAACAACCAAGGGTAGGAGTGTTAACGGTTCAATTTGGTTTGGTTCTAGCCTCAACCTCGAATTTAACTGCTGCTTGTGCTTCCCAGTTTTTAAATATTCAAACAAAACCATTGCATAATCAGAACCGAATCAACAGTTTTGAAACCACGGTTCTACTTATTTTAGAATTTAGCTAAATACTGAGTATTATGTTATCATGTTATTTGGATCTATGGTCCCAATTTATTATGTTATGAGGTTATAAAACTCACACACATATATATAATGGTTCGATTCTAAGACTGGAACCGTGAGTCAAACCGTCGATTAATTTTCCTGTTAGAACCGAACGGCTCAACATCTGGAGGCGGTTTGGTTCGGTCCCGGCGATCCCTCGAACATCCTTAATCAAGGGTGAAGCAGTCACACACAAAGCCAACTCTTTTTCCTTTTTCTTTTGACAGCTATTTTTCTTTATCTGGTAGAAGCATGACTTTACACAAGGTAGCTGAGAGAGTGACGACAGCTTGTATAAACTATTTTTGTTTGATAGATCAGCTGGGGATGGGCAATACCCTACCAGATATGCACTCCCAACTATTGAACTTGAGACCTTCAATAAGAACGTTCTTTCAAGTCAATCCCATAGAGAGGAGAGAGGTAGCTCCTGTGCAAACCCTTTCTTTGGGGGGGTTACAAGGGAGGCCGAAGCCTAACGCAAGCACACCCGTGCAACCTCCTGGGAGTCGAACTCCCAAAGACATCAAGGGGCCTCGCCGGTTGAGCTAACGCTGTGGGTGGAGCTCCTTGTGCTTGATAAAACGTACAAACAAACTAAATGACTGATGTGCACAGAAAGAAAGAGTTGCAAACTTATGGTAAGAAGGGATTCCCAAGTAGAGTAGATATTCCCACTTCTTGTCTCTGGTCGGTTTTGGGTCCAACCTGTTGTTGTAACTTGTTCGTGACAATTTTGTCCTATACCATGAATAAGGCTGGTAAAGAATCAAGCAGCTTCTTGGTTTGCCCATCCCTGGCTCGTTCATGTTTGCGTAATTAAACAACATAAACAGAACATGAATGTGCCTTGTTCAGCTTAGTTAGGCTTGTGAATAGAGCTGTCAGGCCCCAGCACATATGGGCCAAGGAAAATGTAGGCCGGCCCGACCCACATCTTATATGAGCCTCTAAAGTACTGGCCCCCAACCCGTACATACACATATATAGTTTTTCGATTATGTGTATAGTATATATATGTATAGTTTTTTTCCATTAGTATATATATATATAGAGAGAGAGAGAGAGAAAAAAAAGAAAGAAACTCGGAGATATTAGACACTTTCTCGTGGCATACTCTAACCGATGATCTGCACACAAATGACACACACACATCGAGTTGCACAACAATATCAATATGAGGTTTGGGGACATTTAATGCATAAGTACATTAAATGTGATTTGGAATATGTGCTTTGATCACTACCATTCAATTAATTACGTGGATGATGGTGATGATCAAGTAATGTAATGCATAGTATCAGAGGTTGTCTAGCAGCTCCCACTCTCCCTCTATACACATATATTAGGTTTTCAAATACATGTACTGTATATATATATATATATATATATAGTTTTGGGCTGCCCTATTCTGACATCTCTACTTGTGAAAGCAACTTTGACAGCATTTCAAAGAAAACCATGCCCTCAAGCTAATTGTATTACGGTAAGGTAACAAACCATTTTTCTTTCAACCTTTTTTGCACAAAGAACTACAAATGAAGGATGAACTACTGCATATTCTAGTTGAGAAAGTGTTGTCTTCAAAATGAGACACCAGTTGGGGTCCCGAGAGTCCGATTCAACGTATCTCAATGAGGATTGGTCGCAAACAAGGCAACAAGGCTTCAACGGCTTATTGGAGCACTTTTCAAGCCCCTTGGAGGCCTCCCTAAGCTTTTCCGAGTTTCTGTCTAGCTTTGGGCCCGATTTAAGTAAAAACCACAAAGACGTCATGACTTGAGGCCACCTCAAAACAACAATCAATTGCAGACTGCTTCATAAGGTTGCACTATTTTAATCATATCCCCTAATACAACTTTAATTGATATAATTTTTAGTGCGTTAGATATTAGACACATATGACAATCTAACGAACCAAAGATTTTTTGGTTTCAATAAGATTTAGATTATTAGTGATTTGGAGGGCCTTTCGATAAGATAAAAAATCAGCCAATTTAGATTAGAAAGGACCAAGTTATAGCAGTTCTTCAAGAAGCTATGCTCGACCAACTAAGACTTAGAGTATCTCTAATAGGACCTCATTGTTTCCTTAGTCTCTCGGTCAACAAAAATTAGATTCAAGTGATTCTTGCTCTTTGGACAGTAGATGAGACAAACTTTATGAGAGTTTAAGAATCGACGAAATTTGACAAGAAATAGATTTTTGACAAATTTTATAACTTGAGGTAGATTTATGGTAAAGTAATGGTTGTGAATTTGATTGTGCAACCAAATACACCAAAGAAAAACAATAAAAAAATGATAGGTTTATTAACTAAAGAGAGAAGATGAAACTATAAAGTATAACTAAGAAGAGGAAATAAACAGTTGATTGGTTGATTGACTGGTAACGGATCTTTTTTTTATAGTTGACAATGATTTGATTCCAAACCATCTTTATTCCTTCATACCTCCTCAAAGTGAATTGTAAGTCTATGCTTAATTTTAAGGAAACAGTTATTTGGTTTTGATATTGCCTCATTTGATTCATTGGATTTGGGTAGTTGCAACAAGTAACGGCTCCTCGGATTCCTTTTCCTTAACAAAAATTGTTTTTTTTTTTTATAATAGAGCCCGAAGCCTGACTCAGGCATGCGCTTGCACCCCAGGAGTCAGAACTTGCCACCTGAGTCTTACCGGTGAGCTAATGCTCTGGCAAGCTAGTTTGGAAAACCCAACTCGATGTGCGGACCCTGGACACAGAACTCCTAACCTTCAACTTGAAGGTTCTTTCAAGTTGAGTCGCTAGACAGGAGAGATGTGGCTCCTGATAGTGTGCACTTCAATTCTTGATCAAGTCTCTCTGAAGGAATCGCTCAATGAGCAGCAAAACAAGGTTTGGGTACTATGGACATGACAAAGACACGAAAGAGGAGATGACAGAGAAGGAACACGCTGAGACCGGCGAACCAGGCTTCATGAAGCAGAAACATCGGACTAAGTCGATAAGGGAGAATAATCCCACAAGGAACTGAGCTTTACCAACAAATAGAATTCTCAAATTGGTTTGAACTTATCCAGTTTCGTGCAATTTTTCGATTGGAGTAAGTTTTTCTTTTTTTAACGACCTCGTCCTTTGCGACATTTCTACACGTTAAGCTTTGCATTTATCTTTATTGAGAAGAGAGTAATTAGCTTTTAACCATCCTCCATTGAGGGCAAACCACCATTTTATCCAAATTTTCATCTTCATGAATTAAAAGCTAAAATCATCAGAACATTTCAACCATATAAATGTAAAGAAAATATATTAAAATAACTTTATTAGAGCATTTAGATTTTTGTGTATATATACATACACGTACATATGTATATATGTATATATATATATATATATATATATATATATATATATATATATATATATATATATATTGATTTGTTCTTGTTCACTCATGCCTGATTATTATTTGTTGAGAATATAAGTACAATAATATTATCCTATCTATTTTTTTAAAAAATTATTTCTTTTTTAAAATTATATCATGTCACTTAAAAACAATAAGTAGACATAAGTAAATATGTTAGTGGTAGTGGTGGACAAGATCTAATATATATATATATATATATATATATATATATATATATATATATTACAGAATAGATTTTATTGAATCATTGGTTATATGTAGATTACTATAGTCGTGAGGGAGATGAAAGGCTTCGTTATTTACTTGGCCATTTAAGGGCGTTTTGATCGATGTGCTCAAATCTCGTGAAGAGGTGGGATTGTGATGGAGCAGCTACACCAAGTGGACATTAAAATTATCACAAGACTTGATTCACAACGCCTTGAGATTGTGATCGTTCACACCGAGGACATAATGTGGCAACTCTATAACAGGATTGAATAGGTAAGCCATAATTACTGCCACCACTCTAGTACTGTTCAACATTTTATGTAGACTATACAGATTTTAATCGTTAATCAATGCTTTTGTTGGGGCTGTTCTAGAGTATATATGTGTGTGTTGACTGTTGATCACCGATTGGATCATTAGTCAATAGTTTAGTTAAATAATAAGGTTATCGGAATGGAAGATCGCGGCTAAGTCACACACCAAGCAGGAAGATTGCTCTTGAATCATAACAAAATAACACCAAATCGAAAAGAAAGCACTAATCTAAGAAAAGTTGTAGTTCACTTGAAATCAAACTAAATTAAAAAGGGTGTAAATGAAATCAAAATCAAAGTCAATGAACTGGCACCGAGAGTGTTAGCTCAACAGCAGGGACTCCAGCACTATTGCTGCTGGTAGAGAGTTCGACTCCCAGAGGGTGCATGTTTGGTTGTATGTTAGGCTTTGGCCTCCTCTTGTAACAAAAAAAAAGTCAATGAACTCAAAGGAATCTACTGTTGAGATTTTAATCGCTAATCAATGCTTTTGTTGGGGCTGTTCTAGAGTTTATACACACACACACACACACACACATATATATATATATATATGTGTGTGTGTGTGTGTGTGTGTGTGTGTTGACTGGTGATCATTAATTGGATCATTAGTCACTAGTTTCGTTAAGTAATAAGCTTATTGGAAAGGGAGGTTGCGACTGAGCTAGCTAAGTTACACACCAAGCAGGAAGATTGCTCTTGAATCATAACAAAAAATAGCACCAAATCGAAAAGAACGCACTAATCTAAAAAAGTTGTAGTTCATTTAAAATCAAACTAAATCAGAAAGGGTGTAAATGAAATCAAAATCAAAGTCAATGAACTGAAAGGAATCTAAAGTAAAGCAGTAATTAGCAAAGTGGGTTTTTTCCAATCAAGAACTTGAGGTCATCTCTTGTTTATGATTAAATTATTAATAAAAGTAAAAGGACCTGGGATTGACTATCCCGCGTGGATACATTGCGACGTAGGCTACGATCAAGATTCATGTTGGCTATGGTGCACAATTCAGATTCCATCCAATCTGATCCAGAAAATCCAGGCCTGTCTCTGGGCTTAGGCATTCGAGTTGTGTTTGTGTCAGTTCAAAGCAGCCAGACAAAAGTTTGGTTAGAACCCGGACCAGACATGAACCCGATCAGGTCAGGTTTGGGCTTGCAAAATGACACGAAAAAAGAAACAGGGTCACATGTTTCACCCGACCCAAGGAGCTAATTTGCCAGTTATAGAATGTCTTGGTTAGGAGTTCTCATCTTGACATGGAAATCATAAGACGGTTCGAGGTGAGTCAATACAGCAAGGTAATAGATGACCCTTCTTTAAAATCGTCTTGTTAGTTGAGCAGGGCTATTGCAATACAGGTCCTGCAACATTGTAAAAATACCGGCTCCAAGCAATTGAAACTTGAATTAAAACAAGAACTAAAACCAAAACCAAGTCTTCTCCGAGATAAGTGGTGCAGTTATATGGATTCTTATTGTCATGCTTAATCTGTGTGTTTTAACACCAAACGAAGTAAGTTCGTGTTGTAACCTTTCCACGGACACATTTGAGGAATTTCTGTATCTTTTTGTAAAATTGTCATCTAATTTCTCGTACCTTTCTAATGGAGCCCTATGGGGGAAGCTTTCACGAATGCTCAATCACCTTAAGCACGCCTTTCACATTCTCACCTTTTTTGTTATCATGTAAAGTTGAAGAAAAAAATGGTAATTTTGTAATAGTAAGCAAGACAAGAATAAAAAAGCAGGTAATTCATCAAAACAATTTTCCTTCTTGTGTTGTACATATAGGCATATACACACATACATAGATACTTGTGTATGTATGTGCGTGTGCGCATGCATACACATGACCCAAACAACAGCACCCTTATTTGAGATTTGAAAATTTCAAAACCTCCATTAAATAGTAGCTTTTATAGGAATAACTTCATAGACATGTTTGCAGGGTAGAATGATTATTTCAATAAACTTCGAAGTTTCAACAAATTGTTGATATATACAAACACGCATATAGTGGGATTTGCTGCAAAAACACAGTAAAGGCACATTCATGTAAAACAATTAAATAGTAAAATATGTTTAGTAGAACTCTCAGATTATTTTCAGAATGGAGAATCGGCCTAAACAGTATATATTCAGGAGAGAAGTTCGGCCCGTTTCCCTTCTCAAACATGGATAATCGAATTCGGGTAGAATCAATGTCCAAAAGGTACCATAACCCGATCCATAGACGCGGATCGTGCATGGCGACAAGGACAGTTTAGTTATTGGCACTTTGTACAAGTCAAGCAAGGATCTCTAAAGCGTCTCCCACGTTTCCAGCTTTCGATGAAATCAAGAAGGAGAAATTACAGCCACACGATGATAATCGAACGCCTGACACTAAGTCAAACTGACACGACTAAAGCTGCTGCTTTGAGTGAGGACGGAGAAAGACGTATGATGCCATGTGGCGTCAAAACCGGCGCCATCTCCCTCGCAAAAAGACCTGGCGAAATAAAGGAAGACCAGGACACGGCCCTAATGCTACGTAACACGAAAACAGACAAGGACCTGTAAAAAGGCTTTATTAAAAGTACCATTTTGACCAACCCAAACATTTCCCTTTAATACTTGAAAGATCCAACCCAAACCCATCCCATATCTAAACTCGTGTCGCACCAAACGCAACAACCGAACCTGAAGATTGTGATAGTTTTGAAAAAGTCGTCGGTAGGACAAAATTCAATTGAGTTTGTTAGCATTTTGGTTCCATGTGGATCGACTAATTACAGCCGTTAGGAGATCGACGAAGAACCAACACGATTCGTACTCGAGGGTGAACCAAAATCCATCAATATTTCTTGTTAGGGTCCGAACAATGAATCTCATTGTGTCTGCTAGGATTTCACCTGCTTATATTCCAACACGTTTTCACCACAAACACATGAACCGCTTTGAGCTCGTTAAATTTTAGCCTACTCAAGCCTGATCCTGGAACTAAACCATCCGGCTTCAGATCTCAATTTTGAAGTAAATTAAGAATTCCGTCTAGCTGAAACCAACCCAAACCCTACCTGAATTCGACCTCACTACTTTGAAAGACTTCGTGAACTCGTGATTCAGGTGTGAACTGTGTCCGGTCTTAAGTCTGGATAAAGGACAAAGGTTGAATTAGGTAATCGAGAATTGGCTTAAAACTGGATCTCACAGAGTGGTGCAACGTTTCCTCTTATCTGAAGTTAAGCATGCTTAGCCGAGAATACTACTAGGACGTAGACATGACCGGTTTAGAACCAAAACCAGTCAAATCACCTAAAAACCAGAACTGAAACTACAAATCCCCGATTCGATTTTGGTTCATGGTATCTAGAAACAGATACAAAACCAGAATCGACGTTCCAAACTGAGGGTAAATATGATTTAAATATGTTTAATAAAACTTATTATGACAAACTGATCAGAAACTCAATGAATGGAAGGAGTTCGACTCCCAAAAGGTACACTGTCCTTGCTTTTCAAAAAAAAATCTAACCGCACTAGTGGTTTTGAAGAGGTTCACATGCTCCAAAACCAAAACCAAGGGCTTGAAACCGTTAGTTTTGGTTTACCCACGACATAGGACATATCCCACCTCTTAAGAAGTTCTCACATTGCACTCTCTACTCAAATAGTCCTCCTAGAGCCGGAAAAGTCTCAAGTAGGGCAATGTATCCTGAATGTCTTTTAAAACAATAAAATACTTAGGGAAAAAGTACCTTCTCGCAGAATCAAACATAAATTAGCCAAGAAATGCAATTATAAATGACCCTCATGTGGCCGTACAAAAAGTTCCATACATGTATTATCGTGCACACACTAAGCACTAGTGCCTTTTCTCTACTTTTGGGAGCACAAGGGTCCTTTATATATTTTTTAAAACACTCTTATAATTTTTTAAATAATACCTACATTCAATCAAACAAAAGAAATACATAAAGGTTTGTTGTTAGAAGCATGTAAATTTAGTTTTGTCATATATATATATGGTTTGGAACCGAGAAAGAAGTGAATAATCCTTTTCTTAAGTCTGACTCGCTCACTTGATGTTGTTATTCTTTTTTTCCTTTCTTGTTACTTGGAAATGTATGCAATTCGGTAATTAACACCAAATCAGGAGAAATTAGAACCGTAATCCGTGAATCAGTTGTTATGTTGAACCGCCAAGGTGTCTGTCTGGTTGTAGTCCATTCTCAAAGGGAAGCCAATAAAACATATATAGCATGTTTTGCTACTACAATCTATACGAAGTATACATGGTAATATAGTGTATGACTAGTGCATGGTCAAATTCAGTCCCCACCCGACCCCTCGTTCAGAAAATCTAAACATGGGATTCATGCACATCTCCAACAAATGAGATGACATGAATATAACCAATAAATAGGTTCGGATAGTGCGTGCTCTCATTTTCATTGACTTTTTGAAGTTTCTACCCACTTTTAAATGGAAGCACTCCTGTGAATGGCTATTTTTACATGGATGTAGCTATTTTCGCGAGAAAGTAGCTGTCGCTCACGTGAAAATGGCTGCGAGCTCACCCACATCTACCTCCGGGAAAGGAAAGGACCCAGTTCCTCAAGCTAGGGATGGCAATGGTGCGACGGGTTTTCACTCCACCCTTACCCGCCCCGCACTAGAACTCTTTCTACATTCGGCCCCATGCCGTCCCACAGGTTTTGAGGATCAAACCTCACACCTACTTTGTTATAACCCGGTCTCGCCCTGCCGCACTTCAACCAATTTAAGTATTTTTTAGAAAAAAATCAGTTGATATTGTATATTCTACCTAAAATACAAATTATTTTAATGATATTTTATATTATTAAACTAGAAGCTATATATATCAGGGAAGGGCATGGTGGGTTTACCTTAAACATTGCCCCCACCCCCTGCTTGTGGGTCTTTCCTGTCTTGCCCCGCTTTGCAGTGGGTAGGTTTTCCTCCTTGAAAACACGTCTTATGTAAGAGCGGGACGGGTAGGAATTGCCCATCCCTGACTTGCCTAAATCTCCTGCTAAGTTTGAGAGGTGGGTCGCGTGAACAGTTGTGGAAACCCTTTGAGAAGCGGGAGAGTCTTTGATATGAACACAAGTTGTCATAAACAGCAGCAAAGACGGCTATGAACTGTCATTCAAGTACAAATGAAGATACCAAGAGAAGAGCTCCTTAGCCTTGGAATTGTGAAAGAAAAAGTCGAACTTGAGATGAACCACATGGTCGGAACTCTGGCTGCTATTGCATAGTGGTGGACCTATTCATCAGCGAGGTAAGGTCTCCACCTCCCCCAAAATCCAAAATAGTATAAACAGGCAATCTAAAATTTTAATAAGTTTATATCGATTCTGACCTAAATTTCATGCAACTCGATTTCACCTCACCAAGAAAAAAGAAGTCTAGGTCAGCAGTTGACCCTATAGACAATGCCACCAGGTGTCGAACAATGTTTTTCAAGGTGACAAAATAAAGGCTATTGTTAAAGTTTATATCATGGGTCCACGTCCTTCTTGCTCTCGACAGAAGGCTGCATACCAGATAAAGTCATGGTTTATTATCAGTGGCGGATCTAGACAATGGGAAAATCTATGTATGTTAGTCCACGAATTCAACGGTGAGCTATACTTCTCTTGTTGATTTCCTAATGTTTGGGTGGAGCGGACGCCCCGCCCCGCCTCAACTCAATATAGATCCCCACGTTTATCATCTATAGTGATGGTTCTCTGCCTTCGGGAATATTATGGATTGATGGTTTACCTTGGTCCGAAGTAGGACCCATCTGAATAGGAGCGGCAATACAACTTGTGTTAAGTGTAAGGTTATCTTTGTCGTTTTGGCAAGAAAAGGGGAACAAGATGTTTGGTCTTCGTCTCCGTAAGCTTGGGAGAGCAGCAAGGTATTCATTTTTAAACTTTATATGTACAGTTGTTTTAAAAGGAAAAAGAATGAAAAGGAACGCTTAAAAATAATAAAATCGAGGAGAACTTCAACCTCAATCCCCATCATTGGGGAGACCCATAAATCGATTCCGATGCAAGAGGAAGCAAGGAAAGCATCGGTTCTGCTGCAGAGTAACCCAGCAGGTAAGCAACCCAATTAATAAACCATTATAATATCCCTTTAATTTTTTTCTCGTTCATTTGGTTCATGTAACGCTCACTAACTTCTTGGCGGCATCGTACCGCCAGTAGGGATGTCAAAGTGGACCAGTCCTAGAAAAATAGTGCACGGCCAGAATCCTCTGGCTCTGGTGCCAAAGTGAGCCGAGCCAGGGTGGCCCATAGTTCTCTCTCTCTCTCTCTCTCTCTCTCTCTCTCTCTCTCTCTCTCTCTCTCTCTCTATATATATATATATATATATATATATATATATATAAGAGAGAGAAAACTCTAGCCCTATGGGCCACTCTGGCTCCCTCAAATCTCATTCATAAGTAAATTTATTTTATCATCAATTGTTTAATCTTTAAGATAGATAATTAAAGTTATAAAACAAAAGGCATTTACTTTACTCTTGATCATATTAATCAAATCATGAAATTGTTTGAATATATTTGAACGAAACTGTTTTAATATATTTGAACACAGATGAAGTTTGAGAATTTATCATCATGCCTCTCTCTCTCTTTATATATATATATATATATATATATATATATATATATATATATATATATATATATATATATAATTACATTTTTCTTAAATGAACTCCAACTTAGTAGACCTTAATAAAAAAAGTGAACCATGACATGATGAACATCACTCTCCAAGCCCCTTCTTATGGTGTAGCCTTTCTCCACTCTTCATCCTAGCATATATGTGTTTATATTTATATTTTTACATTTACACACACGGGTGCATATATATATATATATATATGTATTTATATATGACACAAGCCGAATTTTCCCTGATCCACCAGCGCTGCGGTCGTGCCGGCCAAGCCTGGATTGACACCTCTGCGCCGGACATTCAAAGTATCCATATAGGTTGGGACCCAAACTACAGAGTCGTATCCAGACCCATAAACGAGATGATTATAAGATCCGCCTTATTTGGTAAGTCGCGTTCACTATGAAATTAAACGTGTTATCGTAGCTGGCATATTAAACACCCCAAGGCTTATTTTGTTCATCTTGTAACACACGCCTCTCTAGCGTTTAATGAATCAGAACGCGTTCTCTCTCTCTCTCTCTCTCTCTCTCTCTCTCTCTCCAGCGATTAGCAGTGTTCGTGTCGCCTCCGGCCTGTCTTTGCATGGCCGTCGTGTGAGAAAAAGACTATCCAGAGGGGACTTTAAATACCAAAAGGTTTCATATATGGTGGGTTCCATTTCGCTTCCACCATCCTCCTCACTGTGTCCTTCCTTTCTACTTCTCTAAGTCGTGCTTCTCTTCTCATGATGCAAGGAAATCAGACACCAACAAGAGAAATAGGGGAAGCCAAAGGGTTCTGCAACTGTAAGTTCCATCATCGATACCGCTGAATCTCTCTCTCTCTCTCTCTGTGTGTGCCCGCGCTTGCGAATAAACTGAATTCTCTCTCTTTCTCTTTAGAATCTAGACAACCATACAGCAAGGGAAAAGTCCACTTTACCTTCACCATGAAGATGGCACCAACCTCACCCTTGGCCAGGGTCTTCGCCTTCTACTGGAGGAGGAAGGCCAACCTCCTCTCTATCACCCTCATCGCCGGACTCTGCTCCCTCTTCTACGTCCTGGGCGTCTACCAGCACGGCTCTCGCGGCGGGTCCCTCGTTGACCCGGCCATCTCCTGCGCCCTCCCTACCACCTTAAACGTCTCCGGCCACCGGGAGACGCACCTCGACTTCGGCATGCATCACCACGCCGAGCACTCGGTCAGCCCTGACGTCCTGGCTGTTACAGACCCTCGTCGCTCTTTTCCGGCATGCGATGCCAGCTACAGCGAATACACACCCTGCGAGGACCGGGATCGCTCGCTGCGCTTCGACCGCGACCGGCTAATCTACCGGGAGCGCCACTGTCCGGAGAAGAACGAGATTTTGAAGTGTCGGGTTCCGGCGCCGCATGGATACAGGCTCCCGTTCCACTGGCCGGAGAGCCGGGACTGGGCCTGGTTCGCCAACGTTCCCCACCGCGAGCTCACCGTTGAGAAGGCCGTGCAGAACTGGATACGCGTTGAGGGAGACCGCTTCCGGTTTCCCGGCGGGGGCACCATGTTTCCGAACGGGGCCGACGCGTACATCAATGATATCGAGAGGCTGATTCCTCTCCGGGACGGGTCTATCAGAACCGCCATCGACACCGGTTGTGGGGTATGAAAACCGCGTTTTCACGTGATCTCTGCTTTTTACCATCTCTTTTCCTCTTTATTGCTCTTTTCCTTTATTTATTTCGGTGAATTACAATGTTCGCGTTGCCATAAGAGATTCGTGCCTATGGAGTCATTTGCAGGTTTTTTCCGTGGGAATCGTTTCTTGATTTATGAATTCGAATAGGATGGGAAATGAACCGAGCTGCTCATAGATTTTCTTGGTTCGGGGCCGCTGTTAGGCTCCTTCCCAGTTCGTTCATGTTCGGTCTACGTCCTTACTGTGCTTAACATGAGCGGAGCGTGTCTCGCTCTGCTCGGCTTGTGAAGCTCACAAAGTAGACGAGATATTCGTGATCTGTTAGTCTCCTTGTAAACTCATGCAACTTGTTTGAACCATCTTGTATATGCAATACATACCACTATAGTATTTAGAAGACGAGCTAAAACAAACAAATCCTCAATTGAGTTCAAACACAAATCTAAATGCTCAGAAACGAGTCTCAATACGTTTGAATTTGGCTCTCGATGGAAAAAAAGGACCACCTCGCAAGCATGTTCAAACATAAATTGTTCGTATGGACACTTGCTGGTTCGTATACGAAACAAGTCACACACGAACAACCCGTGGTCGCTCGAGCACGAGCCCTATGTTTGAGCGGTGTGCTTTTTTTGTTATATAGTTGTGTCTGGATAGAGAGTGTAGAATGTAGTGATTTTATTCCAGAATTACGAGATCTAGGGTGATTTTCTCCGCGTGAAAACAGGGTTGGAATCTTTTTTTTATATAGTTGTGTCTGGATAGAGAGTGTAGACTGTAGTGATTTTATTCCAGAATTACGAGATTCTAGGGTGATTTTCTCCGCGTGAAAACAGGGTTGCAATCTATTGTCTTTCCTATTTAGACCACCTAAAAATCTGGTGGTACATTACCTTCTTGCTTTCCTTCCGCCCCCGTTTTGCAGTATTGCTTAGTAGGCGTCTTTATTGCTGAATTCTACTTTGGTGGCATGGATAATCAAGAAGATTATTTCCTCTTTTGTTACATGCCTGAATTGCACGCAGTGCTGGTAAATTCATACTTGAAATTCTCTTTCTGCTTCAGAAAGTGGGTTTTCGTGCTAATTTATTATTCTCAAATTAGGTAGCAAGTTGGGGAGCGTACCTCCTGCGGAAGGATATCCTGGCCATGTCATTTGCGCCACGGGATACACACGAAGCTCAAGTTCAGTTTGCGCTGGAGCGTGGCGTGCCGGCAATGATCGGAGTCATGGCCTCAAAGAGACTCCCTTATCCATCTCGAGCTTTTGACATGGCACATTGCTCTCGCTGCCTGATTCAATGGCATCAATATGGTAATGCAAAAGAGATATAGCATTGGAAATATAATTCAATTGACACAAACTTCTGTTCTAGTCTGAAAAGAAGGAAAACGATTTTCTTTGGATTAACAAGCAAGCCTCTTCCCCATGAAAAGAACGTGGATTAACAGTTTTTCTTTACGATTCAGTTATAGATAGTCCCAGCCTAGCATCCTGTCATGTTGCGTTTTCACAGGATTGCTTTGCTTTGGACTGCTGAAACAAGCATGATCTAATAAATTGAAAGCTACTAACCTGTCAAAACCCAAATTGTGATTCTTGGTGCAGAAGGGCAATATCTGATTGAGGTAGATCGAGTTCTCCGGCCGGGTGGTTACTGGATTCTTTCAGGTCCACCCATCAACTGGAGGCAACACTGGAGGGGGTGGCAGAGGACCCAGAAAGATCTGAATGCAGAGCAACTTGCCATTGAAGCAGTGGCGAAGAGTCTTTGCTGGAAGAAAATAAAAGAAAAGAATGACATTGCAATTTGGCAGAAACCTACTAACCACATCCACTGTAAGCGCAACAGGAAGGTCTTCAAATCACCACCACTCTGTAACGGACAGGATCCTGACTCTGCATGGTGAATTTCGGTCTCTATAATTTGTTTGAGGATTCGCGGACCTTTGTTTGGCTAAGATACATCTCTTTGCATATTGTAGGTATAAAGATCTGGAGACATGCATAACTCCGCTTCCAGAGGTCAACGACATACATGAAATCGCAGGAGGGCAATTAAAGAGATGGCCAGAGAGATTAACCGCAGTGCCTCCACGGGTTAGCAGTGAGAGTGTCCAAGGTGTTACGGAGGAGATTTACAAGGCAGATACAGAATTATGGAAGAAAAGATTGGCTTACTACAAAGCAGTACTAAGCCAGCTAGAAGAGAAGGGTAGATACAGGAATATATTGGATATGAACGCTTACCTCGGCGGTTTCGCTGCAGCTCTGATTGATGATCCAGTTTGGGTGATGAATGTAGCTCCCGTGGAGGCGAAAGTTGATACTCTGGGAGTTATTTATGAAAGAGGATTAATTGGCACTTACATGAGCTGGTAACATTTGCTAATTTTGATCTATTGAGAACCTCTTTGTGATTTCAAGTTTGTCTTATGATGTCTTATCCTTTCCGTTCAACTTTCAATTTCCTTATTTCTTGTTTTTTTCCCTCATATTACTTATTCGAAAATTCTTCAGGTGTGAAGCAATGTCTACGTATCCGAGAACGTATGATCTCTTACATGTTGATTCAGTGTTTACCCTGTACAAGGACAGGTATGAAAAAAATTCTAGTTTCTCCTAAAACGATTCAATTAGCTTTCAAAATTCCGAATACCAAGCAAACCACGTTACTGCTTTACTGATCGATTATATTCATCTATTTGTTTCAAGAGATTTGGTAGTTCAAAACCTCGAATCATCAGGTTTATCCGAATCAGATTCTTCAATGCGCTGATCTGCTAAAAAGTGTATGATTGTTCTTGAAATTTTACTCAATATCTTAGGTTGCACCTTTCCTAGTCTCTTCCCTTCATCTCTCTTTAACTTCGAAATTTTCATTCTGTCAATGGAGGATCACAAAGAATTTCTTAGTGATTTTTTCTTGCATGCTTTACTATTTTTATATAAAACCTAAGTTTCATTTAGGTATTTTAGAGGATATAGAAATTAAGATTGACACACATTGCATCTCTCACAAGGAAAGAAAAGTTTTAAATATCGATGGTCAATTTTTGAAAGAGATGGAAAAATTGATGGAGATGTTACTCATTAGAATTAATATTGGTTGGTTAAAATGTTAGGGCGGTATTCTATATGATAAGCTATGTCACATGTGTGCGGGTGCAAGATAAGAGGAGGGTTGTGTTAAGCTTTCGACAATCAATGATAAAATTTATATCATGGATTACACAAATTATGAGCATTATTTTGGGGCATCCCTGTCTAGCGATGCGTTGTAGATTCTGAATGCAGTAATAAGTAAGAAAGGGTCATTACATTTTTGTTCGAACGTAGTGAATCAATTGCATAGGATTCCCACATCATGCACGAATATGAGTAAAGAAGTTAGTCCCGCTATATTGTCGCCCGAATGTAGTATACAAAAGATCTCCGCATTTTAAATATGAACGAATGTGGGGGTAAGGAAGCTACTCCTAGATAATAAGATTCGTATTAGTTATTCGAATATCGAAACATTATCCGATAAGCTAATGGGTGGTAGATAATGTGATTCGGAGAAAGATTCATATTCCATGTTTACAAAGACAAAGTGAGTTAGAGGAAAAGTAAAGGAGGTAGAGGATATAGGTTTTAAATTATGGTTCTCAGGTAAGGAAAAGGCTTGAAACGGAGTTGGTATTATCATAAATAAAGATTTAAAGGATAGTATAGCAGACATACAATGATATGGTGACCGAATCATAACATTGAAATTAGTGTTAGGAGTAGAGGCTTTGAATATAGTTTGTGTTTACACACTAAAGTAGGACTAGAAGATAGTATAAATACAATTTTTTGGGAAGAGTTAGATAAGGTGATTCAAAGGATTCCACAAAGGGAGATGATTTGTTTAGGAGGAGATTCAAAGGATTCCACAAAGGGAGATGATTTGTTTAGGAGGAGACTTAAATGGACATGTCGGTAAAGAGGCATTAGGATATCAAGGTATTCGTAAGAACTTTAGTTTTGAGGATATAAACAAGGAAGATAGGGAGATTTTAAATTTTACTAGGGCATTTGATCTCTTTATAGTCAATATAATATTTAATTACTTATAAAAATGGCTTATCACAAACACAAATTGATTACTTTATTTATAGAAAAAAAGATAGAGAATGTTTTAAAGATTGCAAGGAATTCCAAGAGAAAGCTCAACCATCCAACATTAACTTTTAATTATGGATTTACAAATTAAAAAATGGACAAAGAAGAAAAGAGGCATAGAGCTATTCGAACTAAATGGAGGAACCTCAAAAGCGAGAAAGAAGATATATTTAAACATAAAGTCCTTCAAGAAGATGCTTGGAATTATGTTGTTACACTTTATGATATATGAAACAATATAACTATACATATTAGGAAAGTGGTGAAAGATGTGTTAGGTGAGTCTAAGGGAGGTGTATCGGTACAAAAAGAAGATTGATGGTAAAGCGAAGTAGTGCAAAATAAAATGCAGGCAAAGAGGGCATGTTACAAATTTAATTATACTAAAAAAACTAGTGAAACTTTAGAGGCTTATAAGAAAGCAAAAGATCTTAATTCTGTTAGATGCATCAAAGACAATGATGAAAAAATTCTAGTGGCAAATGATGATATAAGAAATAGATGAAAAAACTATTTTTATAAGCTTTTTAATGAAAATAAAGATGTTAGTATTAATTTATAAGAGTTAGCTAAACCAGAAAGTATATAAACCACAATTTCTACCGACATATTCAAAAGAATGAAGTTAAAGAGGCTCTTAAACATATGATGGGTGGTAAATCGGTAGGACCGGACAATATTTCTATAGAAGTTTAGAAAATACTAAGAGAATTAGGAATCACTTAGCTAACAAGACTATTTAATGAAATATGAAGAAACTAAAAGATGCCCGAGAAATCAAGAGCGAGTATACTTATACCATATATAAGAACAAGGGAGTGTGCATATTATGAATGTATCAAATTATTGAGCCATACTATAAAATTGTGGGGGGAAATGATCGAATGTAGGTAAAGATAAGTATCAAGTACAACAAATAATCAATTTGGATTTATGTCAGGTAGATCTATTATTAAAGCAATTCACCTTTTGAGACGTCTTATGGAACATTTTAAAATAAAAAAGAAAGACCTTTACATGATATTTGTTGCTCTAGAAAAAGCTTAGATAAGATATCGAGGGAGGTTTTTTTTTGGAGAACCTTGGAAAAAAGAGGAATTTTATTGACATACATTAACCTTATAAGAGACATATACGATGGTGCAAACATACTTCTTTGAAGTTAATATTGGGTTACATCAAGGACCAACTTTAAGTCTATACTTATTTATAATGGTGATTGATGAGTTAACAAAACATATTAAAGATGAAGTATTTTGGTGTATATTATTTGCAGATGACATTGTGTTAGTGGAGGAGTTTAAGAAAAAAGTTAATAGAAAATTAGAACTATCGATAGAAACATTAGGAAGGAAAGGCCTTCAACTTAGTAGAACAAAGACAGAATATATGGAATGCAAGTTTGATCATTTGGTTACTTCAGAGAAATATAAATTAAAATTGGCACACATTGCATCCCCAAAGGAAAGTTTTAAATACCTAGGGCAATTTTTCAGAGTGATGAAAGAGTTTATGGAGTTGTTATGCATGAAATTAATGCTAGTTGGTTAAAATGGAGAGGAGCATCATGTATTTTTTGTGATAAGAAGATACCATTAAAGTTAAAAGATAAATATTATAGAGCAACAATTAGACCTGCCATATTTTATGGTTTTGAGTGTTAGACAGTTAACCATCAACGTGTACAAAAGATGTCTGTGACAGACATAAGATGTTGAAATGGATGAGTGGTTATAAAAGAAAAGATCGTATACGTAAAGAGGTTATTAGAAACAAATTAAGAGTGACACCAATAGAGGATAAAATGAGAGAATATCTTTTAAGATTGTTTGGACATATAGAAAGAAGATTGGAAAAAAAACCTATAAGAAGGTATGAAAAACTAAATTTGGAAAGTACTAAAAGAGGTTGAGGACGACCACAAAAGTGTTGGAAATAAACAATAAAGAATGATATAGGTTATTGTGAGTTAACTACTAACATGACATATGATAGAGCTATGAGAAAACAAAGAATCCATGTAGCCAACCCCCCCGTGTAGTATGGGAAAAGTCTTAGTTTGTTTGTTGTTTGTTCCTCCACTAACACAATGTCATATGCAAATAACATACACCAAGGTACTTCATCTTTATTATACTTCATCTTTAATATGTTTTGTTAACTCATTAATCAACGTTATAAATAAGTATAGACTTAAAGTTAATCCTTTATAAAACTTAATATTAAGTTCAAAGAAGTCTCATTCCTTCACGAGTCTTTACACATGTTTTTGCACCATCGTACATGTCTCTTATAAGTTTTGTTGTCTTTTTTGCTCTAAAATATTCACTAAGACGTCTCAAAAGGTGATTCATTTCATTCCGTTAGTGTTTTGCACCAATAAAGGATAAAAAACAAATTGAGAATAATAGCAATAAAAGATAAATTGAGGAAAATTTGTTTAAGATGATTTGAACATGTGCCAAGGATGATCCCATAAAAAGATACTCCCGTAAGAAGATATGAAAAAATAGATTGTGAAAATGTTAAAAGAGTGACATGACTAGTTTATATTGAGTTAACTACTAGCATGACACATGATAGGGCTTCCAGGAAACAAAGAATCGGTAGGGCTTCCAGGAAACAAAGAATCGGTGTAGCTGACTCAATCTAGTACTAGAAAAGGCTTAGTTGTTGTATGCTTTACTCTTTTTATCAAAAAATCCTCTGTTTCTTGCTCATTGCTGACTTGATAAGTATTACTAAACAACAATATCTGAGCATTTTCAATCTAGTATTAGAAAAGGCTTAGTTGTTGTATGCTTTACTCTTTTTATCAAAAAATGCTCTGTTTCTTGCTCATTGCTGACTTGATAAGTAGCACTAAACAACAATATCTGAGCATTTTCAGATGCTGCTACTGGAATCTACTACATGCGGTTAAGCCTAAATTGCCTTTTATTTTGTAAATTAAGGCTAAGTTGTTCCGTTTATGCCTATTATTTATGATATTTTTCAATTGCTGGATAATTCCATTCACACATACCTCTGAACGTATGTCATATTTCTATGCTTCATTTTCTGAAGAAATTGCTTCTTGAGACACTTAAAATTTCCTCTCTTTCGTCCTTTTTCTTCATGAGAATTCTATGGATCTATTCAACGAGAAAGAAGCAACCTGTGATTCTCACCAGAACTCCCTCAGGAAGAAATGATCTTCCTTTTCTTCTCATGTCTCTGACTAGATCTCAAACTTGGTTCCCACGATTCCTCTTCTTAGGCATCAAAGCATTTACCGCAATTACTCTTCAAAGCATTAAATCGTTCTCCTTCGCTTCATGCTATGCTCCTAAGCACGAAGCTTATCATTGATTCTCACTCGCCGAGCATAATTTCCTTGTTTATGTGTTTCATGTAGATTTTGTGAATCTGATCTAGAAATTCGCCTTCAATAAAGAATCGGAATTCTCTAGGTTCGATTATGGATTCATGAGAGATCTATCTTTTTTGTCTCTTATCAGGTGCGAAATCGAGGACATACTGCTGGAGATGGATCGGATCCTGCGGCCGGAGGGTGGTGTGATCATCAGGGACGACGTAGATTTGATCGTGAAAGTGCAATCTCTAGTGGAGGGAATGCAGTGGGACGCTCAGTTAGTAGATCACGAGGACGGACCCTTGATTCGAGAAAAGATCCTCGTTGCACGTAAAACGTATTGGACCGCTCCCGAGGAATCCTCCGGCGGGAGTTCTCCTCCGCTGTAAATCCGAAGCATGGAATGCGCCCGAGAACAGAACGTATAACGCGAGGAGGAAAAGAATTCTCAAAGGATCGGAATGAAGAAAGGACAAAAGATCATCGTAGTTCAATAGCATACCGCGAATCTCGTCCGGGGCAACGACGCTCGCGTTTCCCCAGGCAGGAGAAGAGATGGAGCCGGCCGTCGAGCTGCCGGACACCTCCCTCGCACCATTCTTTCTTGTTTTTCCTTTTCCTGTTGGTTTTCTTTGTCGTCCTGTTTTTTCCCGCCATAACGAGTATTCTTCTGCTTTTATACTCTCTCTCCCAACCCAATATTTGGGTTATTTTATGAGTTTGTCTTAGAATGCATTTGAAATGGCCAGTGAGAAATAAAAGCGACAATGATGTCCGTTTTTAACGCGATAAGTTCAATGTTTCTTATTTTGCATCTTTAATTAATCGTTTTTGGTCTATCTAGTCGAAATATTTCTAGAGAATCATACGGAACTTAGCGCGTGGAGTTGATGGACACGAACTTGGACTTTTCTGGTCGTTCCGTGTTACATTGCAATTGACACGAACTTGGACTTTATGGTGACATGGCAGATATATCAGTGTAATGGTATGCAGACCACACGAACGATACGAATCATTATACATCACATATACGACACGAGCAACCTTACACTTTCGTGTGATCTAAATCCCCTTGTATGGGTGTAATCAAGCTGGGTCAAACTCAAGTGCAGAAAAGATCAACTCGACTTATTGAGAAAATGCTCGATTCAAGACCTATTGAGCTTCTATCTTCAAACTCGAGATATGTTCAAACAACTTGAGCTCAGCTCACTTTAGCACGGTGCATCCAAGATCGACTTGATCAACGTCAGCTAGATGTCGGTCTCAGCTATCTCGAATGGGACCGAGCTCAACTGAGCTCATCAATTAGATCAAATGACAGTGCATCAACCCAAATGCATAAAACTTTTAAAATATAAATAAGTTCTATATTTGTATCATAAAGCTCGATTAGGCTTTCAAGCTGCTCGAGCCGAGTAGTTGGTGAGCCTGAGCTAAACTCTTAAGCAACTTGAGTTCAGCTTGAGCTTCCAAAAAGAACAAGAATTGAGTTCTCTCACGTTGAGCTCAAGCAGCTCGGCTTACTTGCACATACAGTCTGATTCAGTGTGAAACAAGAATCAAACGCACTCATATGCCCAAAAGAAATCCTCGGGATAGCGTCGTCCGCATTAAATCAGTTAACTACAAGATCATTATGCAACGTTTGATCAAAACTCCTAAAGGATTAACGATTCATAAAGTCAAGCATAACCAAACAAAGCGTTGATCTACCCTAGATAGACATGGTCGGTTCTTGTTTTTAAACCGGGAATTGGCCGTTTTCGGTTCTGGTTTGGAACAATCAGTTCCAGTTTCGGATCGAGTTCTAATTGTTCAGGGGGAAAACATTAATAATTAAAACTTTAAGGATTTTCTCTTTTAAATATAGAACTAGCAGTTTGGAACCACCACACTCCAATTCTTGTTTAATGAAAGGTGGAAGCAAAACCCAACCAGGTGATCTCAGGTTTTAAGCATAGTTCTGGGCCTGATTCACCTGTTCCGGTTACTCGATCGGTTTGGAGCTTCCCTCCCCTAGCAGTTTTACAGGTATGCTACCATCAGAAACGGCCGTTTCAGAGATCATCAGAGCAGGAGAGACTTTGTTCATGATAAGGAACTGTATGCAGTTGATCCCATGTAATTCCAGCGTGTAAACACGAATTACATCTCTCAAAGACAATATATATATATATATATATATATATATATATATATATATATATATATGTATGTATGTATGTATGTATGTATGTATAACAACATTTAATTCGAGTTGAAGACTGGATTCAAGTTCATGTCTGGATCAAGGTTTAGACCTGATCTATTACATCCTTTTTCCTCATCAAATATAAAACTTCATATTAAAGAAGAAGGTATAAAGTAAGTAAGCATAAAAAAACATAAGGATCTCTGGATATGAAATAGAAAAACATACATTATAAAAGATAACAACAACTAAGCTTTTTCCCATACTAGACGGGGTCGGCTACATGGATTCTTTGTTTCCACAGAGCTCTTTCATGTGTCATCTTAGCAGTTAATTCACAATAAACTAGATCATTCTTTATTGTTTCTTTCTAATACTTTTGATACATTATAAAAGATAAAACAAGTAAAACCGTCATCCTTGATTGACACTACCACGAAATGAATCAGTTCACCATCGATATTCAGCACACGAAACACTTCTCAGGAAAACCTCAGCAATCATAATAGGACATCGCTAAAGCATAAGGAGCTCTCTAACGACTCCAAATTGCTTCATCCATCAATCTTCACTCGACGTGATCAGTTTGGAGCCGGCCCGGTGCTTCGAATCAGAACTGCACCTCTGGCAAAAACCAACAGTAACAAGAATCGGTTACGGAACCGGAACCAAGATCAAGGACCCTTTGGTTCAGTTGCGGTTTATGGTATCGGAAAACCAGTCCGGAGCTAGAACCAGAACCGGCGATTTCAAATTGTCGCTAATTTAGATTTATATTTTTTTTCAACACCCATTATGACAAGTTGATCGGTAACTGAATGGTAAAGCATTTCCTTTATTGTTTCCTATTATTGTGGCCGGTGGAGAGTTTGACTCTCTCGTAAGCGTTGCTCTTGTTTTACAAAAATTAAAAGGGTTCTGAGATAGTTTTAGAACCGAAGCTGTTCGGAAATCAGTAAGCTCAGTTTTAGAACCGAAGCCGTTCGAAAATCAGTAAGCTCTGAAACCAAAACCAAAAACAGGCTCAAAATGGTTCTGTTTTGGTTCTAACTTGTAAGCAACTCAAAGCGTCAGGAAGAAAGAGGAAGAAGAGAAGGAAAAAAGAGAGAAGAGCGTCGAGGAGCATGAAGCTAACGAACCAGAGTCACTCTCCTCAGCGTTTTAGCACATTGGATCATGCCACGTGGCCAAACATATTCAAAGTAGAATACAAGTCATGCATAAGAAAACCTAACGTTTGGGCACGCATTTAAAAACAAGCTCAGGCACGTATATATATATAAGAGAGGAATTGAAAACTACTATATATATATATATATATATATATATATATATATATATATATATATATATTAGACTTTATTAAACGATATGTGTCGTGTCTGTGATCGTAAGAAAAACACAAATAAATTTTCACGTAGAGAAACACTTGATGCACATAGTATGCACGAAGAATGATAACAGTTAAATAATATTTAGCAACTAAATGCTCGCTATCAGTTCTCTCTTTTTTATATATACATATATATACATACATATACACATACATGTATATATATACATATACATATACATATATATATATATATACATGCATATACATATATATATATATATAAAGAGAGAGAGAAACAAGCATGAGACCTTTGAATTACTCCATGTAGAGAACGAATTCTCCATTTGATCCTCTGTCACTGAAAAAGGAGCAGAACACAAGCATCTGCACTTTTACAAAGATGCGCCACAAAAAAACTCTAAAATATGTTGCACCAACGATTTTAGTTTACTAAGACTTGTCTTGAGATTGAAAAGGGGTTATAAAACTTTGATTATTTTAACCAAAATCTTCTATTGACATGTTCTCATCAAACAAAAATCCAAACCTAGCCTTTTTCACAGATTAAGTGAGACCGGGTACACATTTTTCAGGTTTCATTCAGATCCATTTTGCATCATATTTACTCCAAAAAAGCAAATCTGTTTAATTATTTTCTTACATATGATATCTTTCCGTTTTTCCCCCAACACATTCAATAACATTAGTGAGATTGGAACCGGTCCCACAATTCCAACTAAAATCGAACTGGATTAAGAACAGGCTGAAACTGAAACTGAGATAATCCGGTTCTGCTCTGTTTCTACCTTTTGTGGAACTAGAACCAGTTCTAAACTGAAATTCGCGGTTCCAAATCACAGGTTCCATAATTTTTTCTTTACTTCGTTGAACTTCAAAATTTTAATATTTTTTTATATCAATATCAGCTCAATTCTAACTCTGCCCTTGTAAGGGATCACCATTGTATGGCTTGTCCCAAGCCCTGATAAAGGAGGAGGCTTGGGTTAGATTTCCGACAGCCAACGTAAAACTTTGTCGGACTTATGTACCATGTATTCTACAAATTATGGGCATTGTGTTGGGGTGTTCTCTCTTAGCGACGCACTGCAGAGCCCACGTGTAGTGAGAAATAAGTAAAAACTTTTACATCTTCATCTGGATGTAGTGAATCAATTACAAATAGGGTTCTTACATCATGTATGGGTAAAGAAGTTAGTCCCATTACATTCTTACCCGAATGTAGTTTCACTTTCAAAATGGGCAAATGCACGGGTATGGAATCTAGTCTTATATAATAAGATTCATATTGGTACTTGCAATATCAAAACATTGACTGACAACATAAAGGAAAAACCATATACATAATGAGGTTATTAAATATCAATTTGGAGTAACTCTAATGGAGGATAAAATGATAGAAAATCATTTAAGATGGTTTGAAAATGTAGAAAGATGATCAAAGGATGGTCCCATAAGAATATATGAAAAACTAGATTGTTAAAATATTAAAGAGGAATTAGGATGACCACAAAAGTGTTAGAAAGAAACTATAAAGAATGATCTAGGTTATATTGTGTTAACTGCTAGCATGACACATGATAAGGCTATGTGAAAACAAAGAATTCATATAGCCGACCCCATGTAGTATGAAAAAGGCTTAGTAGTTGTTGTTAAATACCACTCAATTCTAGTTCAGTTACAATTCCACGAAAACCAGAACCGAGAGTTTGGCTAAGTCGCATTATTTTAATATGGTCTTCAAGGAATCAGGGTGCTTGGAGATTGCCGAGTTCAGCTCAAGGCTGGCTTGTAATAATGTTTGGCTCGTAAAGGAAATAGGGCTTGTTATCTTTCACTTAGCCCTAAGCATTACCTATCTATGTGATGGACGCCTATTTAATTTACTAAAACGAGGAACTTCCGCACGACCACCTAGCCAGTGGGTCGACCCACAAGTTGACGGTCATGAGTTTGATGCCTGGGGCATGCATCTCACACGGTCATGAGTTTTGCATGGACTCTTCTTCCTTTCCAGTTTGTGTCCGACCCCACTGCAACCAAAAAAATAATAACAATAATAATAAAAACAGTACAGAAAAGTTTATGAAGAAAAATAATTCGAAGATGACAATGCTTATAAAGTTATTCGAAAAATATTCTTAAATATTTCTCTTTGGGATATTAAAGACGTGATAATAACCTTTTCAGACTTGGACGCTCGTCTCGCAAGGCCTTGCAATCTTGTTTATTTTGTTGCTTTCCGTCATTATTCTCGTGTACACGGGAGGCATACAGCGACGAAAGACCCTCATCCATCGCATTGTAACCCATATGACGCAGACCGGTTCCGATTTGTCGCCCGGCTGATTCACAAAGACAAACTCAGCATGTTCATCTTCTTCACGAGACGCTTGACTTCTTGTTGCTGGGCCTGGGTGCCCATGTGATGAATGAATGGCACACCCTTTAATGGCTAAACCCCGATTCACCGATCTGGACGAACTGAATCAAGATCTCCTTTGTAGGAGAAGAATCCGGCATGGGCTCATGGTGCCGGAGAAATAGAAGCAGGGAAGAATGTTGGCCATGGTTAATAGAGGATGGCCTCAGAAGTAAGTCAGTAAAACAAGTGAAACAAAGTCTAGCTTTGCCCTGTTCTTGGCTCATCTCATCTGGTCACGACCAAACAAGCCCAGTCGGGCCTATTTATGGTTCATCTTATTGAATCAGCCGTTCTTTATGGCTTCCACGGTTTGCCGTTTCTAGCCCAGCTCACACCAAGATGAGCACAGGAAATTAAAATTTAATTTCTTTTCTGGAGAAAATAAATTTCTTGCATTTTAAGTTTTAAATTAGATTTCAAGGTAATATTTATTACCTTCAAAAACAAACTTACCAATTCAAGAAAATCCTCTAAGAAGTTGGTGCCTCTTACCATGCGTATAACCCAGATCATCTCTTTAGGTTTCCAAGCTGAACGAAATTTTAAAAGCTCAGACGGGGAGAAATTTGTCGGGTTCGGCAGTCCTAGCTCAGGTCTGTCCACGTCGAGTGAATGCTAGCGCGGATTTCAGGTCAGGGGCACGTTGAGTTTCATGCCAGGTGTCATATTATCAGCAGTTTAGTGTTTCAAGTCGTGTTCTATGTTGGGTCATTTCATGTTCGAGTTGAAACAGGTCGCCATGTCATTGAGATCAAAACAGGCCAACCCAAACTTGACCCAATTTTCTTTTCTTGTTACTTGGGATGCAACAAACTTCTTGGGTCGTGTTTGTGTCAGGTATTAGCGTCGATTCATACATTCCATTCTTGCAAATTTAACTTAAGACAAGCACCTCTTCTCATCAGACACAACTTAAAAGACATGAACGTAGCTGATATCACCAACCAGGAACCAGAAACAAAACGGAAAACGGGTAAACCGAGAAACGGAGTTCTTAATTTCTAGGACCAACTTTACTACGACTAGGACACTGGCATTCCCAGTCTATCGAGCCTTCCCGAACCCGGAAAAGCCTTGGAAGTGAACTTGGTATGCAAGGATGATCTCTGTGAATGCACGTTGGTAGAGCTTGATCGTTGCTCGGCGAGCCCATATGCCGGCATCCGTTTCGCCGAGCCGGACTTCTCGAGCTCCGGCCTCTGTTTTGGTGCGCTCTGAGACCGGGCCTTTGCCCTCCAGGACTCGGTGTTCGCCATGTAGTTCGGGTAGTGTCCATAACCACTAAAAAGGCTCTTTGCGTACTCGCTCTTCAGTGGTGTGAACGGCCCATGTTTTCCGGCCCCCGGCCGCGAAGAAGCCGAGTAGAACTGCGGGCTATTCTCCGAAGTGGCGAAGGTAGATTCATGGCCTTCATGGGGCAAACGAAGCGGGTTGAGTCTGCGAGCTGGCATGTCGACGGACGACGGAGAAGGATTCGATAATTGTGCGATGGTCGAATCCTTCGACGGAGAGCCTGGGATCATCGTGAAACTATGGCTGCCGCTGTTGCAATCGGAGGTAGAGAAAACGGACTGAGATGAACGCAGAGAACTCTTCTTCTTGGACATGAACGGTGGCTTGCCCGGGTCTATTTCCAAAACTTTCGCATTCTCATCGTCAGTTGCATTTGTAGGTACAGCCACACCACCTCGGCCGTCGATCCAACGATCGAACCACATTCTACCGCTGTTATTCCGATCAACTTCAGCCTTCACATAGTTAGGTTTTACAGCGTTCCTCTGCGTGATCACTAGTATCAAAACATACGTTTAAAAACAGCAAGACGGTGAAAGTTGTTAGTCCAAACCTTGACTGGAGAAGGAACTCGGTCGGGTTTGATTTTGTAGATTCGGACCCTGGGCTCGTGCTTCTCGGGCGTGCGAGGTCCCTGAAAGAAGAACCATTAGAGAAAAACCGATCCAGTTTTGTATTTTAGATAAAAGAGAGAGAAGCACTTACAAGTGAAGCCGGAGCTGGTTTGGTCCGTGCCAGCCCAGGCTCGGTGCAAAGAACGCGGTGGGCGCGAGCCTGGGCTCGAACCAAGGCCTGCATCAAGCGAAGGTTTTCAGCGATCTGCTTCCTCACAATGCGACCTCTCACCAGGGCTTGAAGCCTCACCAGCCCCTTGAGCGCACGCAGGGCCCTTCTTGCCTGCACCACACACACACACACAAGGTGAAGGGAGTCAAATGGTAATTCTTCATTTCTAAAGGGTATTACATGGAAAAGGCAACAAAACCGAGTCGATAGAAGACTCAGCTGGTACAGAACGCGAAAACTCGGAATCAAGAAACTGAGATCTCCGTCATTGCGTGGCCTGAACTTCAGACGTTAAAGAAAGAGGACGGGGGCATTTTCCTAGAAGAGGGTGTTTCGATCTAGAAATTGTTATCAACCGCGCGAAACAACAGAGTTGTCGGGAAGGCAAGGGTTCCGACTCCTCGTTCCCGGCAAATAATCACACCTTGAACAAAGGGAAAGAAGGCAGGGTTCTAAACGAAAAGACATAAATGCCCTTCCAGGAAAACATGGCATCTCTGGACGAGAGATCCTCTAAAACACGATGGTTCCGGTCAATCCGGTACGTTGATTCCCTCGACGAGAATCTTCTGAGAGAGACACACACAACACACACACAGAGGGGGGAGGGGGGTTACCAAGTAACCTCTAAAGGCGGTCTGAATACGGATCGCCGCCAACGACTCCCTCTTCCCGCCGGCGAGCACGCACCGCGCAGTGCTCGTCAACCGGACGACCGCTTCAGCAGCGTGGGCGGCGGCAGCGGCGGATTCGGCCACGGCTGCAGTGGCTGTAGCCACAGCTATCGCGCGCTTTTTGGGGTCAATGGAAGCCACCTCTCCGGCGGTGACGTAGCCGCGTGAGGCACCGTTCTCCTTGTGGAACCCAAGCTCTTTCCCCGCATCTCCGCGGTCGTGGCGGGACCGAACAAAACCCCACCTCTTCTTCTCCTTCTCCTGCTTCCCTTCAGGGGAGCCGGACTCCAACTTCCTTCCGGTCAAAAGGCTCTTCAGCCACCTTCCCGCTTTCCCCATTGCAAACCAACGCAAGTCACTCGCTAGGCACCATGAAGACCAACAAGAGAGAGAGAGAGAGAGAGAGAAGTGTTGGGTCGAATGGCTGGGTGATGTGGGATATATAACAAGCGTAAAGATCGGGAAAAGATCGGCGATCCGTTGTCCCCGAAGACAGAGAGAGAGAGAGACGTCTCTCACTCGCCCTGACTATCTGAGTTTGATAGGAGGCCGTACCCTGGTCCCGTGCTCTGCTCGGTGTCTGAGATAAAATCCGGCAATTATTTTCATATTACCTACATTACCCCTACAGTTTTGGATATTGATAAGGAACCTGATTTGGACGGAGGACGACGGTGGATTTGAGTTGGTCGTGGCTTTTCCTGTGGTTGACATAAAGGACCTCGACTGGCGCTACGGTTCACGGGGATGCCATTCTCCGGTTCTGCTTAAAACTTTTAATTTTCTTCTTTGTCCCTTTTTTCTGTTCACAATTTCCAGCGTTTTCACCGTAAAACCCTTCATCTTCTTTTTCATTTCTACCAAAACTTTTCTTTTTTTTTCAGTAAATCTTTTAATCAGTGACGAACTCATTTTAGGGCAAAGTGAAACATGCACTTCACTTTAAACTAAAAAATTCAAATTTTGGTACAAATGCATCTCACTTGAAATACAAATTCGTCTTGCCTTAAAAAATTTCTTAGATCCGTTAATAGTCCTTTTATACTTTATTGACATTTTCTTCGTGTCTAATTTCATGTTTGTGGTTGTATTTGTGATATGTTACGTTTAAATTTATGTCCGGCTATCATAAAAATAATAGTAACACGATTTGCCTTTTTCTTGGCGTTGCTTTGGATGGACAACACAGGTTTCAAGTCATGTCCGTGTTGGGTTTTCCTGCAATATCTTATATTCTCAGCTTAGACTAAAGAAATCAATTGATTCAACCTAAATCATCCGTCTATTAGTCGTATAATCCACACCTTTATCATGTAATCCACAATCGAGTTGTGTTTGTGGCACAGTATTTTTTTCATATGGTTGTATTTTGCAGTTCCTTTGCATTGTTCAACAATCCAACCCACTGACCCGATCCCGTCCTTTACCGTTCTGTTTCTCTTCATACCCGAAGCGACCCGGCCCAGTCCAACCCGATTTCCACCCCTAAATTGATATGGGTCATGCACGCCGTTCAATTTCATGCCAAAGGCGCAATCTTTCAAGAGAAGAGAGTGAACCGGGTGACATGACACGTTGTGCTTAACATTCTCAGCATTCAGCATGTTCAATGATAGGGAAGTGACAATAATGAATGATTTAATGCACACAAACCAACTTCCCTGTTTGAAGAGACTTGACCAATCTCTCACCAAGTAAGTTTTGTTTTTCGGTGAAGTCTATCAAGTAAGTTAATGTGGGATTAATGTAAGTAATTCTTTTTAAATAAAAATAATAAAAATGACTTGAACTTCTGACAAAATATTGAATTCTATATAAAAAATTTACATGTTAAAACTTATATATTTAGCTACAAGAACGAGCACAATGTTTGATTGTTTTAAGTGGTTCAGCACTTGTTATCCCACAAACAAGATCTCTACTTGATGACTTGTGAATGGGAGTAAACCATCTTGGGCAAGCAAACAAACCGAATGCGAAGAATATTTAAACATGACCAATAGGCGATTAACGACCGTTGGTTCGAGTCATTTGGAACATTTATTGATCAAAAGGAGCATGGGAATTTAAATGTTGTGACTTGGTAAACTTTCTTCATACGGTGTAATGTTACTGTATATTTCTTTTTCTCATTTAATACTTTCTTTTATTCATAGCTTCTTCAACAGGGAACTTACGGGCAGTGACGAGCCAAATTTAATTCATATTGATAAATAAATAAAACAAATTTCAATTGCTTCTCTTTTTTCCATGTGGGATCCATCGTTTGTACGTATAGATTGCAATCCCGTATCTTTTACCAAACATAGCTGCTCTGCAAATTTGATTCCAGAAGCTCTCAGTCAAGAATCCATCTGCCATTTGTTCCCCTGATAGTGAAACTTCGGTTGTTTCTTCTTCTATCCTACTTGTTTTCTCTTAAATAAATACATAAGTAAATGAACAGATTTAGAATTTTACCAAAACCAAAGCAAGTCCCCCACACCCCCACACTGAGTGGAGTCAGCTACATGGGTTCTTAGTCACCAACTTCATTGGCTAGGTGTTGGACTCACAAGTTGAAGGTCATGAGTTTGATTCGCGGTCATCTGGCTTCGACCTCCCATTCCCATTAATGTAAAATCATCACAAAGAATTGTACTTCGTTTATGTGAAATCGGTACCTTGAGTGCGATAATGGAGGTGGGCTAGAGACCTGAGGGAAATTGTAATAAGGAAGTCGTTAATCATCTCCTTCTTTAAGAATAGACTAGCCATGGTTTTGGTTTAGAACTGGTCCAACGGCTTCAACCACAATTGAACAAGGTCAGGAACTGGCTGGAACCAGAACTATTGAAACCGGATTGAGAGTGAGCTCGACAATTACCAGAACCGGTGGTTTTCAGACCGCCGGTTTCTTATATTTTTTAATTTTTAATTCTTTATATTATTAGCAATTTCAGACGGTTTAGGCCTCAAATTGGAATTGGTCGTGTCTATGATAGATAATACTTGTTGGTTGGTTTGACATTGCTCAGTTCCTAAGAAAAGAGGTGGGATATATCTTATTTAAGCTTGGAAATGGAACTATTTCTCGGTTATTGAATGTCAGTAAACTATGAAAGGTTTTGCTGGTCTATTTCTTACTTGGTTATACTTAAACCACTTCATTAATGATCTTTGTATACTGGTTCAAGAAAGGACAACTAAATGGTGTATAATTATACAAGAAAATTTTGTATAACTACTAGAAAAAGTCCCGTATTGCATGAAGAATGAAGAGATTTAGGGTGGTTTGAGCGTATAGAAAGGACAACTAAATGGTCTTCAACTATAGATATGTTAGAAGTAATTGGATATCCTCACGAAAGATGTAAAAGCAGAAAATACTGCCAAAAGAAAGTATAAAACATAATTTTCTTTTAAAATTTAAATACAACGATATCACATAACATATTAAAACAATTTTTAAGCACCAAAGCAGTGGAATTTACCTTGCATGGAAAGATGCTAGGTTTGGTTTGGTAGTGTTAATGTGGCTTGCATTTTGTGATGGACACGAATTATGACCCGGCCAAAAGCTCACACCGCAACTCAAATGGGGCACAAAGACTAGAGGTTCGTGTTGGCCATGGAGGGCATGGACACGAATCATGTGAGGTCATTGTGATTGCATGCAACTCTTAGTACAGCAGTTCTTACCTATCTAATCGGTTGAGTTAATTGCTAACATGACACACGATAGGACTTCGTGAAAACAAAGTTTAGTAAAATAAAGACAAACATGTTTATGTTAATGCTAGTAGACAGTCTTGGATGCTACCACCTCCATGATTCTCTCAATAATATAGCACCCGAGACCATGCTCATAGATGAATGTGATTCTCCACAACCACAAGCACAATAAAGACAAACATGTTTATGTTAATGATTTTGGCTCATCTAGATCATGACCCGAACATGAACGAGCTCATGTCAAGCTGAACCAAGCCCAACCATGAGCAGCACGGTTCATTTGTCAAAGCCCTCTGTATGAGTTGCAGAGATCTGTTGCAGCTGCATTTAAGTTATTTTTACTAATTTGATTAGGTCATTTAGTTGGGGTTGGAAAGGATCCACTGCATGGAACTAATGAAAGTGGCATCAGTAAAATTAGTGCATAATTACGTAAATAATTGGATATGTCAGTATTAACAAGAAACCTAAAATCGATCATGCTCTTTTTTGGCTCTTTACATATGAAGAAATATTTTTTAGCATACGGTGACCGACAAGAATCCCGAAAATCTTTTGGAAGAGATAGGATGTCCTTTGATCTTTGCTCAATGTGCTTCAATTTAATATGAGAAACCCATCATTTTCAACTTTATTAAGATCTTCAAAGCTTGATAATGGCTGGATCCTTACATGCGATAAATTGATCATTGCCTTGATTATCGGAAACTGGTATAGTTCAAAGTTGCTTACCAAGATTGCAAAAAATGTTCAGGAACTTCAACCTCACTAGCTCTCTGTCAAATGAAGTATGACCAAGTTCATGAACTTCAGTGTTTCCCTTTAGGAACTTCGAAGTTCATGACTTGGTCATATAACCCCTTGTAGATAAATAGTAGTTCCCGAGTCCTCCTTTTTCTCGTTCTTCATCAACGTGATCAAAGTTCGAAGTAAGATTTCCCCTTTTCATCTCTGACACACATAGACATCACCGGTTCGGAACTAGCCTAGCAGTTCCAATTAGAACCAAACTCGACCAAGAACTAAAACGGAAATCAAACAATGTCAAAACTAGAACTGATGGCTTCAAACAGAAGATTTTATTTTTTTGAACTTTCAAAAATTTTAATATTTTTTCCGGTTCTGTGTGGTTTAGGACTCAATACAGAACCAAAACGGGTCCGTTCCCAATTTGGTTTCAATTCGAGAAAACTGAAACTAATGGTTTGGAATCACAAATTTTGGTTTACTCGGAATCGGCCATGTCTACACACACATAAGTACATATATTTGTAAAATTGAATTCTTTTATCATAATTCGACTCGGATCGGTATGGTATAAATTTGCATTGACCATAATTGCTCCAAGCCTTCAGGTCCAACTTTGATAATTAATGGATCTTTCTTTTTCATGAAACTCGATCGTTATGGGTTTGTCACCCGGCCCGTTCATGTAAAGCGGAACCAATTGAGATCCCTCACTGTTTGTTTGATTAATAGCGGATGAATTTTAGGACCATCGTTGTATCCTTGGAGCAATCAAGCCAACCTTCACGGACAGGCATGACCAAAACGATAGTCCTGCGTGTAAAAGCTTTCTCCTTTAAATGCATAAAGAAAGGAGAATGAGAATCGAAGGCAGAAGGCCATTGTTGGTGTTATTACCGGACCTACCTGTATCCACATTGTATTCGTTGCTTTTATTATACTCTTAAGATAATATTATTTGCTTGTTCATGCAAAAAGTTAACACACCTAAACTCAGACATTTTGACGAGAGAGTTGCATGATCTTTTTTTCTTGTTGTTATAATAGGAGGGTAACTCCGCTCATGTAAGGGATCACCTTGCATGCCGATCCCAAGCCCCGATAAAGAAGAAGGATTGCATTAGGCTTCCGACAGCTAGTGTAAAAATGTCAGACTTATTTACCATGAGTCTGCAAATTATGATAGGGCTTTCTGGAAACAATGAATCTATGTAGCTGACCCCAGCCAGTATGGGCAAAGGCTTAGTTGTTGTTATTACAATAGGAGGGTGAAGCCTAACACCCACACTTAGTTCAACGACATGGCTCTCTCAAGAGTGTTTGATTCACGATACCAGACCTTTGGTACCAGAACTACATTTTGAGGTTCACATAGAACTGAAAACTATGATAAAGACTATCAGTCGTTCTTTGTTTGATTTGTAGTTAGAACAAAGCAGTCTATACGGATGGCCCTCAAGAGTTTCTCATTTGAATCGCAACGTGGACTTGGTATAAAATTGAAAGTTTGACCCATGTTGTATGGTGAATCAAACACTCCCTAGCACTCTTGTTGCTAGTGTGGAGCTGAACTCTCAAAGGGTGCATGTGTGGGCATGTGTGTTATGCTTCAGCCTCTTGGTACAACAACAGCAATGACTAACCTTTTTCCCATGCTAGACGGGTCAACTACATGGATTCTTTGTTTCCACATAGCCCTATCATGTGCCATGTTAGCAGTTAACTCACAATAAGCTAAATCATTCTTTATTGTTTCTTTCCAACACTTTTGTGGTCGTCCTCTACTTCTTTTAATACTTTCAAAATCTAGTTTTTCATACCTTCTTACAGGTTCTTCTTTTGATCTTCTTTAATATGTCCAAACCACCTTAAACGATATTCTCTCATTTTATCCTCCATTGGTGTCACACATAATTTATTTCTAATAACCTCATTATGTATACGGTCTTTTTCTTGTATGACCACTCATCTATCTCAACATCTTCATTTCTGTCACAGACATCTTTTGTACATGTTGATGACTCAACACTCAGAACCATAAAACATGACAGGTCTAATTGTTGCTCTATAATATTTACCTTTTAACTTTAATAGTATCTTCTTATCACAAAGATTACATGATACTCCTCTCCATTTTAACCAACCAACATTAATTCTATGCGTAACATCTCCATCAATTCTTCCATCACTATGAAAAATTGATCCTAGGCATTTAAAATTTTCCTTTTGAGGGATGCAATGTGTGCCAATTTAAATTTTTATGTCCTCTGAAATAACCAAATGATCAAACTTACATTTCATATATTCTGTATTTGTTCTACTAAGACGGAAGCCTTTACCTTCTAATGTGTCTCTCCATAGTTCCAATTTTTTATTAATTGTTTCCTTAGACTCCTCTACTAAACACAATGTCATTTGCAAATAACATACACCAAGGTACTTCATCTTGAATATGTTTTATTAACTCATCAATCACTATTATAAATAAGTATGGACTTAAAGTTGATCCTTGATGTAACCCAATATTAACTTCAAAAAAGTCTCTCATTCCTTTATGAGTCTTCACACATGTTTTTGCATCATCGCACATGTCTCTTATAAGGTTTATGTATGTTAATGGGATACCTCTTTTTTCCAAGGTTCTCCTCCAAAGAACCTCTCTCTCTATCCTATTGTAAGTTTTTTTTAGATCAATAAATATCATGTGAAAGTCTTTCTTTTTTGCTCTAAAATGTTTCATAAGACGTCTCAAAAGGTGAATCGCTTCAGTAGATATGTCTGACATTAATCCAAATTGGTTCTCTATTGTACTCGATACTTGTCTTAACCTATGTTCGAAAATTCTTTCTCACAATAAATAGTATGGCTCATTAACTTAATACCTTGATAATTCACACAATTCTAAATGTCTCCCTTATTCTTATATATGGGTATAAGTGTACTGGCTTTCTATTCTTTTAGTATTTTTTAGTTTTTTCATATTTCATTAAATAGTCTTGTGAGCCAAGTAATTCCTATTTCTCTTAGGATTTTTCAAACTTCTATAGAAATATTGTGTCGTCTACTGATTTACTACCTTTGATATGTTTGAGAGCCTCTTAGTAACCAAAAGAAAAAAAAGCAAAATCATGCAACTCTTTCTCTCTCTCATTGAGGAATTGATTGTCTTAAATCTTATGTATTATCATTTCCCTTTCGTCTACCTCATTTTTAAGTGGTCACTCTGTAATTCCTCTACTCAATTTTCGAAGTTGAGTTCCCGAAATGGAACGTGGGCAAAATCCAAGATCTTCTTACATCGCCGGATGTGAACAGTATTCTCTCCATCCCCCATTAAGTCAGGGAATCAGCCCATATCAATATATATGGCACTGGTCCAACAATGAAATCTACACAGTTAAATGGGGCTACAGGCTTGCAGCCACGGCTTTCTCCAATGTAAATTCGTTCGATCTTTCAAGAAACTGAGAAGATTTGGGAAATAGATGTTCTTCCTAAGATTATCGATTTCCTGTAACGATCCGCAACATTCTCCCTACGCGTGCACGCCTGGCTGAACGAGGAATTCGCCTCCCCACTGACTGCCTACGCTGTGGCGTGGTAGAAGACAGTGCTTCAGGCCATGAAGGGAAGTTTTCTGATAAATGTATAAATATATTAGCTAAGATGTGATCTTTGAACTTCTTTTTTTACTTCTTTCGTGTCTGTTGATCAAAGTTCAGTCAGAAATAGCAAGATAAGCAAGGGAATGCATGTCAGAGCTTCAGGTCAATACACATGGAAACTGAAAAGGTTCTTTACAAGATGGAGATGGTGGGGCACAGATAGCGTTAGCTAAATTTGCAGGGCTCTTTGACACCCTTGCTTTGCAGGTGGGGAGTTCAATTGCCCAATGATCGGGCTTTGGCCTCGGTTTTATAAAAAAAAAATGGAGATGTGGTACACATGGCCGGTCTGGAACCGGTCTATCGGTTCGAACCCAAATCAAACTGCCCGTAGAACCGGTGATAACCAGATCCGGCCGAACTGGCTTCCTAATCAAAACCGGAGAATCTCCGATTCGGTTACGGTCCATGATCTGTGGAAAACGGTAGCTTCAAACGGCTATTAATTATGTTTTAAATGTAGTTTTCTTAAAGCTTTATCACGAACTAACTGTTAGCTCAACCATTGGGAGCACCCAGTCCCACTCTTTGTGGGCGCACTGTCCTTATATTTCAAAAAAAATTGAAACCAAGAATGGTTCAATTACAATTTCAGCTTTCAGCTTTCTCTCTCATTCTCTCTCTCTCACACACACAAGACACACACACACACACACACACACATATATATATATATATATATATATATATATATATATATATATATATATAGTTGGTGAAATACAAACAAGACTCTGTTTGACTTTCAGCTTTCTCTCTATATCTCTCTCTCTCTTCCTCTCTCTCTCTCTCTCTCTCTCTCTCTCTCTCTCTCACACACACACACACACACACACACACACACACATATATATATATATAAGGTCTTATACTCAGTTTGGTACTTTTCACCTCTTTACACCATTTTATAACTATGGAGTATGGAATTCACTGAGTATTATATATTCGCTGAGTTCTGTGCAAGCTGTACTAATGATTAATTTCATCTTAATTATACTAGGTTGTTGGGTGAAGGGTTTACACAAAATTCTCTCAGGCTGATATTTTTGTTTGCTTTGATTTGTCATTTTAATGGCAGGCTTCATTTCCACTTTTTTCTTTCCTTGTACTATTGTGTTCGGTGAAAAAGACAACCAATATGCAAGTCCACCCCAAACTTGGGAGTTTGTATCTGTGATATAGCCGTTCTGGACAAAGGAGATCAGCTAGCACAAGCTAGCGGATAACTCACTGAGTTACCTGGTATGTATTGGTTTATATATATGTATATTGTTCAAGTCTATTTTATTATTCTAATTAATCGAATTTTGAGATGAACAGTACAATAATACTTTTAATTTGAATCTGTAATTCATCATTCATCATACTAATCAAATAATATAAATGTTGGGTATATTTGAGTAAACAGACGAGGTTGGAGCATTTACCTATTTACCTATATATAGAGAGAGGCACTAGACCATCAATTAATGAGTTTCTTATCCATCTAATATCAACCTTTGATATAACTGTGTCACCGATTCGTGAGAACATTCATACGTATGATTCGTGGCCATGACACAAGTTCGAACTTTGTTGGAAACAAGGCATGACCAGACAGTTTGACATGGCCGGCTTCAGGGGAAATCGTGACTGGCCGGCGGTTCCTGCTGGTCCTGGTAATTCTTCCAGACCTTGACCTGCAATTGGATGAATTCCGGAACGAGGTTGAGTCGGACTCCTGCGTAGATTAGTTCTACACAAGGTGATTTCGAAGCAGAAAGTCATGAAATAGACAGTAAAATAATCTTGGAAAACAAATTTGGAGCTGAAGAAGTAAAGACTATAACAGGTAACTATAGCCCACGATTTAAACCGTGGACTAGAAACATTGCACCAAGGTTAAAACCGTGGGTCCTTCCTACCACCGTCAAAACCCCTCTAGGTCACCACTGTACTCACCTTCGTGATACCATGGCCGAGTTTCAATACCTCCAACAGCTTCCAAGTGCTACTTTTCCAATAAAATCTTTAAAAAAGCATTCCGACTTTATGTTTCAGAGATGAATATGGAAAAATTCGCAAATAACCAACTCGATCATATGACGAATTCATAATGCAGATAACGAATAATCACCCATGTTTCTTATATAAAAATTTAACCTTTATATAATTTTCTTTTGTTATGTGTTTGTGACAAAAATAAAGATATTGGTTCAGATGTGTGATCACATATAAGAAATACAAGGTTTATAATGAAGTCATTAGTGAAAAATTAGTATGACACTAATAGAAGATAAAATAAGATAAACATGATTAATATATTCCGAACATTTGAACAATCAATCGCATCGAGTTCTAGTAAAAGATTGCGACAAATAGACGATAAACACTGGAGATTGAATCTTATAAAGTATTCAAAGAAAACAATAAAGCATAATTTTTTTAAGCTTAATTGCTAATATAATACATGAACAAGCTCAATAGAGATTAAGAATCTACCTAAGTCACCCCATTTAGTGTTGGAAAACGCTTGGTCGCATACTTTCCTCTTGAAGTTTACTTCGTGTTGTTGCTGAATACTTCATTGGAAGACAGCCATCTTTAATTTCTCGCCGGTTCGTGCTTTGCGGGTCGTGAAATACGATTTGTACATCGGTCCAATTACTTCGCCGGATCGCAATAAACGAAAAGCCCGAACTTAAAGTTCATGTGAAATACGTTTAACGCAATTGTTTTCTAAACAACCGGTAGATTAATCGAATCTCCTATCAAAATCAATGGTCTCAGATGCTCTCGCTACGTCACCCGAGAGAGAGAGAGAGAGGGAGAGGGACGGCGACCAATCTCCGGTGAGATTTCGGCCAATGGGTACGATCTGAGAGAGAAAGGGAGGGAGATGGGCCACGGGAACCAGACGGCGAAGAAGCACGGGAGGCAATGGAAGCTCCTGGACGTCATCTCGTTGGCGTTCTTCGTATCGGTTGCGGTGTTCTTCCTCCTGGTGTTCACTCGCCTCGGCGACTCACTCGCGGCGACTGGACGGCAGGCCCTTGTCCTCACTGCCACGGACCCGCGGCAGCGGGCGAGGCTTATCGGGCTCGTGGAGTCTGGACAGCCGCTAGAGGCCTGCCCAGCTGACGCCGTTGATAACATGCCCTGCGAGGATCCCCGCCGGAACAGCCAGCTCAGTCGTGAGCGCAACTTCTACAGAGAACGTCACTGCCCCGCGCTGGAGGAATCGCTGCTGTGCCTCGTGCCACCGCCGCCTGGCTACCAGATCCCGGTTTCCTGGCCGGAGTCCATGTACAAGGTGACTGATTTTACTAGTTTGTTGTTTCTTCGTTGCTTTGCTTCATCTCCTACCGTTTGTCTCTGGTTAGATCGCGTCCAGGATTTTGTTTCTCGCACTTGCTTGTCTTTGGAGTCTTTCTCTTTTTTATGGATTGAGGAAGGAGTATGCATTCGGATCAGGTTAAGGCTTCCGAGAAGTTGCGGATGAAAAGTGCTATTTTCCTTTTCTAGTCTTTTGTTTGTGGTTTCTGTTTAGAGTTAGGGCATGGGGAACTCAAGTCTGCGGGAATGATTTATTTGCTTCTCTCTATAAATCGGATGAACAAAGATTGGTTCAGATCTTGTTTTCCCCTTCTTTTTGTTTCTCTCATTTGCACTTCGAAATTGGGGCGAATTATTCACTGAACAGTGGGTTAATGAGGTGAATGCAGGACTTTGAGTGGGTACTGAATTGCGAATCCTCTGATTGAATGAGTTGAAAGCGCGATTTCCGGGATTCTATATATTGCTTATAGAGGTACCTGATTCAATAGGAATACGAAGCCTCGATGTGCAGTTTATGGGTTTATGTGTAAGGAAAGTTTGTGACGCTTCTTGGTTAGCGGCAAAGAAATTGGCCGAGTTGCAAAAATGGAGTTAGATTAGATATAGTTATTCTCGAAAGAATGTGTTGAAATATGCAGAGATCGACATAGTAGATTTTCCTTTCTTCTTTTTGCCTTTACTTTTTTTTAAAATTTTGGATGGTATGCCCCGTTGAGGAAGAGTGTCAGAAGCTGAGGCATTCCCATGTCATATGTTTGAAGCCAGCCGTGGGCTGCTCTGGAACTAAAGCAGCAGCCTTTATGCCAGAGGAGGACCACAAGGTTCCCGGTCTTATGCTTCTAGACCTGTTTCATTGTGTAAAAAATCATTAACCGTTCATGCTGATTTGAGTGGTCCTTTTGTTTCTACTTTAAATTTCATTCTGGGTTAGTCTGAATGGACTGTCTTCCCCCCTCGTCAGGCAGATCGTGTTTGTTGTAATGGATTGTCAATGTTGTACTTTCCTTCTTTTTATTGTTATTGACAGAGCCTAGTGAAACCAATATTGTAAATTGTGTATTGGTGCCCGTATTGCACAGGGCACCAATATATGCAAGTAACGGACCATATCGGATGATATTGTATGATACATGTACATATATTTTTTTAATTTTCTTCAAAAATCATTAAGATGTAAAAAAATCAAATGATTTTATAGCATCATAATGTCATACATCACATGCACAAAAGATAACACTATCTTAATAAAAAAAGGTAGTAAAAATAAACAAAACATAGAAAAACTAGGTGTTTTCTTTATTCTTCTCTTTGTGCTTCTCCTCGTGCTCATGATACTTCATATTCTTCTCTTCTCGCTTGAATATCTTCTATTTTTTTTAACATTTTCATCCTTAATTGTTGAGGCACAGTAGAGCAAGGACGTAAGTTCATTCTGGTTTTACTAGATGATTTCTATAACCAACTCCACTATGCATAATATGTCCACAAAGATTGCATCTCATCACCATTGTTTTTCTCCCTTGTTCCAAAACTTACTGCAGTAGTTCCTGATCGAACAACAATCAAGATTGTAACACCAATGCAAAAAAAATGAGACTTTGAGCTTTGGAGTAGAGAGTAAGGGTTCTCTTGTAAAGGGAAACATGGAGGCCAAAGAAGGTGGCCTTATGGGATTTGAAATAACCTCGGGCCTTGAAAGTTAAAAAACATTGTCTCTGAAAAATCAATATTGTATTGTATGATATGAGGGCCATATCACATCATATATCTTACAATACGATAGGTGTGGTACAACCCGATAAATGGTATGAATAGTACCGGTAGGTCCGGTACGCGATAAAATTGTATAATACAATACAATACGATTTTAATAACTTTGGGTGAAGCTCTGCACGTGCCACTTGCTGCATCCAAAGAATAAGCATTTCCTTGCAATGATTAATTGAGCACTTTATTGGGTTGATTCATAAGTCTTATTTTCCATACATAAAACTCTGGTTCTAGTTGGTGCAGAGTCCATATTTTTAGATGAATCTGCTTTATTTGTCATCTGATCCCTCCTTGGTCAAGCCCTCCGATAATGTATTTTCTTGTTTCCCTTCTCTCTCTCTCTCTCAAACACATGCCCACTCTCACCTACCTGTTAATACGATGTGTCTTAATTCAAGTAACACTTACTGGTCCACACGATCATAGTATGACCATCCAATATATACAAAGTAATTCAAAATAAATGCATTGAGAGTTCTTTCTTGTTATTGCTTTCACCTTTTGAGTCATGCATTGATAACTCTTCTTCTGATGGTAATCCTCAGTGTTATCCATATCGATACGGTGCGATACGTATCGTATCGTGGGCCACCACGATACGATACGGGGGCCCGTATCGTGAAACCCACAGTATCGCACCGTATCGTGAGATACGGGCCGTATCGCACGATACGGGCGATACGCCCTGGGACCCTTATAAAGGGTCCCGGGCCGACTGAAACCCGCGATTTTTTGCGGGTTTCCTCTTTCTTCTTGAGTTCCTCAAGCTCCCTAAGAGCCGATTTTCGCCTCCTTAGTGTTCAAAGCTCCAAAATTGTGCCCTACGGTGCCCGTGCAAGCCTCCAAACTCGGATTTTGGTATATTTTTAATGTTTTTTTCATTATTTTCCTTTATATTTGTTGTTTTTTGTGTTATTTCGGTTTTTTTTTTTGAATGACAAAATATGAAGTTATTAAGTGTGTGTATACGATTTTTATTGCATTCATGAAGTGGGAGACACTCGATTTGAGTGTTATTTGAAGATTGAGGAATTTACGAAGTGCTTTTATTTTCAGGTTTTTGTTTGAATTAAAGTACTCCATTGAGATGGCAGGAAGGGGTGGTAGAGACTCTCATTCAAAGTCTGATGATCCGGCATGGCAGTGGGGTATACCAGTTGAGGGTTCAAGGTTAAAAATCATATGCTTATTTTGTGAAAAGGTGGTTAGTGGTGGAATTTTAAGGTTGAAACACCACCTAGCAGGAACCAGGAAAGAAGTTGCTCCATGCACAGGCAGAGTTAGAAGTTTACCAGAAGGTATTAAATGGCAATACCTACAGATGAATGAGAACATACAAGAACGGAGACAACAAAAGGATGATTTTTCGATGTATGAAGAAGCTGATGATGCTACTACCACTGGATTTGGATTCACTGATAGTTTGCCTTCAGATGCTCGAACAGAGATTGGTAGTAGCAGTTCACGAGCACCTACTAGAGGAAAGAGGGTTGCAGCTGAAGACTTTGGAGATGGCAGAAGAGGAAGTTCAGGAAGGAGTAGAGGAAGAGCTTCTTCTTCTAGCATACATTCGTTCTTTCCTCCTTCTACTACACCTGGTGCTCAATCAGGAATTCGTGCTGCTATGGCTTCAGAACAACTGCATGATCAGGCAGACCTTGCATTGGGAAGATGGTTTTATGATGCATGCATTCCATTTAATACAGCAAATAGTTTTCATTTTCAAGCAATGGCAGATGCAATTGCAAACATTGGTCCAGGATATAAGATGCCCTCTTATCAGAAGTTGAGAGGGAAGATATTAGATCAGACCGTAATTGAAGTGCAACAATACTGTTCGACTTTGAGACAGTCGTGGAAGGAAACAGGATGCACTATTATGGCAGATGGATGGACCGATAGGCGAGGAAGGACATTGCTAAACTTTCTTGTATATTGTCCTAAAGGACTTATGTTTTTGAGATCTCTAGACATGTCAGAGGAGAGACGCACTGCAGAGATTCTACGAGAAGAATTTAATAAGATTATACATGAGGTTGGGCTACAGAATGTGGTCCAATTGATTACAGATAATGCAGCTAACTACAAAGCAGCTGGGAAGGAGTTAGCTGATATTTATGGGACTTTCTACTGGACACCATGTGCAGCCCATTGTTTAGATCTCATCCTCGAGGACATTGGTGAGATGGATGAAATAAAGGCAGCAACTGAGTGTTGCCAAGATATTACAAAATTCATTTACAACCATGCATTTGTTTTGTGTATGATGAGGAGATATACAGAAGGTGCAGAGCTTCTTCGCACAGCTGTAACCAGTGTTGTCTGACGCGTATCGTATCGTGTATCGCTGGGCTCCACGATACGGGCGTATCGTATCGTATCGTATCGTACTTTAATATTAAAATAATGTAAAAATAATTAAAAATTAATAAAAAATCGAAAAAAATCGAAAAAAATCAAGAAAAAATCAGGAAAAATCTGATAATTGCTTTAAATTCATATAATGTAAGTTTAGTACAGATTGAGCATTCAACATTGAACAATTGCATCCAAATTTATATATTTTGAATCCAAAAAATAAAATACAGACATAGTTTACACTTTACAGTACACTACAGTTACATATAATGTTACATTTTACAAATTGTAATCAGGATCATCAACTAAATAATCTTCATCTTCTCCTTGTTGCAGATCCTCATCATCATCAGCCACGCCCACACCTTCTTCTTCAAAATCAAATTCTTCATCTCCATAATGTTGTTGCGCTCCTTCCAAATTAATCCAGGCAATGTCTTCTTCTGTTAGGAGGGCATTTTCTTCAGTGTCTTCCATAACCCAATCTTCTAATATATCAAAATTATCCAAACTTATTGGATCGAACTGACTTTCTTCTCTATTTACTTTTTTTAATTGCCTACGACACAAACAAAGATAAACAATTAGTAAGTAATATTAACAATTGAAAACTGAAGTTAAATAATATCGAATTGAAAATTTGAAAGTAATACAACATTACCTTTCACGAAGGCGCATGTTACAACGAATATAAACCAAATCATTAAGCCTTTTGTGTTCCAACCTGTTGCGCTTTTTTGTATGGATGTTTTCAAAAACACTCCAATTTCTTTCACAACCTGTTGCACTACAGGTTTGGCTTAAGACTCTAACTGCAAAATCTCTAAGGTTTGGACAATCACTTCCAAACCTGTTCCACCAAACATCTGTAAAAAAAATATAAACATTAGAGACATAATAATCCACAGTAATGTAAGATGGAACTTAAATATGAAATTAAACAATGTACCTGGACGCATCGTAGAGCGGTTGCGAATTGCAACAGGCAAACCCATCAAGTGAAGAGCATTATCATATATCTCCATCTCTCGATGTATCGCATCTACTATGCTCTCATCAGGGACTAATCTGTCGATGCATTCAATGATTCCTCGATTAACCTCACCGTCCCTTTTGAAGGTTGCTGAGTACCTCAATGATGGGTTTAGATAGTAGGCTGCTGCATGAATAGGCTGATGCAATTGTTTATTCCATCTACTATCAATTATTTTCCACACGGGCACATAATCTCTTTTTTTTCCATTAAAGTTATTTCTGATTGCTTCTTTTGCCCTGTCCATGGATTCATAAAGGTAGCCCATAGATGGTTTCTCCTCGCTGTCAGCCAATCTCAAAACTTTCACTAAAGGACAAGTAATTTTTAATAATCTGATACATGCATTCCAAAATGAACTTCTAAAAACCGTTTCTGCAATCTCATTTAACTTTCTGTTCCTTCTGTTTTGTGGCAACTCTGCAAATTGTTGCCACTCATCTGAGGAGAATATTCTCTTTAAAGCTTGCTTCTGTCTCACAATACTCTGTACAGATAAGAAGTTTGTTGCGAACCGAGTTGCAGCTGTGCGAAGAAGCTCTGCACCTTCTGTGTATCTCCTCATCATACATAAAACAAATGCATGGTTGTAAATAAATTTTGTAATATCTTGGCAACACTCAGTTGCTGCCTTTATTTTATCCATCTCACCGATGTCCTCGAGGATGAGATCTAAACAATGGGCTGCACATGGTGTCCAGTAGAAAGTCCCATAAATATCAGCTAACTCCTTTCCGGCTGCTTTGTAGTTAGCTGCATTATCTGTAATCAATTGGATTACATTTTCTAGCCCAACCTCTTGTATAACCTTATCAAATTCCTCTCGTAGGATCTCTGCAGTGTGCCTCTCCTCTGACATATCTAGAGATCTCAAAAACATGAGTCCTTTAGGACAATATACAAGAAAGTTTAGCAATGTCCTTCCTCGCCTATCGGTCCATCCATCTGCCATGATAGTGCATCCTGTTTCCTTCCACGATTGTCTCAAAGTCAAACAGTATTGCTGCACTTCAATCACGGTCTGATCTAATATCTTCCCTCTCAACTTCTGATAAGAGGGCATCCTGTATCCTGGACCAATGTTAGCAATTGCATCTGCCATTGCTTGAAAATGAAAACTGTTTGCTGCATTAAATGGAATGCATGTATCATAAAACCATCTGCCCACTGCAAGGTCTGCTTGATCGTGCAGTTGTTCTGAAGCCATAGCAGCACGAATTCCTGGCTGAGCACCAGGTGTAGTGGAAGGAGGAAAGAACGAATGTATGCTAGAAGAAGAAGCTCTTCCTCTACTCCTTCCTGAACTTCCTCTTCTGCCACCTCCAAAGTCTTCAGATGCAACCCTCTTTCCTCTGCTAGGTGCTCGCGAACTGCTACTACCAATATCTGTTCTAGCATCTGAAGGCAAACTATCAGTGAATCCAACTCCAGTGGCAGTAGCATCATCAGCTTCTTCACACATCTGGAAATCATCCTTTTGTTGTCTCCTTTCCTGTATGCTCTCAATCATCTGCAAGCATTGCCATTTAATACCTTCTGGCACACTTCTAACTCTGCCTGTGTATGGAGCAACTTCTTTCCTGGTTCCTGCTAGGTGGTGTTTCAACCTTAAAATTCCACCACTAACCACCTTTTCACAAAATAAACATCTGATTTTTAACCTTGAACCCTCAACTGGTATACCCCACTGCCATGCCGGATCATCAGACTTTGAATGAGAGTCTCTACCACCCCTTCCTGCCATCTCAATGGAGTACTTTAATTCAAACAAAAACCTGAAAATAAAAGCACTTCGTAAATCCCCCAATCTTCAAATAACACTCAAATCGAGTGTCTCCCACTTCATGAATGCAATAAAAATCGTATACACACACTTAATAACTTCATATTTTGTCATTAAAAAAAAAAAACCCAAAATAACACAAAAAACAATAAATATAAAGGAAAAAAAGGAAAAAAACATTAAAAATATACCTAAATCCGAGTTTGGAGGCTTGGACGGACACCGTAGGGCACGATTTTAGAGCTTTGAACACCAAGGAGGCGAAAACCGACTCTTAGGGAGCTTGAAGAACCCAAAAGGAGAGAGGAAACCCGCGAAAAATCGCGGGTTTCCCTCGGGCCGGGACCCTTTATAAGGGTCCCAGGGCGTATCGCCCGTATCGTACGATACGGGCGATACGGGCCGTATCGCACGATACGGTGCGATACGCCCGCACCTGCGATACGGGGGCCCATATCGTATCGTGGTGGCCCATGATACGATACGTATCGCACCGTATCGTACGATACGGACAACACTGGCTGTAACTCGGTTCGCAACAAACTTCTTATCTGTACAAAGTATTGTGAGACAGAAGCAAGCTTTGAAGAGAATGTTCTCCTCAGATGAGTGGCAACAATTTGCAGAGTTGCCTCAAAACAGAAGAAATAGAAAGTTGAATGAGATTGCAGAAATAGTTTTTAGAAGTTCATTTTTGAATGCATGTGTCAGATTATTGAAAATTACTTGTCCATTAGTGAAAGTTTTGAGATTGGCTGATAGCGAGGAGAAACCATCTATGGGCTACCTTTATGAAGCCATGGACAGGACAAAAGAAGCCATCAGAAATAATTTTAATAGAAAAAAGAGAGATTATGTGCCCGTGTGGAAAATAATTGATAGTAGATGGAATAAACAATTGCATCAGCCTATTCATGCAGCAGCATATTATCTAAACCCATCATTCAGGTACTCAGAAACCTTCAAAAGGGACGGTGAGGTTAATCGAGGAATCATTGATTGTATCGACAGATTAGTCCCTGATGAGAGCATAGCAGATGCGATACATCGAGAGATGGAGATATATGATAATGCTCTTCACTTGATGGGTTTGCCTGTTGCAATTCGCAACCGCTCTACGATGCGTCCAGGTACATTGTTTATTTTCATATTTAAGTTGCATCTTACATTACTGTGGATTATTATGTCTCTAATGTTTGTATTTTTTTTACAGATGTTTGGTGGAACAGGTTTGGAAGTGATTGTCCAAACCTTCGAGATTTTGCAGTCAGAGTCTTAAGCCAAACCTGTAGTGCAACAGGTTGTGAAAGAAATTGGAGTGTTTTTGAACACATCCATACAAAAAAGCGCAACAAGTTGGAACACAAAAGGCTTAATGATTTGGTTTATATTCATTGTAACATGCGCCTTCGTAAAAGGTAATGTTGTATTACTTTCAAATTTTCAATTCAATATTATTTAACTTCAGTTTTCAATTGTTAATATTACTTACTAATTGTTTATCTTTGTTTGTGTCGTAGGCAATTAAAAAAAGTAAATAGAGAAGAAAGTCAGTTCGATCCAATAAGTTTGGATAATTTTGATATATTAGAAGATTGGGTTATGGAAGACACAGAAGAAAATGCCCTCCTAACAGAAGAAGATGTTGCCTGGATTAATTTGGAAGGAGCGCAACAACATTATGGAGATGAAGAATTTGATTTTGAAGAAGAAGGTGTGGGCGTGGCTGATGATGATGAGGATCTGCAACAAGGAGAAGATGAAGATTATTTAGTTGATGATCCTGATTACAATTTGTAAAATGTAACATTATATGTAACTGTAGTGTACTGTAAAGTGTAAACTATGTCTGTATTTTATTTTTTGGATTCAAAATATGTAAATTTGGATGCAATTGTTCAATGTTGAATGCTCAATCTGTACTAAACTTACATTATATGAATTTAAAGCAATTATCAGATTTTTCCTGATTTTTTCCAATTTTTTTCGATTTTTTACTAAATTTTATTGATTTTTAATTAATTTTTACATTATTTTAATATTAAAGTACGATACGATACGATACGCCCGTATCGTGGAGCCCAGCGATACACGATACGATACGCGTCAGACAACACTGGTAATCCTATCAGAAAAAATTTCTAGGAACTGCTATTTAAATGTTATTACATTACAGCCATTAATACCAACTTTATCCTCAAGCAACCTTCTAGCTAACCTTTTCAGTGTCAGCTCTTAATATTTTGAGCATATGAAATTGTTGGGAGTAAAACGTCTGCAGTTCTTCTTTTACTCCTGCAGCTTAATATTTTCCATCGCAGTTTTCTCTTCTTTCAGTCTATGGCACGAAAAATCTGTTATATTTTGCTTTCTGCTGCAGCCGCTGATTAACATGGATTTTGCTTCCTTGCGTTTATATCTTTCTCCAGATATGGCACAGCAACATGCCGCACAACAAGATTGCCGACAGGAAAGGTCACCAGGGATGGATGAAACTTGAAGGCCCACACTTTATATTCCCTGGAGGTGGCACAATGTTTCCAGATGGAGCAGTGCAGTATATTGAAAAACTTGGTCAATACATTCCAATAAATGGCGGTGTTCTGAGGACTGCTCTTGATATGGGGTGTGGGGTAGGAGCTATTTTTCTGTTTCCTTTCGAGACCTTAATAGAATTTACTATTGTTTAACGTGCAAACATATCGCATTTTACAGGTTGCCAGTTTTGGAGGATATTTACTAGCTCAAAACATTTTAACCATGTCTTTTTCTCCAAGAGATTCAGACAAATCTCAGATACAATTTGCATTAGAAAGAGGAATACCAGCTTTTGTTACTGCATACAGTAAGCTCTCTCTCTCTCTCTCCACTTACACGCTCTCACCTACATGTGCTATCTTTGTGGTTAATATTGAAGTTAGTATACATGATTTGAATGAAAATTTGATCATAGATGGTGCTTTCATGTGCATGTATGTGGTTTTGTCATTATTATTGATGTTATGTGTATCTGATGAGCATAGGAATCTGATTGTAGATGGGACATACTTTCTTGAGGTGGATCGCCTTCTTAGACCTGGAGGGAATTTGGTCATTTCTGGTCCTCCTGTCCAGTGGGCCAAACAAGAAAAGGAATGGGCTGACCTTCAGGCAGTGGCCCGTGCATTGTGTTACGAGTTGATTGTTGTAGAGGAGAACACTGCAATCTGGAAAAAGCCTCTTGGAGATTCATGTCTACCTAATCCGAATCAATTTGGAATTGATTTTTGCAGTGAATCTAGTGACTCTAGTTATGCATGGTAGGTCATCTACTTTAACCCATTTCCTGTTTTAAGAGAAGTCTATTAAGAAGCAGTTATTTTCCTTTGTGCAGGTATTTTGAACTGGAAAGTTGCGTCAGCAGGTCCCCAATTGACAGAGGAGAAGATGCAGTTGAAACGCTTCCAGAGTGGCCACTTAGACTAAATAAACCCTCTTCTCGCACTGCTCTTATGAAGAGCGGACCTGGTCTGTTTGAAGCTGACACAAAGCGTTGGACTAGACGCATTGCATACTATAAATCTCTAAGCTCAAAGCTTGGAAGTCCAAGTGTACGCAACGTTATGGATATGAATGCCTTTCTGGGGGGCTTTGCAGCATCGATTATCTCAGACCCTGTCTGGGTCATGAATATTGTTCCAGCCCAAAAGCCATCTACGCTGGGTGTGATTTATGATAGGGGTCTTGTTGGTGTCTATCATGATTGGTGAATTCTTTGTTCTTCCACTTTAATACTTTGCAAGTTTTACTTATTCAAATTGCAATTTTTGCTTGACATATTTCCCGTGTTCACTGTTATTTGGCCTTCATCTCACTTATTGTGCTATTTTGTGGTCTTGCTCTGTTAGTTAGCTAACTTGTGGCGGTGATTGATGACTGGTTGCTTGCTATTGAGCCATTAGGTGTGAGGCATTCTCTACCTACCCACGAACCTATGATCTTATTCATGCGGGGAGCATTGATTCTTTGATAAGAGATGCCACTACAGGCGATTACAGGTGCTCTTTCATGCCATCTCCTTTTTGTTTTCTATACCATTTTATCTTACTTTCCTTGCATTATATCTACATATGTTGATAGTTGATGCATCATAGAGATCTTTATGTTAACACGTTGCAGTTTCCTTCCTGTGAGAACCATCTCTTTGTGCTGATAAGTTGGAAATGCTTGCAATAACTGCGACAGTTCAACTTAAGTGAAAGGTAGAAGTTCTGAGAGAACAAAAATGAGCATGAAAATCTGGACAGTTTTATATGCTGTTGTTTTAAAAAAAAGTACATGTAACCTGTGATAATTGTTGTGTAATTGGAAGAATATAGGAGCAAGTTTTAAAATATGTAAAAATTCTGGGAGAAAATTAGGAAAAAAAAGGCATAAGAAAAGCAACTTTGGATATATTGGGAAAATGCATGATAAGAATGCAATGAATTTAGCTTGAGGACATTCCCAAATTGTTCTTAGCTCCTCCACAGAAACACCTTGTATCTCAAAAAGAGACCTATCAGTGAAAATTGTTTTCTGGAAATATTTCAGAATCTCAGACTGTTACCTGGGAGCAAATTCTCAGGCAGATACAGTGGATCTGTTAAAACAACTTCAGGAGCCAAATCCCATCTGTTAATTGATAATACCGTACTGATCTTCTATTCATCATTTTTTCTTTATTGTTTTGAATGATCCTGCAAGATTAAGCTTAACTAGTCTAAGTTGATTATGAAGAACTAGCCAAAATTTCTTGAGTAATGGGGTGTTGGTAGGTCGGTCTTAGTCAAAACCAAAATCAATCCCTTTCCCACGCTGTGGTAGGCTAGATGGACTCTGAGTCACCATTGGGCTCGATCTTGTCTCGTATTGATATTAACGTTTAACTCCAAAAAAGCAAGATAAATTAGTTTGTGAAACTTCAACCTTTGCTAAAAAAAATCCTTTGACAAAAATCCTAGGCCAAATATCTAAATCTTTTATTTGAGCTGCACTTACCATTTCATGTGTTGTGTCGAGTTGCTATTGATGTTCAATTTAGTAGCAAAATCTGATCATTCTATTGTGCTGTAGATGCAATCTTGTGGATGTCATGGTGGAGATTGATCGAATACTACGCCCAGAAGGGACTGTCATTGTGCGTGATTCACCGGATGTGATCAAGAGGGTAGCTCGAATATCAAAGAGTATTAGGTGGAGTTCGACTATATATGACACGGAACCAGAATCTACAAGAAATGAGAAACTCCTCATCGCGACCAAAACATCTTGGAAGCTTTAAGCAGCATCTCTCTGATCGCCTCGTTTATTTCTTTGCCTTGTCACTTCATCTTACCATGCTTGATGCAGCAGGTCGACATAGAAATGGCAACTAAAATCTCAGTTGAATGCCCAAGTCTTTACAAGGCTTGATTTCCCGTAAGAAGCCTTTGAAGGAAGGCCGAATTCATTGCAAAACATTGAAAGTGAAGAAATTGTCTCTTTGTAGAAACTCTTATCTTTTATGGAAATTTCGATTTGGCCGCACGCAGATAGTGCATTAGCCCACCTGGCAGGCTTCGGCCTCCCGGTTGTAACGAAAAAAAGAAAAAGAAACTTTATTTGGCCGTTCTTATCATAGTTAATCCGGTAGTTTGTGGCCACATATTTGGTCATCATAGGACTTTCTTTGAGGTGTTTAAGTGCATTGATAGGAAATCCTTCTCTCTTTAATATTAGGTTCTTTTATTTTTTGTTGTTGAAAATATTGGGTTCTGTGTCTTTTCCGTATATTCAAGAAAAAAGTGCGTGTTTGATGCAAGGTTTCAGGATAAAATTGTAGTTGTTGTTCTAAGTTTTGTTGTGCCTTAAATGTGAAACCCGTAGTTCGCGTGGAATAATTGTGATTTCATAGGCCTGTTTGAGTCAAAACTTCGGCACCAGAAAAGTGATGCACCATAACAACTGAATCCAAGGGCTTTGAAAGAAACCCAAGTGCTTCATCTCTCCTATTGTTACCCTGCCCTGCATGAAAGCTCAAGCATCAACAGAGCGATGGCTCTTTGGAACCATAGAAGCCCATTTGAGCCTAGGCCTGCAGTGCTAGTACGACGGGCCTGGCACCATCAATAAACGCATACCGAAGGATCAATTTCACCTGACTAGGGGTTGGACGGAAAGAGCGAGTCACGACTTTAATACTAAATCTGCTACCGTCTACTTGGACCAATCGACCTACATAATTTTCTTTTTTTAGTGCTGAACATTCTTACATAATTTGTCACAAATGGCATGATTGACACACTTCTATCAGTGTCTTGTTTTATGCGTTATATTTGATGAGTGCCTTTTAACGTATCATTTAAATTTTATATCCTACAAAGTTTTGTCAATAAATTTATTCTGGAATTTGTTGACGTATTTCGGACATTAGACATTATTAAGATGCGCTTGCAAATTAGATTCAGGGGGCACCCGTGGCCTAATGGATAAGGCGTCTGACTTCTAATCAGGCGATTGTGGGTTCGAGTCCCACCGGGTGTGAGCCCATACTGATTAGGATTCGTGTGATGTGTGACCACCTTTTTGCACTGGCTTTCAATGGAAAGCGTCAGCTGTAGAACTCGCGATCTACTTCGGCTCAAAGGCTGCTGAGCCAAGCTAAATGCCATGGTCGTGTCATCTAAAAAATCCCTTTGCCAAGGAACCGTATATTTTTGCGTGTTCTGTGTCAAGATAAAGTGATATGTTTTTCAAATGGATCGTTCATATAAAAGAGACATGTTCTAGGGCATCAGGATGGGCTTTAGTGGAGAAAAACATTTTCATGAAGTCCATTATAAATATTAAGATATAGAATGGTCACATATATTGTTTCAGACCATAAAATCTCATTGAGAGATGTCTCATACCAGTAATATCTTGTTTACTTACTGAGAAGGGAAACATGGCCAGCTTCTTTTCTTTAGGCAACCTAGGGTTAGAGGCAGAACCCTACCGGATATGCAGGCCGGCATCAAACTTGTGATCTTCAAGTCGATGGTTCTAGCTACAGAAAGGCATAGTACACAGAGACAGAGACCATAATGTGTTTATATATTGACAATACTTACACAAAAACTAGCAAGGTAAAAACGATATACATCATTAACTTGCAGATAATTCATAATAGACAACCACAAAATCAATGATAAATCGGCAACCAGAGCATCTATACAGTCCAAACAAAAAGAAAAAACATTTGAAACAATAGAATTCACAAGGATATCGAAAAGATTATCTTCATTCATAATAGTCGCAATCCCAACGTGACGATGGAACACAATTCAGATAATGACACCATTGGCAGCTTTGATTCCCGTTCTTATCACGGCAAATCATTGTCAGACCAGTCGCAAACCTGTAAGTTTTCAAGAAATAGGTAATATCTATAAATCGAGATCGAGCTCAGTGACAACTAAGAATACAAGAAACTGACCCTGCACCCATTATGCTCCTTATTTCTCATCTTATTTTTTCTAATTTTAGAAACACATTTGCTTCTTAACACAAACTGCAGGTTAGCTAATTTTACTTCATGAGCTCAGACGAAAGATTTAGCCAATCTTTTTCTGGTAACGCAATATACATTCAATAGGTGAGGTATTTATAGCAGATTCATTTGAATCTACATATTACTCATCAGGGAGTTGATGTTCCATATGCAATACTCGAGCTATTTGCATGAAGTAATTCGAAGGCATTTCAAGCTTACCAAACTATGAATAAAATCACTGAGAGGATCCACAATATGTATTGGTATGCCAAATATCTAGACTTGTCAAAGCCAGCAGCATTTCCAGGTGCTTGGCTTCTCTGCTCTCCTTCCCAACCATGGTGGGCCTGGATCAACAAGATGAAGCCTAGCAAAAAGCCAGTTAAAAATCCTCCTATATGAGCAAAATTATCAACAATAGGTAGCAATCCAAGAACGAAGTTGATTACAACTGCAACCCCCACTGAAAGTATAGTTGCGATCTGTCAAAAGGAAAAAATCAATAACTTCATTAGTGAGTAAGGCTTCACAGGAAGAAGCACCAGACTCAATCTAATCCGTGTCAAACGGAGCTTGTGGTAATCCAGGTATCCCCGAACATGTACTAAAACTACGTGATAGGGGTGCCAGTTCGTGGAGAGTATGGGCAGGTAGTTGTATCTTATGATGGACACAGAAGAATGCACAAGCAACTGCATTTTACACGTACTTCAAATATCTGAATCTAGACTTAAACTGTCAATTATGAACTAAAAAGCAAATTGAATATATACATAACAAACCATTAATAAGAAAACACAGCTGACAGATCCTTACAGCCCAGCATTTTGACTGTATCTCAAACTAGGTGATAAATATCCCAGTTTACAACAATCAAGAGTAATTCCCCTTCTTGAGAAAGAAGAAATAAAGAGAGGAACAATCAAACAAATAAACAATCATTCCACAATACAAGAAGATCTTATTTGGTTCAGGTTGAGCAATTTAGCAATTTCTTCCCTCCTACTTCTACGGCCACTGCAGATAAATTTCCGCTACGATTAAAATTAGTCGAGACTACAAGATGATAGCCGTTTTATATATATTGAGAGCATCCCTTAAAACTAATAAATGTTACAATGTTTCCCTATTAGAATCAGGTACAGTCAGTCTTACTTAGATAAACGGCAGAAATATATACGGAAGGTGGGTGAATCAGCTGGTTCTACGATAATCTCCAAAACTCCTGTCAAAAATAACTCTCAAAGGATTTCCTCTCAAAAACCTGCTTCCTACTAAAATGGCATAACTTAGTACGCGCATTTTTTAGCTGAAGGTTATAAAGAATATAACTGATGCTTACCTTGTTAGAATAGATAGTCCAGTTCATAAGTGTGTCAGAAAGCATTGCTCCAAGAAGTCCAAATAAGGCACCAGAAGCACCCACAGAAACAGAAAAAATGTTACTGATGAAGAGAGTAGACAGGATGCTGCCTCCGAACCCAGATAGTAGATAGATCGCCCCTATCTTTACTGACACGGGGGGAAAGAAATTATTAGGTTTACACTTCGAAAATATAGAGATGGTGAAGGCTTCAAAAGAGAGAGGAAGACTGTAAAACTGTTGAAAGGAAACAATGGCACAAGACACGATCTTGCAGGCTTCTAATTAAACGTTAGCATGACTTCAGATAAAGCTCAACAATAGAAGCAGGTTTTGTATCAATTGCATCTCCAGGATGCTTGTGATCTATGGTTTGGACAAGGTCTGTCATGTATCAAGGAATTGACATATTTATCTACATGAATTCTAAGTTTCAAATTTCTTTTACGTAAATTTCTCATTTGTGGCATCCAGAGCGACTGAAAGGACGCATTAATGCCTTTGCGGCTGGTGGGGAGTTCAACTCCCCAGGGTGTGTGTGTTTGTGTGTGTGTTAGGCTTTGGCCTCCCTCTGTAACGAAGAAAAGAAATTATCATTTGTGCTCCATTATAAAATGATTCAAGATTGTATAGAAACTTACTGAATCCGAATTCCCGTTCCAGGTAGACACCAACGAAAAAAAGGCTGATAATATTTACAAGCAAATGGACAACACCAGCATGCAGCCAAATGCTACTGAAAAGTCTCCATCGTTCGTGCTGATTGACCACTGTATACTGACTAACAGCCCCAAATTTCACCAACCTGAAATGAATCCAAGCTCATAACATAACAACAAGTTCGCGCATGATAGATCTCTGGGTGAAGTTTTAATGCCTCAGACCTACACGATGAAGAAAAAGGAACTACAAATTTCACATGCATAGAAATGAAACATGGATCATAGCAGATTGATTCCGTAAACTTCCACAGAATGCTGCAAAAGCAATGCACATTACAATTTCTACTAGTTTGTCCCATCACTTCATAAGAACTAATTCAAGTACTATTACAGATTCAAGGGGATATGTGGTTGACGCCATCAGCATGAACCTTATCACATATGTACATGAAAAGATGGCTTTACATCCTACGGTTGAGCTGATTAAGTTCCGCCATCAATAAGGTTGTTGATGAAATCTCCCAGCACGAGAATGAGAGTTAAAACCTTTGAAGTGAGAGATGACATCCAGTATATTAATTTTAAACTTTTAATGAGAGAAGACAGTATCAAATACGATGGGAAAGCATAGCAATCAGAATTGGTAATTACAAAGTCGAGAGAGAAAAAAACAAATAACAAGGTTTACGTGCTGCTGGCTGACCCATATAAACATTGTGTTCTGCGTGTTTTTTCTTTCGCCTTTATGTGAACTGAAATTGTGATTGCAAGCGTGCTTTTGAGTCGTATTTAGAGAACAAACATGATACATAACACTTTTAAAGATAGAGATGACGGCATGAATCTTAAAACTTTTAAAGCTTACGTGGAATAAGAAGGGCCGATGAGAGGGTTCTCCTCGAGAGGTTCGAAGGAGAATCGGCCTAGGCAAGTGCCCACGCATGAGCCGTAACGTTTGGGATGATTCTTGGGGCAGTTGTTGACGAGCATGACGATGATGAACACGGAGATGTTTGCCACGGCGAAGATGGGGATGATCCAAGACGTCCATTTCCTCTCATCCGTATCCGACCAAGACGACGTCGTCCTGGCGTAGTTGAAGTTCCTCCCGCCGTATTGGCTCTCGCTGCCCCTTCTGCTCTCTGCGTCCTCTTCAAACACGGCCATCTCTCTCTCTCTCTCTCTCTCTCTCTCTCTCTCTTCATATATATATATATATATATGGAAATCAGAGGAAGTCTATTTTCGTATCAAATCAAGAGAAAGCACTCTCTCACATCTGAAGAGTAAGGGTGTTGGGATCAAAGAGACGACCCCTTCTGGGTCAACTTTCTGAAGTATAAATATATATATATATATATATATATATATTATTTTTTTAATTTTTTTGAAGCCGAGTTTTTGAAATCAGGGGGCGACTGAATTTCTATCAGGAGACAAAAAAGATCGATATAGATATATATTTTTTATTCATCTTTTATTCAGACATTCAATACACAAGGCGTGCGCGTGCACACACGATATATATATATATATGAAGTGTGAGCTTTTGAAATCAGGGATAGGATGTTTTTATCACATGAGGAAGAAAAAAACAATTGCTATAAACCTATAAGTCTCTCTCTCGTCTAAGGACGTTGGTATCAAAGACATGACCTCCTTTAGGTCGTTTATTTTTTTTCTTTCTCTTTCATCTTTCTCTCTCTTTTGTTCGTGAAATGTTTGACTCGAACCCAGCAACCTAAACTACCTATGCTAAATAATGTTAAGAGAAATAACCTTGAGAATGACCCTTGTTGTATGGTAAATTGTCTCATTATTCAACAATTTGTTTGATCATATAATTAAAAGTGTTAAAAAGAAAGTCATTAAGGATGAGTTTGGATTGGATTGAATTTGATAGAAAGAGAACCAAAGTCGCCTTCTACCTCACATTATCGCGCTTGAATGTGTTATTGGATCCCTCAATCCTTCAAATTCTTTGTTTGGAAACACAATGAAAAAAATGCATGTTGCATCCTCACTCACTTGTTTTCTTCTTAGGTATGAAATTCCGAAATTCCAAATCTCCATAGACGATACCAGCTGGGCATAGATAGATAGGTTTCATCTTGGTTCACTTGATTTTGATATATATATATATATATATATATATATATATATATATATATATATAGAAAGAAAGAGAGACAGAGAGACATTGGATTCTTCATATCCGATTGTTTTTAGAACATAAGTGTATTAACTTTATCTTTCATACATTTTTCAAAAACTCCTACAAAATTTGAAATTACAAGCATACTACTAAAAGTCAATGGATGAACGGTAAAAAGTATGCGGGATCCTGTTTTCCTATATATATAAAATTGTCTCTCCTACGACAATTGTGCAAGAGCGACAAACATGAGGGATATTGTACAGGAGCGACTCCCTCTCTATTTGTATGTATGTATGAATACACAATACATGTTTCTCTACGCGAGCATGAGAAGATGTACTAAATTGATGTATCCCATGTAATTATATTTGGCACGCCGCTGGCATATTTTGTGGCTTATTTTATGTGCTGAATTAAGACCAGACAAACTGCGTTCTGAACACCTTCCCCCAACCCCGTCCCCCCGGCCGGACAAACCAATGGAAATTATTTCTTCTTCTAAACTCTAAAATTAGGCTTTTGAGATAATTAGATGGGAAAATTAACTCTGAATAACAAAGCGTATAAAATGAACTAAAGTGATAGCATGCCGTGATTCTCTTTGCCATCAATTAGATATAAAGAAAGATGTTGCCAATATCTCTCTTGGTTAGGGCGTCGGCTCACAAGGCGAAGGCCACGAGTTCGACAGCAGGGGTTGCATCTGTCTTTGGACTCCCCATTGTAAAAAAACATAAATATCGTTTTGATACATCTGTAAGCCGGACAAATGAATCTCGGGTAAAAAATATACTCATACCCCCAAAAATTAATTAAAGGAAACCAATTATAAACATGATTTCAAATATATATGTAGCCCAATAAATAGATCATAACTACAACTAAAAGTTCATCTAACGCATCCAGAGCATAACAGTAGGGCACTCTAGCGCCATTGCTGCTGGGGTGAGGAGTTCGACACCGAGACGGTGCATGTGTGTGGGTGTTAGGCTTCGGCCTCCTCTTTTAACTAAAAAAAAAGAAGGTTCATCTAACCTAGCCCACTAAGTGATCAAAGAGGCATGGTTTGAACTCTTGATGGTGATCTCAATGAAAGATCATCTTTATAAAAAACGAAGAAGTGCTATGCACGCTCATCACAACACAGAAATGTGAATCCACTTCAAAATTCAGAAAATTGGTCAACTTAGGCACTGCACTAAGTTAGCAAAAGAATAAATAAGAGCCGTTGAAACATCAAAAACAAGAAACAGGCAACCCCCCACCCACACGCCACTAGAAATGGCTGGTTTGGAACCGAACTCGTGGTTTCAACCAGAACCAACCAGGCCAGGGAACAGCCAAACTGGATCCAGAACCACGGAACCCTTGTTCCGGTTCCATTCCACTGTTCCTCAGTTCGGTTTGTGAAATCTGGACAGGGTTGGAAACGTAAGGCAGTTCAAACTGTTGGTTCCACCCTTTTCTCAATATATTTTACAGTTTAGAACGGTTTGAGACTGGAACCATGGTTCCAAAACAGAAGCGGGCAGCCAGGTCCTGGCTCGGTTTTAGTTTCTGGTTGGTGGAAAACCAGAACTGGCGGATCATAGCAGATTGATTCCGTAAACTTCCACAGAATGCTGCAAAAGCAATGCACATTACAATTTCTACTAGTTTGTCCCATCACTTCATAAGAACTAATTCAAGTACTATTACAGATTCAAGGGGATATGTGGTTGACGCCATCAGCATGAACCTTATCACATATGTACATGAAAAGATGGCTTTACATCCTACGGTTGAGCTGATTAAGTTCCGCCATCAATAAGGTTGTTGATGAAATCTCCCAGCACGAGAATGAGAGTTAAAACCTTTGAAGTGAGAGATGACATCCAGTATATTAATTTTAAACTTTTAATGAGAGAAGACAGTATCAAATACGATGGGAAAGCATAGCAATCAGAATTGGTAATTACAAAGTCGAGAGAGAAAAAAACAAATAACAAGGTTTACGTGCTGCTGGCTGACCCATATAAACATTGTGTTCTGCGTGTTTTTTCTTTCGCCTTTATGTGAACTGAAATTGTGATTGCAAGCGTGCTTTTGAGTCGTATTTAGAGAACAAACATGATACATAACACTTTTAAAGATAGAGATGACGGCATGAATCTTAAAACTTTTAAAGCTTACGTGGAATAAGAAGGGCCGATGAGAGGGTTCTCCTCGAGAGGTTCGAAGGAGAATCGGCCTAGGCAAGTGCCCACGCATGAGCCGTAACGTTTGGGATGATTCTTGGGGCAGTTGTTGACGAGCATGACGATGATGAACACGGAGATGTTTGCCACGGCGAAGATGGGGATGATCCAAGACGTCCATTTCCTCTCATCCGTATCCGACCAAGACGACGTCGTCCTGGCGTAGTTGAAGTTCCTCCCGCCGTATTGGCTCTCGCTGCCCCTTCTGCTCTCTGCGTCCTCTTCAAACACGGCCATCTCTCTCTCTCTCTCTCTCTCTCTCTTCATATATATATATATATATATGGAAATCAGAGGAAGTCTATTTTCGTATCAAATCAAGAGAAAGCACTCTCTCACATCTGAAGAGTAAGGGTGTTGGGATCAAAGAGACGACCCCTTCTGGGTCAACTTTCTGAAGTATAAATATATATATATATATATATATATTATTTTTTTAATTTTTTTGAAGCCGAGTTTTTGAAATCAGGGGGCGACTGAATTTCTATCAGGAGACAAAAAAGATCGATATAGATATATATTTTTTATTCATCTTTTATTCAGACATTCAATACACAAGGCGTGCGCGTGCACACACGATATATATATATATGAAGTGTGAGCTTTTGAAATCAGGGATAGGATGTTTTTATCACATGAGGAAGAAAAAAACAATTGCTATAAACCTATAAGTCTCTCTCTCGTCTAAGGACGTTGGTATCAAAGACATGACCTCCTTTAGGTCGTTTATTTTTTTTCTTTCTCTTTCATCTTTCTCTCTCTTTTGTTCGTGAAATGTTTGACTCGAACCCAGCAACCTAAACTACCTATGCTAAATAATGTTAAGAGAAATAACCTTGAGAATGACCCTTGTTGTATGGTAAATTGTCTCATTATTCAACAATTTGTTTGATCATATAATTAAAAGTGTTAAAAAGAAAGTCATTAAGGATGAGTTTGGATTGGATTGAATTTGATAGAAAGAGAACCAAAGTCGCCTTCTACCTCACATTATCGCGCTTGAATGTGTTATTGGATCCCTCAATCCTTCAAATTCTTTGTTTGGAAACACAATGAAAAAAATGCATGTTGCATCCTCACTCACTTGTTTTCTTCTTAGGTATGAAATTCCGAAATTCCAAATCTCCATAGACGATACCAGCTGGGCATAGATAGATAGGTTTCATCTTGGTTCACTTGATTTTGATATATATATATATATATATATATATATATATATATATATATATATATATATATAGAAAGAAAGAGAGACAGAGAGACATTGGATTCTTCATATCCGATTGTTTTTAGAACATAAGTGTATTAACTTTATCTTTCATACATTTTTCAAAAACTCCTACAAAATTTGAAATTACAAGCATACTACTAAAAGTCAATGGATGAACGGTAAAAAGTATGCGGGATCCTGTTTTCCTATATATATAAAATTGTCTCTCCTACGACAATTGTGCAAGAGCGACAAACATGAGGGATATTGTACAGGAGCGACTCCCTCTCTATTTGTATGTATGTATGAATACACAATACATGTTTCTCTACGCGAGCATGAGAAGATGTACTAAATTGATGTATCCCATGTAATTATATTTGGCACGCCGCTGGCATATTTTGTGGCTTATTTTATGTGCTGAATTAAGACCAGACAAACTGCGTTCTGAACACCTTCCCCCAACCCCGTCCCCCCGGCCGGACAAACCAATGGAAATTATTTCTTCTTCTAAACTCTAAAATTAGGCTTTTGAGATAATTAGATGGGAAAATTAACTCTGAATAACAAAGCGTATAAAATGAACTAAAGTGATAGCATGCCGTGATTCTCTTTGCCATCAATTAGATATAAAGAAAGATGTTGCCAATATCTCTCTTGGTTAGGGCGTCGGCTCACAAGGCGAAGGCCACGAGTTCGACAGCAGGGGTTGCATCTGTCTTTGGACTCCCCATTGTAAAAAAACATAAATATCGTTTTGATACATCTGTAAGCCGGACAAATGAATCTCGGGTAAAAAATATACTCATACCCCCAAAAATTAATTAAAGAAAACCAATTATAAACATGATTTCAAATATATATGTAGCCCAATAAATAGATCATAACTACAACTAAAAGTTCATCTAACGCATCCAGAGCATAACAGTAGGGCACTCTAGCGCCATTGCTGCTGGGGTGAGGAGTTCGACACCGAGACGGTGCATGTGTGTGGGTGTTAGGCTTCGGCCTCCTCTTTTAACTAAAAAAAAAGAAGGTTCATCTAACCTAGCCCACTAAGTGATCAAAGAGGCATGGTTTGAACTCTTGATGGTGATCTCAATGAAAGATCATCTTTATAAAAAACGAAGAAGTGCTATGCACGCTCATCACAACACAGAAATGTGAATCCACTTCAAAATTCAGAAAATTGGTCAACTTAGGCACTGCACTAAGTTAGCAAAAGAATAAATAAGAGCCGTTGAAACATCAAAAACAAGAAACAGGCAACCCCCCACCCACACGCCACTAGAAATGGCTGGTTTGGAACCGAACTCGTGGTTTCAACCAGAACCAACCAGGCCAGGGAACAGCCAAACTGGATCCAGAACCACGGAACCCTTGTTCCGGTTCCATTCCACTGTTCCTCAGTTCGGTTTGTGAAATCTGGACAGGGTTGGAAACGTAAGGCAGTTCAAACTGTTGGTTCCACCCTTTTCTCAATATATTTTACAGTTTAGAACGGTTTGAGACTGGAACCATGGTTCCAAAACAGAAGCGGGCAGCCAGGTCCTGGCTCGGTTTTAGTTTCTGGTTGGTGGAAAACCAGAACTGGCGGTTCATAACCGCCAATTTTGGTTTACCCGAAACCAGCCATGTCTACCCTCATATCGCAAGAATCTCATGGATGATTTTCACTGTGAAAACTCAAATCTACAATCACCATTCTCTTAGCATTCTATGAATTAAGCATGGTCAGCCTAAGGGTCCTACTGGAGTAGGAGCGACAATTTCATGGTCCACCTTGTAAAGCTTAACCATTTTAGATCCTGAACTACGAATAATCTCAACCATGAGGCTGACCATGTGTGCGTGTTGTGTTGTTTCATTTCATGACATAAAGCAGGTTACACTGTGGATGACCAGACTTTCTCGTGTTATTTTGGGTGGGAACCAACATGACAAGAAGCATGCATATTCCTGGCACAAATACGAACTTTTAGGGTTGTGTCCTTTTCAGGTTCTCGTGTTGTATCTTATACTGCCAAGCCTGAACTGCGGTATCAATGGGTGAAACTTCTTCTGTACAAATTGTCGTGAACCATATCCAGATCCATATATTAGTCGAATGTAGTACATCCAACATGAGGACTTAATGATCTAAATTTTTTTACCAAAATATCACCTCGACAGGCTTGATGCAGATCTGATCATGGTCCGATCTAACCAATTAACACACTGCTTAGGCACAGCTTGGATTTGATCGATTATGGTAAACCACTAGACAGTGTAAACATCGAAGAGTGGCATCAGATGCTTGCCTCTTCGAAGAATTTTCTTTGGTTTAGAGCTGCAAATATACGGCACGACACAAAACCCAAAACCAACATGGGTAGAAAAGGTTGTAATATGATAAAATGTGTGAAGACGGCAAGATCTCAATAGGGATTAAAAGAAAAGTATATAATATGATATTATTTTTGTAGAGTTTAATAATAGTGAGACATAACATAAGGAACCAAATGCGAGTATAGAGTTTGATCGAGCTTCAACCGAATTAGAGTTTGATCGAGCTTCGATCTCCAAGTTCGAGCTTGGGTTGTGTTTGAGCACCTCAAGTTCATCTTGAGGTGCTCAAACACAACCCAAGCTATAATCTATAATCTGATGAGCCAGTCAACCTAGATATTTGTGTGCTTATGGTTCTCAATACCCTTGTGACTAAGGACAAAATACCCTATTCCCATTTGACTCTCAAACGAATCAAAGTCTGCTTTACCCATTACCCTTATGTTTGCTACGTGTTCGTGGGGAATTTGACCTCAATTTTTTGTGCTTATGGTTCTAAGTTTCGTTGTCAATCAAATATAAAATACAAATGCAATTATAGTTTCATAAGCCCAATTTAAGTCTAAAACATTGACATCGTGAGAGAGGTGAATGGGATTTACTGTCAATTCCGCTTACAAATCTAATAGAACCATGATTATAAGTCTAAGTGGGTTTATAGTTCCAATACCAGTGACTTACACCAAGAACCAGACACACCTAATGAATTTGATTCAGCTGCAAAAGTGAAAATGTCAACCCCATAACAAGCCGCTTCCCGTGACAATACATCCATGTTCGTCCCATTCGACAAACCCAAGATATTCAAACAGAAAAACTCCGTGTAGGGCCAAACAAGTAGAGATGGCGATAGAACAAATTGGGGCGGGTGTTCCAACCCAAACCCGATCTGCAAAAAATCGTGTAGGAGTAAACCCGACCTTTCCGACCTCCATGCATATATTTGGGTCCAGAACTTGCGCCGGGGTGTTGCCCAGCCCCAATCAGACCCGCATTATTTGTAAATTTTTCATTATAAATTGATTAAATAAATTTGAATATATTCACTAAATAATTATATTAAAATCCCTAAACTATTTAGTATGAATTAATATATATATATATATAGGGGTCAGTTGACCCTTAACCTGTCCCGACGGGTTGGGTACCTGCGGGTCGGGAGGTCGTCACAAGCAACCCATTATCCAGCCCAGCGCGGAACCTCACAAATCAAATCTGCTCCGTCCAAAAAACTCGCCTGTCGTTATCTTCTAAAGCGGCTGTTTGACGATATGGTTCACGAATCTACGGCATCTCACATGCCACGTCTCATCGTCTGGTTCGCTTAAAGCATTAAGAACTCACCTACCCAAGACTTTTAAAAGCACGCAGGAAGCAGACTTCACATCCCACACCGCAACCCACCGCTGCCACCTACAACGTCACCCCGAAGCCCAGATTCACAAGTAAATGACCTCATTGCCATAGAATTTCCGAGGAAATATTTTCCACTCTAAGAAGTCGAATTCAGGCCCGGGGGAGAGTTCCGACTCCATTCAGAATCAGAAGAGATGAATTTTTTCTTCTAAAAAAGACGCAAGCCGATCAACCACCAAGCGTCCGAACCATGCTAAGTAGGGAAGGCTGCATGGATTCTTATCCATCAGCGTGCTTCACCGTATCATGTTTAAGCTTTTACTGAAAAAATCAAAATAATTGGGCTTAGAGATGGAGAACACTAGTACACAAAATTCCATTCATCTTTACCCGAGAACAAAAAACTAACCCGTTTATCTCACTAAATGGGTTTGGCTACATGGATAACTAGGCTGTTTATCGCATTAAAACGGGTGTGGGCGACCCTAAATTGGATGCCAAGCGCTATCTTGTGTTCACATTATGAGGTGCAACAACACCATATCAAAATTCTGAGCAAGACATTCCAGCAAAATAAATATAAACCTAATTCATAATTAAGTTTCACATCCGCCAAGTGTGAAGAAGCCACTACAAAAGGGTACAAAATGGAAGAAGAGATTAACCTTGAGAATCATGTTCTTTCTCACTATCACACTGATCTTGGTTTACCATGAGACTTAAGCTTAGTTCTAAAGTGAACCAAACACAGAGAACCATCACCGAGTCAATACCCGAACCACCACAATCAGAGTCTAGTGCTAAACAAACATTGGCTTCCACATCGTCGTAGTTCACGAAGATGTATATATGAAACTTTTACACTATTTACGGGGTTCGTTCTTGACTCAAACCGCCCTCACCACCACAAACGGCAGATTATCTCTCCACACAGGCAAAAAATGACTAAAACCACCCCAAACTCCATTGAGCCAAACAGCGGATAGCTTTTCCCATCCGTTCGTCATGAAATTCAAGGTCGTTTTGGTCATTTCGCCTCTGACGGTAAGAACTTCACAGCCGGATTTATTTTCCTTCCTTTTCATTTTGGAGAGCGAGAGTAAGCGTTAATTATCGCAATGCAATGCAGCTTTGATCTTCTGGACGGTGCAAGAGATGAGGTTGTTGACGGTCTCCACGGACTCCACTGTGAGCTTGGCGTTAGGCAGGCTGTTGACAAGTATCTGGAACGCCACAGTCAGCAGCGAGCCCCCAGTCCCGCCAGGTGAGCCGACCTGAGAGCCAGGCCGGCTGCTGCCCAGCGAATCTGGCAGAATTGCAAACCCAGACGGCAGCAGTGCGACATAAGCCGAGTCACCGCCGTTCATCACAACGTGCATCGCCGGTATGTCAACCGGCGCATACACCACCAAGCTGCCGGACGCGTCAGTGCAGGTCTCTTGCAGGATCAGCATGCTGCTTTGGTTCGCATTCATCGCCTGCAAAACCCACATCACATTCAGAAACTCTGATCAAATAAACTACATAAGGAAACTAAACAGGCACCATAAGGAAAATGATTATCCGGATATCATTATCCACTAATTAGAACAATATCTGGATGTTCTTGGAAATTTTGAAGAACTTGTGGTTCCGATAAATTGATTTTGGAAAACAAGAATGATAAGTTGATAACAAAATAGACAATCAAAAGTTTGCTAGGGAACAGAACGGTAATCTCATCTCTATTGCCATATTTTCACACCATATCTATTTTCTCAGGGTTTCATTTTCCAGGTGGAGAGTTGAGCGAATTCGGCACAATCACGAAGAGGAACTCAACTCCGCTTGGTGTAGAAAAAGACTTGGTTTTTGTTATGGTTTGAGTTGCCGGAATCCTGGTCACAACTTTCTGATAATGGTAAGCACGAAACCTTTGGCGTTAAAACAAAGACAATAGGAGAGAGAGAGAGAGAGAGAGAGAGAAACTAACGCTAGCACGCAGAAGAGAGACGCAATTGCCATGATCCTGGCCCTTGGCTATGTGAGCCATCTCTTGCATCGGTCCACCGTTGGATAAAATGTCCCACTCACTCCTGAGACGCTCATCTCGAAGGAAGTCGAAGATCTGCTGCGGTGGCACCGGTAGCCACACTGATGTCGCGGCACTGAGCACCACGCCGGGCGGCTCACCCGGATCATCGACACTCTTCCTCGTCATAACTCTGACGTCCTCACCTACATTTCCGGCGGACAGCTTGTTCCATTTGTGCACCGTCGACGCGCAAACACCAGCGCAGAAGTTGTTCGTCATTCGTTGCGCAAGCTTCAGCATGCTCCGGCGCCCGGCCGGTGTGATTGCGGCCTGGTCGTGGCTTGGCACGGTGGAGGATATGAGTATGGCAAGGCACTCGCATTGCCTCTGCAAGGTCGCGACCCACCTCTGTGCGCCAAAACCGATGCCCGAGCTCAGTAGCAAGCGGTAAAGTCGATGAACCGAAGCCTCGTCGTACTCGGCGTGTTCCACCCAAACCACCTTCAAAGACAGTCAACCACCATCAGTGTGTGTTTATGCGTGTGTGTGTGTGTGCGTGAGAGATAGAGAGTTTCAAAGCTTATCGGGTTCCTCGTTGTACACCACCAACCGTGGAAATCGTCTAAAAGAATGCCTAGAGAATAGTCCATCCACAGGAAGAGAGTAAAAATAGGAGCGTTGAGATCCGGAAGACGATACGATAGACATAACGACAAGGCAAAATCCGTATATATGCGTTGCATAGATGATGCATATGTTCCATAAGAAATAAAAATGCCACCAGGAAAATAGTAGTAGGTCAGTTGAAATTCAGGAGAGAGACCCACAAGAAGAAAACTGAATAAATAATACAGACGATGCATGTTCCCAAAGGGAAAATATAATACCACGAACATGAATACAAGGAGCCACTGTCGGTTGAATATATGATTGGTAAAAAAACGAACTCTAAGCAGCATTGACGAACATTTTGGGGAGCCAAAACGAGGACTAATGAGAGGCATTGAGATTAGAAATCAAGAATCTGGATTCCTCAAATTCGAGAGTACATGGAGAGGGAGCGAGGCGTATCTGCAGAGTTATAAAGAGCACCAAATACAAAAATATACACTAATTACCATGGTTGAGAGGCTGCTTGGCTCGAGGCATCTCGCTGGATGCGGTCTTCAGTAGGGTTTCGAGAGCAGTGGCAATGAGAGAACAATAATAATAATAATAAAAGAGAAATAGTACCAACATAGAGTATATAACTTAAATTGCCTGTGCCTTCTGTAACTTTAGATGGAGAGGAACGGAAGAGAAAGCATCTACGTACTAGAACTAAAGGGGGTAAAAATATTTGACTGAACGTTGACAGATTATTATGACGAAGGGCGCCTAGGGAAAAGATAAGGACAAGAAGGAGAAGCATCTATTTCCCTAAAAAATTGATGAGCCAGAGGGCCTAGTGACCATTAGCTTGCTTGGAGCAAAACTTGTCAACTGCTTCACTGTCATTCACAGGAGCTTATCCCACCATTTAGAAATTGTATTTAATATTGCATATCCGCGTGTGTGTGTGTTTGTTCGTCTGTTCACCTTAGAGTAGCCATTAGGCATATCTTGGACGACGCAGCCCGAAGGAAGCCGTCTGCAACTCACATGACCAGCAGTAGTTTGGCCCTCTCTAATGCTATCAATGGAGATATCAACAACAGCCCATACTCCTTCAGCATGTTGCTTGCAAAATCTAAGGAATCGAACCTCGCGGATCGGCACCAACGGGGAAAGAACTTGAAGCTCAGCTTGCATCTGCGAATTAACGATGAGAACGCATTCATACCAATCAACCAATTTTAAGAGAATATTTCTAAAAGAGTTGCAAATAGGGCTACAATTTACTGAATTATTACCAATTGAAGAGCACCATTTCGTGTCCCGCCTAGCCCGCTGGAGATCACATCTGTAGTTGACGATCTTGCAACCATAGATGGGAACATCTCCGCCCAACGGTTCTGTATGAAAATAATGATCAAATACATTCGCTGCTCTATTTAACAGATTCTTCAGTTACCATATTACTGAAGAGCAAGACAAGCTAGAATAAAATCGCAGTAACCCATTGGAGATGACTAAATCATCCAAAGAAGCATTACCAACAACGTGAATCAACACACAAGTTCAAGATTTGAAACCATAAATTCACTAGACACAATTGAGATTTTGTACTGCACCACATATTCATACTATTGATTCCTTGAAACTCAACAAGATCTACTACGGCCCGGAGGGTTGATGACCAAACACGCAAATGAACACGAATTTAGAATAATTACCGGATCCATGAGGGTATCTACAAGCGCCACGCTGTTTATGATCACCACGCCGCTCTCCCTAGTTGCCTCTGTGACATATCCAAACGGCTTCTGCCCAATACATCGCGGGAATGACCGCAGATATTCCTCATAATTAAGCGTCTCCCTCCCGTGTTCCGGTGCCTGAATCCACAGAGGCTGGTCTGTGTTCACCATCTTCACAAGCTCATCCATGGCGACGAGCGCGAGCTCTGCAAACATCGATCTCTCCAGACTCATCACATTTGCTGGTCGTGGCTGGACAGCGCTGAGAACTCCGCTGCAACCTAACTCATTGCCAGCAGGCAATGCAGTAGAACCACCGCTCAAACCGCCGAAGCCATTGCTGCCCATTGCGAGCTCAAGAGACGAGCACGGGATTACAGACGGTGGCACCGAAGAAATTGCTGAGATGGACCTGCCGAAGAACTTGCTTGCAAGGGCACAAACTCTATCTAATTCATCTTTAAGCCTCGCATTTTCAATTCTGAGATGGTGTTCTTCCAAAGAGACCTCCCCTAGAATAGCAGGACCTCCACAATTACTGCAAATAGGATTCCTCATCGCTTCGCGAATCGACATGTTTTCAGCTCGGAGCTTATCGTTTTCGTGCCTCAGTATGGAATTTTCATGGCGTTCCAATTGAGTCTGCGAAAACGGTTCACATATTTCACATAAAAGACCAAAGAGGAGTCGAAATAAGACGCACCAAACAACAAAGATTACCTTCATTTGTGTACGCCTATTTTGAAACCAGAACTTAACCTGTCTGCTCTCAAGATTCAACCTTTTACTAAGCTCTGATCTTTGCTTTTCGTCAGGATGAGGGCATTCCTTGAAAAGACTGATAGAAACACCAATTCACAAAGAGAAAGAGAGAGAGAGAGAGAGAGAGAGAGAGAGAGAGAGGCGGAAGGGAGGGAGGGAGGGAGAGAGCCTTACGCTTCTAGTTCCTGAATCTGCTGGGGAGTGTGCCTGTGATATCTTTTCTTCTTTCGAGGGTTTTCACCTTCTTGTTCATCACCAGACCCGCCGTCCATATTATCGCTACCCGATCTACTTTCATATTCATCATCCTTTGTTCTTGTTGCTTCGAGCTCATTACCAGCAACCCCTCCATTAGCACCAAAACTGCCATTATCAAGCAATCCCTGACCGCCCATCCCTCCTCTTCCGCCGGCACTCGTCTGTACAAAAACACCCATCAAGAATCCAAATTTAGAGAGAGTAAGAGCGGAAGCGAGAGAGACAAGATTACCAGTGTCAAAGACAAGCCCGGAGAGGAAAACATTGTCTTAGATGGTCTGGGCAATACAGAAGGAACAACAAGGCGATGCTGAACGGTTGCACCTACTGGCATATTGTTGTAAGGCAGATCTATAGCTACCTTTGCACCTCCAGAATTCCTATCTACAAAACCCCCAAAACTCATCAAACCTGCTTTTTATTTTCTTTTTTTCTTCCTCTCCCTTCAGTTTCTTTGTCCACCCACAAACGTCATTCTACAAAAACGAAAAAGACGCCAAAAAATGGAGAGAATAGAGGAGGCACAAGCACACACGCTCTATAATATGAACTAGTGCCGCCAACTCTCTCCCTCTAGGAACTCAGAGAGAAAGAATGAGAAAAAAGGCAAGCAAAAGCAAGGAAAGACATCTCGTCCCTACAACCCGTAAAGGCCCTTTCCTTGTTAGCTTATAGCTCTTGATTCTCACCCCCTCTCTCTTTCTCTCTACCCCTTCAAAACCCTATCTTCCCCCACGCTTCCGTTGCATGAAAACCACCATACTGAAGCGAACGTTAACAGAAGACGAAGAAAATCAATAGGGCCTCAAAACTACAGCGGATGAATCCACTCAACCCTGTAGACTCCCAACACCTTAAAAATACTCTAAACGACTCAGAGAGAGAGAGATTATATTTCAATCTAGTTGACTGCTACTATTTCGATCTGTGGAGATGGAGACGAAAACTTGGGCAGGCTGAATCCTTTGGGATAAGCATCAAAAGAGGAGCCGGTAAACTGTCGAGAGAGAGAGAGAGGAGTTCCATACTATCTATCCTTTTTTCTCTAAAACCCCTTGCACCTTTTCACTGCCTCTGTCACAGACTGTAAAAGGTGACGAAGAGATCTACCTTTTCAACACCTATGGCAGTCTAAACTCTTGGGATCCGCACCCGGACGAAGAAAACATATAAAAAGGAAGGACACTTGAACAAGAAATAGTATGAAGATGGAGGCCACAGCCTTTGCTGGTGCTGACTTTGCATGCCTTCCTCACTGACCCTCTTCACTGTACAGCGTTACTATAGTCAAAGTTTTCCTAATATTTTCTCTCTGTCTATCTTCTAATGGTTTTTACCACTCTTGCCACTTTCCCCTTTCAGAGAAAATAAATCCTTTGTCAACGAAGAATCCAAAGCTTCTGAAACAGATTCCGTTGCCTCGGTATGGATTTAGTGTCCCGATACTCTTGTGACTCGGTTCCCTGCACGTGTTCGGGTTCTAGAATGTTCAAAGCCGAATCCGTACTATTGGCATCCCTGACGTCAGCGAATCGTGTCTCAGAAAAACTGCTATTTTATTCAAGCCCAGATAGATGATGACACTGTCCAATTACTGTTAATTCTTCTTCTTAAAAGTGTTAATATTTTATCATGATATATGTTTGTAGTTTTTATAATTAGAAAAATGTATATAATCATCATAAAACCACATTTAGATGCCTTGTTCCTGTTTTTGCAAAGAAAAAAAAACTTTTGCACACTCCCCAGCTCTCTTCACTTCACATACTAAAATATCGGATCGTCATGTCCCTGTAACAGGACGAACGTTTAGGGGTGCAATCGTTTTTCTTCCATCTATAGCTAAAGGCTTGAAAATTAGAATTTGACGAGGCAGACTTGTTTTAAGGCAAGCTGTTTGTGGTTAATCATGTGCATCGGGCGTATATTGGATAGGGTATGATCAAGGGTGCTTTCTCTACTCAGCCTTTCATGAGCTCAACCTCACACATGTACGTACATATTTAAATCTACATGAGTGATTGGATCATACAGATGTTCTATCTATACGAATAATTGGATCATGCTCACTTATGTTGCTTATTCATACGAGAGCGTGAATATAATACATTGTCATATATGTATTTAGTACTGGAAGAATAAATGGGCATGCCAATGATAGACAGGATCTGATTCTCTCTCTCTCTCTCTCTCTCTCTCTCTCTCTATATATATATATATATATATATATATATATATATATATATATGTGTGTGTATGTGTGTGTGTGTGCGCGCGTGTGTGTGCCCACTCTGTACAGCCTGTGAAGAAAAGTATGGTCACGAATGTGTTTAACTCCTAGAAAATAATTTCATGTGCGCGGGGGCGTGCTCTAATTACATTTATAAGTATACTTCTTAAGTGATTGAGTGCTGGTATTTGTAGATCATTTCATGAGAAGAAATTGGTATTGTGAACACATTTATAAAGCAATCAAAACCATTAAAACAACTAACACTGTTTTTTCGTAACACCATAAAAATGTTAGAAAGGTTTAACAGTCAACCATTGACACATGTGAAAAAAAAAGACAAAATGAGACTATTCAAATTTATGTGGGTGATACAAGAAAGTATTATATATATAATAAAATTATTAAAGAAAGAGTTGGTGATACTAAATAAAAATAAATATAGAAAAAAATTGGTCATTTATGAGGTGTACGATTTCAGTACGAGATGCAAATTTCTCTCACTTGACGCAGAAGCACACATTATAGAATGAAGTTACAAGGGGGCAATTGATCTGAAAAACTTCCTCACGCCTCTTGTCTTGGGAAACAATTTCGCTTGAAGCTTCCATTTACAGTGGAAGTTGCTTCCCACCTGAGAAAACGAAATTGGAGCTTCGCTGGATTCCCGACCCGAATCTAAACTGGGAACACAAGACACCAACAGAACCGTCTCATATCCGAGTCGACTCATCCCGTACGAGGCTCCTCCGTCCACTAGCCTTCAAATGGTGATTTGTGGGTGTCAGAGGATATTTTCGGGTGAACATTAAATGCACGAAGAAAAAGACAAGTGCACCCCTGCTTCGTCTGACGATGTCAGCGTGGTTCAAGGGCTCCTTGCAAGGACGCTTTTGTCCACAGGACTAAACTTTGCTGGCAAAGTTTCGAAAAGGGACCTTTCGCAAGTCAAAATCCCCTGAACCCTCCCTCGTAGAGAGGATGCATCTGTCATTATCTAAACCTCGGGAACCATTCACGACATTATGATGAAATCTAGAAGGAAATTACCGTTTTCACCCTATGCTAGAGCCTTTTCAAGAATAGAAGTGGTGGGGTAAGAAGTGGGGCCCCGCCCACTGCCAAGAAAGAAAAAGTGGTGTAAACGGTTTGGACCTGGTCCGAATCCAAAGAAAAGTTTTGGGTGTCATTGGGCCTTACTTGTAGAAGCTATACCCGAATCCAAATCCAAAATGAAGATATTCATCATATTCTCACACACTACTGCGACCGAGCTGCACGAACTAAAGAGAACCTGTTTGAGGGACCTGAAATTTTGTTTGTGTTCATTCCAACACGAACTGCACATTAATTGAGTTAGATGACTTGTACGCTATTTATTAGGTTGTATAAGCTTAATTAACAAATTTAAAACTCTAGTATTTTTTTACAATATTCTTATAAAATTTAATTATGTTGTATCATCCAATTAGTTGGGTTAACATTGTTTTCTAATATGTACAACAAATTAAGAAGCTCGTACGGGTTGAACCCAAGTTTTTCATGTACTTAACGACAAGGCAAATCGAATTAAGAACACATTCTTCATGTTCATCTTCTAAAGCTTTGTGAACTGGAACATCTTCAAACCATTTGGATCTCAAACCAAACCGAGCTAAACCATGAGCAGCTATGTTCGATTGCTCACCTTATTTTCAGTGGGTCAGCTACATGACTTTCTTTGCCGTCATCCTTATCTAGCATTTAAATCTAAAAAAATAAATTATATCCGAGTTATAATATTCGAAAATGTTTTTATCAACATTTAAACTTCTTGGACCAAATTATTTTCATATTTAATACCCAGCTATAAGTATCAATCCATTCTCGTGGGTCCGACCCAAAATCTAGAGGCCCTTCCTTTTCTGTTACGGAGTTTGACCTTTCTCATACAGGTCAGGCCCAACACGTACCCGACACATGGGCATCCTTTTTCACGCATTTCAAACTATGTACAGACTCTCATCGTAAAGGGTATTTGCGTAATTTCGCGAGAGGTCGTTAGGGTGGGAGGTGGAGTTAAATGGGCTCGCTGGCTAGCGGTGGCACAATAAAGAGAGCTCAGCGAAGTGGGCCCGAGCCACGCCGTTCATTGGGTTCGAACCCGTCACCATCGGGTCAGTAATGGCAACCGACACAGCCGATTTTCTCCCAGTTTCTCATGGGACCCGAAGACCAGTTCAACCCAACCCTCCCTTTTCCTTTCCCACCGGGCTTGACTTGACTCGAGTCGACCCGGCAATCAGGTAGTTCTGGAGAACCAACAGGCCCATCCTAACTTATATGGCTCGCCTTGGCTTGGAGCGATGACCAGACTCGGTCTTACGAGATGGGACCAGTTCTCATCCTTTTCATACGAGTCCAAACGGATCTAGCCTCATTGACGCAGGAAGTACAACAATCATCTAGGCCACTTCATTGCTATATTCCACCAAATGCTTTTCAACCTCAAGACCGAGCCTCGCCGTGGTCATTGCTTGGCGAGCCACGAACCATCATAGTCCTGATGAGCCCGTTGATACTGTGACCCTAGTCCTATTCATTACTCTTTAAGGTGTGTTTGGTAGAAGATTTCAATATAACTCGACCTGGTGTTCGTAGTTTTAAGTTTTGTTGTGCATCAAATACAAAACCTATCGCTTGCAAGGTAACGTGGTTCTATATGCCATAGAAAAAAAGGAGGCAAGTCGATAATAACCGGATCAAGGAGTTTTACACGAAAACCCAAACACATCCTTCTCTTGTGTTGTTATCATGTCTCACCTTAAAATAGTAATCTCTATCAATTCACACGAATCAAACACGAAACCATGATTCACTATAATTACAAACTCATGTAGGTCCAGACTTGCAATTATAGGACGGGTGGTCTAACACGAGGAATAAAACACATTTGCTCATAGAGACCCATGTTGAGCTTCTTCAAGGACCCCACAAGGCGAACTCGTAGCTCATATAGGTTAGTGAGACAAGCTGCAGGTATGTGTTGATTCAATCTGGCCAGATTTGTCTCGGCTCATCTTTCATATGAGCACGACTAGCGACAAGCAGCTAGCTTTGTGAGTGGACAAGCTCAACTCGACTCAGTTCCTGGTGTCTCGGTTAATTTTCAGGTGTCTGGATTTCACTTGTACAAATTTAATATATATGTGACTTCATTCGTATATTTTACAAGATCAAGATTAATGAAATGAGCCCAAATGTTCAAAGAAATACATAAATTTTGCTCATGTATGGATGTAAAGACGAAAATGCATGACTTCATGACTCTTTCAAGGCTGGCTGCTTCTCTCTCTGAACCCTCACCTCCTTCATTGCTCCAAGATTAGGGTTTTGTTCATCCGTTTGCTAGCGGTTCTTATTACATAGAAAGATTATTAATTATTACTTTTAATTTTGTTGTTGTGTTGGTTACACTCTGAGGCTGTAGGCTCGTATGCATTCCCTGGGAGTCGAACCCATGGCCAACATCACACGAGTGGCAAGCCATGCCAAGTGAGCTAAGGCTCTGAGTTCTACATAGAAAGATTATTGATTCCAGTGAAGGCGAGCTACGTAGACTGCAAGCATAAAGCGTAGACGAAGAGTCCGAATGAGCTTACAAGCTGAAGCAAATTAGCAAAAGAGAGAGAGAGAGAGAGAGAGAGAGAGAGAGAGAGAGAGAGAGAGAGAGAGAGATTACCAGATAATATTTTAAGAGAGGAGACCTGGAATGATGTTAGCAAACGATTGCCAGATAATATTTTAAGAGAGGAGATCTGGAATGATGGAGCAAAATATGTTAAGTGTTGATGAAGTATGTATGCATGACTACTGTTAGGCATTTAAAGCAAGCAACTTTGTGGATGTCCTCGGTTTTGTCCCTCATTAATTGTGCAATAATGAACCATGTTTGTTCCGATCCATTAATCATGCCTTCAATTCATGGAACTCTTATATAACGGATTTAAATAATTCTTATGACGCCTTAATTACGGTCAATGACCTATGATTTGGGGGATTAACTTGTTTTAGAAGTGGAAGAAAAATCTATAAGGATCTCCCTTCTCTTCCTCATTTTATATATATATATATATATATATATATATATAGAGAGAGAGAGAGAGAGAGAGAGAGAGAGTTAAACGCAAAGTACAAAAGTATGCTTTTAACTTAAATCTCCACTATTGATGTTTAGAGGAATAGGGAAGATGTTTAAGTATTTTTATATACCTAAGAATATTATACATTTAGCACTACCTCTCTAGATGAGTGATCACACAATAAAAGATCAGATATGAAATGAGTTTATTATAAATAAATTAATAATAACACCAATAGATGATAAAATAAGGAAAAATCATTTAAGATGGTTTAGAATCATAGAAAGACGACAATAAAAGCTTCAATAAGAAAATATGAAAAATTAGATTAGATAATAAAATGAGAGAAAATCGTTTAAAATGGCTTGGACATGTATAAAGACAATGAAAAAAAAGTTTTGATAAGAAAATATGAGAAACTAGATTGTGAAAATGTTAAAAGAGGAGAAAGAATGATCTAACAAAGACTTAGTTGTTGTTAGCACACTCTCTCTCTCTCATATATATATATATATATATATACATATATACATATATATATATATATATATATATATATATATATATATATATATATATACATATATATATATATACATATATATATATATATATATATACATATATATATATATATACATATATATATATATATATATGTATATATATATGTATATATATATATATATATATATATATATATATATATATATATATATATATATATATAATGTAGGAGGGGTGGGTGGGGTCGCTATTTAACAAAAATGCCACAGCAACTCGATATCCACCGTATCGGTACGTCAATAAATAAGGAGCATTATTGCTATAGTGGAAGGTAGCTTGAAAGTCCCCTTCTTGTAGCGTAAAGTCTAGTCGTGTACTATATATGATTTGCTCCAGAAAAACACACTTCAGAATCACCGATTAACTTGCAGTCGTGTACTAACACGACACGACTTCGAGCACAATATACAATAGGATCCAAGCACAATATATAATAGGACCCAGTGTAGTCGAGCGGGATAAGGCTTGGTTTTGATTGGGTGGTACTAAACTTATTCTCGGGTAAACTTCAATGGATCAAGTGCTTTATTTTATTATAAACGTCAGAAAAAAAAATACACCTTTTGATAATCAAGTTCATCTTGTCAATGAAAAGTATACAAAATTCGAGATATCTAAGTTTACCAAATGTTGACATGAAAATCTCCAATTAAAAAAGGTCGAACCGTAACCGAAGAACCGAGTGGTTTGTCAAAAAAAAATGCAACTGAGTCCGTGCTTCCAATGACTTTCGTCCTAATCAGTAATCCGTATTATCAATGCGGTCTCGTGAATTTTGTAAGACTAAAAAACATTGTTAGAATGGTTCTGAGTGTTGGGCAGTCAATCATCAAACAAAAGTTGTATGTGACAAAAATGAAGATGTTGAGATGAATGAGTGGTTATAAAAGAAAAGACCGTATACATAATGAGGTTATTAGAAACAAATTAAGAGTAACACCAATAGAGGATAAAATGAGAAAATATCGTTTAAGATGGTTTGGACATATAGAAAGAAGATCATAAAAAGAACCTATAAGAATGTATGAAAAACTAAATTTGGAAAGTATTAAAAGAGGTAGAGAACGATCACAAAAGTGTTGGAAAGAAATAATAAAGAATGATCTAGCTTATTGTGAGTTAACCATCAACATGTACAAAAGATGTCTCTGACAGACATGAAGATGTTGAAATGGATGAGTGGTTATAAAAAAAAGTCAGTGTACATAATGAGGTTATTAGAAACAAATTAAGAGTAACAAGAGGATAAAATGAAAAAATATCGTTTAAGATGGTTTGGACATATAGAAAGAAGATCATAAAAAGAACCTATAAGAATGTATGAAAAACTAAATTTGGAAAGTATTAAAAGAGGTAGAAGACGACCACAAAAGTATTGGAAAGAAATAATAAAGAATGATCTAGCTTATTGTGAGTTAACTGATAACATGACACGTGATAAGGCGATGTGGAAACAAAGAATCCATGTAGCCAACCCCGTCTATATGGGAAAAGGCTTAGTTGATGTTGTAAAAAACATTGTTAGGAACCACGTCAATTGTAAGTTCCACAAGCTTTCTTGGTAGTAACTTGGACTTAAAAAGAATAGATTAGATATGATGAAGAAAGCTGTTCACCACACCTCGAAAGTTGGCCACGAGCCTTTGACTACTATGATGCACGTGATGAGTTCGACTTCTAGGAGTGTAAAAAAAAAATATATCGACAAAGGACTTTAAAGTCATTTTATCCAATTAATGGTGAGCTTTTATGCAATTTAAATTTCAATATCATTCGAAATTCCAGATTTGGAGTTCAATAAATGCTACGCTGGACTTTTAGGTGCAGCTTGTGACATCATTTTCTCCCATTTTTTTCTTCTATTTGTTAAATGACAGTGGTGATTCCCTATCTTTGATATTGACCTTTCATTTGTTTTCAATTTTATAATGCTTATATAATACTATTCAGGAGTATGAACAACCAATCAAAAGCTAGCAGGCTTCTGGGTCAAATGCATAAAACTTGGTTCCCCTGGCTTTGAGCAAACAATGTCTACCTTTTTCATTTTTAAAATACAGTACTTTCATCTGCAATGGAGAAGCCAAAGAGAGCAGTAATTGTTCATTATTGGTAATCTCTCTCTCTCTCTCTCTCTCTCTCTCTATATATATATATATATATATATATATATATAAAGAGAGTAGGAGCTACTAGTCAATCTCTCGTAATAAGCTACAGTCAAACAACGGGTGCTAAGCTACAGTCAAACAACGGGATGATTAACGTACCTATTTTGTATCGCATCTAATTTCCGTCTCATAGAATATGGCATTAGAATGTCTAGTAACTCTTAATTTTCCTATATATAGAGAGAGACTGGTATATGCTAACACTCTTAGGTACTAACAAATCAAAACAAATCTCAATGATCTATTTTTTATAATAGATGATTGAAATTTGAATATATTAAGATAAAAAGTACATGCATATTTTTTGGAGGTATATTTTATTCACATGAACATTTTTCCTTTTAAAATTTCAAATCACCAAAGATGAATGGTTGGGAATTGTTTGAATTTGTTAACACATAAAGATGTTAGCATATGCCACTCTCTTTATATATATACTCTCTCTCTCTCTCTCTCTCCCTCTCTCTCTCTCTATATATATATATATGTATATATATATATATATATATATATGTATATATGTCGTGTGTGGCAACCGAAGGTTTTGCATGGATGCCATCGTCTGATTGTTGTTTCTTCCTCTCACAAAGAATGAATATCACTGTCACCAATCCACCTCGTCTTGTATTGCCTAATAGCTTCAGCGAGTTTGGAACATATCCAAACAAAATAATTGTGAATAAACACACACACACACACACACACACACACATATATATATATATATATATATATTAATCTGCCGTTCAACCGATTTGGTCACCATTTTGGATCTAGCAAAGTAGACTTCCCAAATTTCAACAAGAGCATGGAGCCCCACAGCCTGCTGAAGAAGAGGCCACAAGATGTTCACATCATAATCAAGGTGCATGTGCATCGATAACCAACTTGCTCAAGTTATAGATACCGAACAACTAACGAAGTCTCACAACTTTACGCCCAAATTGCACGGCTTTGCAAGTTATCTTCCAATTTTTTACTTGGTTTCTTTTCTTATCTGATCTGCCTCTTGAAGGTCCTTTAGACTACTAACCAATCATGTAGGAAATTTTACAGTGAAAAGCAATAGGAGACACTGTTTAAAAGGTGGATCTACAAAATCTTTTCGAGCGAGGGGAAGAGCCGGCGGTTCCATCGACTGTTGTATTTTAGCTCACTGTTATAGCCATCAGCTTTTTGCCTACGATATAATCTCACATGATTAACCTTTGGCAAATATTATATCCTCTAGCTTTGGACTTATGACAAAAGATCAAGTGTTGCAATCCTGACGAATGTTGTAAATATCATATTGGACCTTGTATAATATCATGTGATGTGTATCATATGATACGGTCAAGAAACATACAGCAATCCTGACGAATGTTGTAAATATCATATTAGACCTTATGAAAAATTACTGAAAACGATATAAGTCCCTGGATCATACATTGCCATATGCCAATATAAGTTAATATCATATTTGTGTATGACAAATATCTATAGAACTTGGCAAACTTGAAGGCATTTGAGCTAACCCACTACGCAGCAGAGGTACAACAGTATGTGGACTCTGATTTGTGATTGGTTACTCATCACAATGGATGGACTAGGATGAAAGTCCCATGAGAAACTGGATAACATCCAAACAGACCGAAGAAAAACATGGGGTATTGCACCCAGAGTGTTAGCTCGACGGCGGTCACTCTAGCACCATTGCTGGTGGTGGGGAGTTCGACTCCTAAGGGGTGCATGAGTGGGTGGGTGGGTGTTAGGCTTTGGCCTTCTCTTGCAACGAAAAAAACACGGGGTATCAAACATGCATGATACCTTAGATTAACTCATTTTTGCATTAGGGAATAAAATGAGAGATTCCAAATCAGACAATACACGGAGCTCCAGTAAGATGTGAGAGAAATTGAACGGAGATGAAGGCTTTTAAAGTGTTGGAAGAAAACAATAAAAAGCCTTCTTGCTTGTTTTGAGTTGGATACTTATATGACACAAAATCAAGCTTAAGGACAACTACTCCACTAGTGTGGGAAAATGTTTGGTCTTGGTTAGTTTTACTATGAGAATCCATATCATGTGATTCTAATTCTGCAGAATAAATGAAAGTATCTTATATTCTGGTGGGATCTTCTTCTTCTTCTTTGAAATATCAGGATCATTTGTCATGGAAATGAGCATTCAACTTTCTTACCCAGTCCCTTTCTTCTTGTGACGTCCAAGCTACAATCCAAAAGTCTCAAACAGTTAATTTTTTCCATCATTGAAGTGATGTATCTGGTCTACGTGTATATAAATAAACACAAAAGCAGTATACTGGAAAAGCCTTGATACATACAATGAATGCTTACGAAACTTATAAGTATGATATCTTTAATGGTGAATATAATAAATACCCACATAAAAGTAGGGCAAAATTGATTCTTCTTTGACACAACAGCTGCATAAGTGTCACATAAATGTTCGAACTAATGCTCATGACTAATAAATGTTAGAATTATGGTTTTCTTGTATTACAAATAATAGCAAAATGAAGACATTGATATGGATGCAAGTCCATATAAGGATGGTTTTGATCCCCTATGAAGGTATTGTTTGTGTGATAGGAGATAGAATGAGAGACACTCAATGTTGTTTGAACATTCGAAGAGACGGGTATGATGGTGAAAACATGTGAAAAATTACACCGTAAGGGCCTTAAAAGAAATTAAATAATGCCTCAAAAGTATTAAAAAAAGTTTTATTTTAGTTTAAATATTAATACACATGCAATAGCTTACAATGAGGTGCTAAGTCCATGTACTGACCTCTTTAACATCAGATAAGTCTTCAATTTTGTTTACATAATGATCTAATTTATGGCAAAAACATGATTTGCAGGACATGAATGAATTGTCAGACATTAATAAACTTTCTGCCATACAATATGTCTGATATCGTATGCTGCCCACGCACTTTGCTAACACAAAAGAAAGCAACGCAGAAAACAGGGGACAAAGGAGCAGGGATTTGAAGTGCCGGCCACTTTTTACCTTTCAAAGAAAACGGAGCATGTTAACCTCAGGTCTTGACTTAAGGTTCTGGAAATCAACATTCTGGTCGGCTGATTTCCGGCACTCAAACGCCCTTCTTAAGACCAATAGTTCTAACTTAAGGGAAAGTATTAGCTAGATGGTGTGTGAGCATTTTATAGCTTGCTCGCTTTTCTTTATGTAGACAAGCTGGGATCAGGCAGACCCTATCAGATAGATATGCACACCCCTGGCGCTCGATCTCATGACCTTCGACTGGAGGGTCTTTTGTGTCAACCCCTAGGCCAGAACTGTTGTAAATATTTGTGCAGTATTGTTCTTCAATAAAATACAAAGAATTCACCAATTGGTTGGTTCTAAGTGGTTTGGTGCTTGTTCCTCTTAAGCAATATCTCGAGTTTGAATGTTTTCGTGAATGTTGAAAACCAATGCTGGAGAGCTTTACCCCCTTATTGGAGTGATCTGGTTTGAACTTCTAAGCTTCCGGTACCCATGGTTTAACCGGAAAATAAAGTAGAGAATTTTTTTTCACAAGAGGAAGCCGAAGCCTAACACACACATGCCCTCCGGGAGTCGAACTCCTCTCCAACAGCAACAGCACTAGAGAGCCCTGCTGTTGAGCTAACGCTCTCAGTGCTAATGTTACAGTATTTGACAGCTGGGGCACTCTCTACAATTGAATATCAAGCACAAGCTTAAGAATCTCATTAAATTCATCACCCATTAATGATGATCATTACTTGTTGAGTTGGTCGTGCAAAATGAATGAACAGAACTAACTTTTGGCTTCTAAGAATTGTCGAAGTCAACTACATGATCATAGATAGTTTAATATTCCAGGTTTAAATGAACAGGTCTAAGTAAGTTGAGTAATAAAAAGCGTTATACGTTGTCCCTTGAGCGTTAGCTTAACTTTTAGGGCTCCCCGCCAGTTGAGAGGGAAAAGAACGGGCGGAGAGAGGTGGCCATTGGGCTTTTCAGTTCCTGTTTGGAACTACTGGTTCCAGTTTAGGTCTTAAACCGTTAGAAATCAGATTTTTTTTTTTAAATTGAATTTTGAAAAGACAACGTTAAAAAACCATGAAATTGGACTAGTCCTCCACGGATCTGGTACCAATTCTGGTTCTGACAGTTCCGGTTTCATACAGTTCCTGACCTAGTTTGGTTTCAGTTTGAACTGTGGAGCCCACTCTAAACAGGCTAGGCCTCTCTCTCTCTCTCTCTCTCTCTCTCTCTCTCTCTCTCTCTCTCTCTCTCTCTCTCTCTCTCTCCCTCATGTAGAAACATGGCCAAGCATCATCTTGATATAATAGGCTGTGGTGTGGCTGATCTTTAACTTTATTGATCATGTCCAACCATCTTGATGTATGTGGGTGAATGTTTGCACATCTTCAGTGTTATAACTGGCAGAAGAGTGCAAATGTAGCTTATGTCGGGTGCGCGAGTTTCCTCAGGCCAGACGGAGATTGGCCAAATCCGAACCATGTCTTTCTTCGAAGGCATGCATTAGCGAATCTAGAAATCTTTCAGCGAGGCAAATAGACCACTGAACTGTTTAGCATGAGGTCAATTATGTATTACAGCCCATGAATTCAACTAAAGCTAAAATTTCTTAGTTGTTCCAATTTCATGTGACGCAGACACCACCTCAGTTCAATGTAGATCCATCACCGTATGGACTCCGATCATGTATCTGAAAAACTACACAACCAGTAGAGTACCCAGCTTAGTTAGACAGAGGGGTTTAGGTATTTTGAACAAGTCCAAGAAACTGCACTTTTTAGGATTTAGAACCATACTCACATTTCTCTTTCCCTGCAAGTCTTTTCACGAAAGAGGTTTTCAAAAAGTTATATTCCTCAGAGCGCGCTATCAGACGCCACCTCCAAACACAGCAAGATTTACCAAATGCATGAAAGAAGCAGAGTCACATGCGACCAGGGGTCTTCAAATAAACGAGCAGAAACCAATAAAACCAATCCAAACAGATGATCTACTTTGGACTTTGGATTTTGTGATTTGGTTTGGGTTAATTAGACAGAAAGAAGATTGTATAGTTAAGTACATGGTCTTAAGGTTGAAACCGAACCATTACCACATAACACACAGATACATGTGTCTGTTGTGTGTGGGGGGATTGGATTGAACTGTTTAATCTGAGATGCATCTACTGAACAAATATAACTTAACACTTTGCAACCGAAATACACTTCTTTACTCGGTTAGAATATACTAAGATGAAACCTCATTAAACCTTTCACGAGCCTATTCCATAATAACGATAAAATTGAGCTGCCTAAACCCAGGTTAACAATCCAAAAGAAAATGAAAAGCAATGATGCTAACATACACGGGAAAAGGGTCAAGCCAAGCCTGAAATTGTGAGGCACACAGCCAACCATGAATTCTCGTCATGTAAAGATCCAAGTTATAAATGTCTAAAGAGCCTTTACCATCTTCTTCTCCATCAGAAGTTGCAGGAACGTACCCTCGTTTGAACAATGCATCTTCTTTAATTCCAGATGTAATCGTCCCTATATTTGGCCTATGATCCAAGATTCACCTCGCCATTTTCTTTTCAGGCACCATGAGACAGCCATTTTGCAATCGTATCACTTTTGACAATCTGAAACAGTTGTAAGGGTGAAAGAAAAACCGTTAGCCAAGAACCTAACTGGCACTAGGCAAACAGCCTCAACTGTTAAACTCATCGCACAAACAAGTCAAAAGATTGGTAGGTATTAATGATGACGAGAATTTAATAGTAACAGTACAAGAGTAACCGTCAAAATTTTCCATAACGTACCAGACACATAAATTGTGATGGCTGAAATGACCTTAAGAAATTGGAATTTGTATCATAGTCAAAGGATAAAGAGAGAAATACTTTGTGAACTGCACGAAGTTCAATGACCAAAAGATTCCTATAAATGCCAATATGACACAAGATCAAACGATTGAATACAATCATGCCTAAGAACCCATGCAGATGAGTAGTGTGGGAGAACGCTAGGTTCCTATTTGGAGACCCCAGAACATGAAAATTAAGGTGAACATACAAGAGTGCTTAGCAGGGCAACAATCACTAACCCAGATGTAGATGAGACTGTAAATGATCCTAATTGGACAGCTATGTGAAGCAACTCACTGTGATGAACAACTTAAGGAAGCTTCAAATGATCAGAAAGCCAGCATCATTGTGGATCATATCTATCCAATATATTTTTCGACAAGGACAATCATCCAACCAACCAAGTCTACCAAGAACATAGGGACCAATAAAGATTCTGAAATGTCATACACATACAGATTGATAGATCCTTGGATCAAGATGAAAATATCATGATGAAGCAGACAAAGATACTGTCTTGAGAGGATAAAACGAGAAACTTTTCCAGGCAGGAAGAAGGCTCCTAAAGCTAAAATTTTCAGTAGCAAAAACCAAGCAAGCCTATTAGCTGAAGACCTTCAGATACTGATCGGGCCTTAAGCAATCATAGCAAATAAAGTTAATCAGTACTTCTGTGTTGAAGTGTGAAACTTTTATACAGAAGAGGCGCTTGAAGTTGAATCCTATAATTCGCATTCCATGCCAAAACATCTTCAGCAATGTTATATTATCAGTAAATCACTTGTCAAGCTGGCAATAGATGATAAAATGAATATAACAGCTAATCAAATAAATTACTAACATATCATGAAGCAGATTCACTCACCAGACCTCATGAAATTCAAAGCTATTGTCTTCATTGCGCTTCTCATGCATTTGGTGAAGAAAACTATGGATGCACAGCATGTTATTTCTCAGGAACATGCATAACATCGTGAATCCAGTAATCTTCTCATTGCATAATTCATCTCTTCTTATAAACACAATCTCTATCATGGTTACCTTTATCATATGCCAATTCCGCCGGGAAATCCTCATCGTTAGTATCGTCACCATCTTCCTCAGAGTCACCATCTAAACTGCTTAAACAATCTGACTCAGAACTGGATCCACCATCAGCGCCCAACTGAAATCTTTCTTCGCCCAACTCGAAACTCTCTTCTCCTCCCACAAATTCTGACTGCACCTTACCCCGGCCTGAATCACCAGCATCAAATCCAAGCCGTGGGCTCTCCTGCTCAGCCAAGTCACTCCGATAACTATCACGGATATGCCTCTTGAACCCATCTTCGTCCTCCCTATCCACCCTAAAATGGCAAAGCTGGGGATCGACTTTCGCCTTCCTTGGGCTGGAGAGTATGAGATCAATTAGACCCCTCCTCGCCATATACAAATCATTCGGCTCGATCAATTCCCCTCTGCGATAGGCCTCACGGAGAAACACCGTGTGTAGTTTCCCATGGTTCCCCCTCGTCGAAATATAGAAGATTCCCTGGTGCTGCAGCAGGAAATCCTTCAATTTCTTGGGCAAGTTGAGGTCGTATCTGAAATGGGCGATCCTCTCCAACGTAATCTTCTTCTCCACAGTAAGGCAGAGCAATTCATGGATGGTGGCGACCGCTCGCTTCTCCATCCGCCGTTGTGCCTCGAGCGACCGGAGATCATAGCCGGAGACGTCCTCATAAGGCGACCAGTACGGCAATCGCTGCCATTTCCACACGGCGATTTTATAATACTTGCTAATTTTGAACCCCGGGGGGAAATTCACAAGGAACGCGAAGCGAATCCCTTCGGAATCGCCGCCCCTTTCGCGGTACTCCCGCTCACGATGGCGCTCAATCTCGCAGACGGCTAACTTGGGGTCGCGGTCGACGATCTCGACGGTCTTCGGGCCGGAGATGGAGCCGGAGAGGCGGAAGAGATCGGGATTCGCGAGGACCACGGAGTGCTCGAAGTCATCCGGGAGGCCGAGATCGGATCGGGCAACCCGGAGGTGATCGAGGCGGAGACGGCCGGAATTTGACATCATAAGGAGCTTGCGGAGGCGGATGATGGCGTCAGACGTCTGCGCCTCGAGGGCGGATTGCTCGGCGGCGATCTGGCGGGCGGCGGAGCGGGTGAGGCGGCACCAGAGGTTGCGCTGAACGGGGTGCTCGTAGATCTCGAAGACGTGGGGGAATTTGAGGATGAAGGCGCCAGACTCGAACTGCCGGAAGCCGAAGCGGCAGGCGAGGGAGTCGAGGCGGGCAACGCAGATGGTGCGGCCGGGCTGCGCCAGCATGAGCTCCTGGAACTTGAGGATCTTGCGGACCTTCTTGTGCACCTCCATGTAGTTGTCGAACCCATGGTCGCGCACGCGCTCCTGCTTTTTCAGCACGCCGCACGACTGCGAAAGGAAGCGACGTTCCGGGGAGGCCCGCCGGAAGGTGGAGAGGTGGCGGAGGAGGCAGCCCCACGGCATGATGATGGCGGCCGCCGGTCTGGCCCCGGCAAGTTGGTCGGCTCCTCTTCTTCTACCATCCGAAAAGGGTATAGGGCTTTTCAGAGTAGTTCGGTTTCGGGTCCGGCTGAGGGTGGCAACTTCGTAGTTTGAAACGCGACCGTGCCAGGTTAAAACAGGTCATAAAATTCGTGTTGTTTTTGGGTGGACACGTTATGATTTCTTTTTGGGCCGAACAGTAGAGTTGTGTAGCATGGTACATTGCCAGTAATTTCGTTTTCATGTTTTTTTCTTGTATTATTTCTTAGTCGTGTCAAAAATCATATTAGGTGGCAGCTAAACAGCAGCAATGACGCTTCTTTTCACTGGTAAGAGTCCATAGTTTGAAACTATTCAGGTTCAATTTTATGCACTCAATATTGTGACTGATGATAGGATGAATCTCCCTCTCCCTCTCTCTCTCTCTTTCTATATATATATATATATATATTCTACTCCAAGAGTATATACTCTACCACTATCTTATTAGCTTTTGATAAACTATTGGAGATAGCACCAATAAGGTTCTTGTTGTTGTCCTTGCCGTATGGATATATATATATATATATATATATATATATATATATATATATATATATATATATATATATATATATATATATATATATATATATATATATATATATATATAGTCTACTCTAAGAGTATATACTCTACCGCTATCTTATTCGTTTTTGATAAAAGATTGGAGATAGCACCAACAAGGTTCTTGTTGTTGTCCTTGCCGTATGGATATATATATATATATATAGTCTACTCTAAGAGTATATACTCTACGGCTATCTTATTCGTTTTTGATAAACGATTGGAGATAGCACCAACAAGGTTCTTGTTGTTGTCCTTGCCGTATGGATAACACCATGATCCAACGACTAAGATTCAGGATTATATGCATTACATAATTATATATATGTACATGTGGTTACATATGGATTATACAAACTATATGTGTATATATAATATACTTAATACATATCATACAGTACATTGTATATGCATTATTTATAAATGTAGATGTAAATGCTTTATAAAATGTAATTCTATGTGTGTAGAATGTAAAGTACACATATCTATAAATATAAATATATACATTAAAATACACATTTTGAGTCGTGTTTAGATCAACTCACACCTGACCCAATTATTGTTGAATCACTTTTGAATGGCCCGAACCCCATCCAGGGTCCAAACCACAATACACGGACTATTTGGGTTCGATAAGGGCAGGTTGCCAGATCAAGTCTGGAATTGCCAGAGCTAGAACAGGTTGGTTTCATCAAACCAAGACACTAGGTTCCTTGCTCAGGAGGAAAAAGGAAGGAGATCGAGTTCTCTACGGAGCTCAGGTTTGGGGCGAACTATTTCTTTATAGAACCCTAAGAATGAAGCTGCACAAAGAGATGAGACATGGTCTCACCCCGAAAGCTAGGACCATCGATCGTATCGGCTAGCCAGAGCCGGGTTCTTAATTGCATGGCTAGCAACCTCTTGAGCTGGCACCCAGAGCATTAGCTCAACAGCAGAGCGCTCCAGCGCTGTTGCTGCTGGTGGAGAGTTCGACTCTCAAAAGGTGCATGTGTGGGGTGTGAGGGTTGGGCCTCGGTAAATAAATAAATAAAACAAAAATAAAGATACAAAATAATGTTGATATGAAATTTTAATATAATAATAATAACAACAATAATAATAGTATTAATAATTAACTGTCATTTTCAAGTAAGTAGATATCCTCTTATTTTTTCACGATGGAGATGACATTGGTTAACTATGAGCAAGTTGGTATAAAGAAAATTTTAATACAGATTATAGTCACTATTTTAAGACTTTAATCCTCGAATCGAAGATTTTAGTTTCGCATTTTGCTCTTTGATGGGGGCATAGCATGCAATACATACAGATTTTGAAGCTTTAAATAAACAACTGATAAACTACAACCAAAACCAAGCCTTATTGCAGCGGTTGATCTGTGGCGGGGTGGGGTCCCGAAATTCTGGAAAGTTTAAATAACATATTGAAATTTTCAAAAGAATTTGAATTTTTTTAAATCCCGCTCCTCCCGAAACAAGTTTTTGGATCCATGGTATACCAAATGGGATTATATGGATCCTTTTAGTTGTCACATTGCCTCTTTTATGGTGTTCATCTTTTAATTTTTCTCATTCAAGATTCGTTTCGTTGCCCTTTTAAATGTTTAAATCATTTAAAACTAAGTCAATTTAATTTTAATAATACTAATTTTTTCTCTAATAACTTCATTTTTTTCCTTACGTAACAATAACAATCAACCTCACCACCTTATGTACATGTTGCTATGTAACTTTTAAAGGGCGCTATTTGCATTTCTTGTCGGTGGTGAGGTTGCCTTCTCAATATTAGTTGTCAGTGGATAAAGGCAACATTTAGAGAAATCCAATGACTTGAAACTTAGAAGTTTACCATCAACAACTAAGTAATTCCTTTCTCTCTCTATTTTCGGTGATAGAAGATGCCTAAGGCATTAGAGATGTCAATATGGCTATATATATATATATGTGTGTGTGAATATGAGCCATATATACTATATATAGTTTTCTATTAAATATACACACATACACACACACACACACATATATATGTATATATATAATTCTTTTGTATATGTATTGTTGAAACTTGAAATACTAAGGTTGAATTTAAATTTCAAACAGATTCAGATCCGGTCTTATAGATTGATCTACTATCCAATGAGTCTATAGCCTACTACAGGCCGTTCGACCCTGCTTCAAATATGGGCTAGAAATCTCTGTCCCGGCACATAGGATCAAACCCATTTTGACATCTCTATGAGGCATAAAAAAAGAACACATAGTCATCACATGCAAATAAAGAGGTTTAACTAAAATTATCAACAACGAGCAATAGCTCACCTTGCCAAAGGTTCAAATCACAAGTTGAAGGTCATGAGTTCGATATCCCTGGCACGCATTTGGTTTTGGCCTTCTGATTATACAAAAAAGCATTAACAAGGAACACGGTTAGGCCACCACTTTGTGATGAAATTGGATTGTGCTGTGTGGTAGAACTTTTGCCCAAACAACAGGACTTTCTAAACTATGTTGTCAAATGGCCAAGGCCGAGGCTATCAGTTACCAAGGGACTTTTCACTACCGGTGCTTCGTGTCACGAGGTTTCTCTACAGGTCTCCTTGATTTTCAGCGTCAACAATCCTGATATTGATATTCAACAATCCTGATATTGCTATTTAGGTAGACTATGTTGATACAACGGGCGATGGAAGAACCCTGACCTACCACTATGGCGTGCCTTGTGGGTCAGTTGCTCTTCTAGGCCTAACGCTGAAACAGGGAAAGTTACAAATTCAGAAAAGGGACGCATGACCTCCCCATGTTGCTTTAGGAGGAAAGCTTCATTTCAATTGTGAGGAGGGTCTAACTTCAGATATATCACATCTCATAGAATATGATGTATGATAGCTTTAGATCCAACGGTTCAAGTGCAATCATTCCAAGAGATCGGGTGTGCTTGAATTATCATTGTAGGCCCCCTTCCAGCAGGCCAATCTCATGAGTCCAAAGTCAACTTCATATCATAATCGAGTAAAAAGTGGGATATGCAGAAGCCCACTCTTAATTACAAGGCAAATTAGGTTTATAATATCAATTTTTATCATAAACTTCGATGTACGATAAAAAGAAGAAGGGAAACTAGACCTGAAATTTCAGTTCCATAATCTTCGCAATCAAACAGCCCCCAAAAGGCAAGTTGAGCTGGCATTCTCACTTGAAATCCTTAAAAATCCATCAATACAATACAAACAGTTTGATTTTTTTCTTAATTACAATTATGTTACCTTAATCCGAGAAAGCAAAGTTCGCCTCAATCCATTTTTTTTGGTTTTGTACTTTTAGGTCGGCCACTGCTAAACAGTATGATCACCTTTCCTCTAGCATTTACCACAAATCATTTACTTGCATTTGAGTAGGCCGTTTTTTAGTAAATGATGTCATCGGTAAGCAAAAAGAATAGAAAAAAGCAAAGGGGGGTTGTAAGTTTAGGCAGAAAGGTGATGTTTTTGGTTGGTGGTTTTTAGTTTTTACCTTGTCCAAATCTTTTCCTGCCTTTCCACCCCCTATAGTTTCTCCCCCTTTTGATGTGGAGTTTTGTAGGAGAGAATGCTTGGGGCTGGCTCGGATTCCGCGTAACGGTAAATGCCTCATCCTCGTCTCATCCTTCCGTTGATTTCTAAGTTAAACTTTGACTCTCTCTCTCTCTCTCGCCGTAGACATCAGTTATCATCCCCACATTCATCTCTTCCATGATCACCATCTTTCCTTGTGTGGCAGGGTTGACATAGAGGGCCCTCTATTCCTCTCAAGAAGCACCAAACCTCATTGAAAAAGAAACCGGGTTCCTCGCTTCGTGTAATCAATTTCTATTTGATGGTAGTCGCTACATGATGTTTTTTTGATATGCGGACTGGTGATTTAGGAAGATATTGTAAGGCGGGTCTTTTGGATGATGGTTTCCTGATAAGGGATTGGTGATTTAAGGGGAACTTCTAAAGGAGGGATTTTTTGGTTTTCGATGATGTGGGGATTTTAATCGATGGGTCATTGAAAATAGTGAGTTGGGGTAATCGATTTGGAGTACTTCTACGTAGATTGTTCTTTCTCGTGATGATATGTGTGGAATTTTGATATGTGATGCTGCTGACATCCCTGGTTAGGGTTGTCTGTCGGGCAAAATTGTAATGCGGGTTCTGTTTTTTAGCTTCGAGATGATGATGATTGTGGGTTTGAGTTGATAGAATGGGATGATTCCTGAGGAGGATTGAAGGTGGAAACTATGCCTGGACTTGATGAATTCGGCGATTTGTGAGATGGATTTCTTCTGGGTTTGATATTTCTTGTCGAACTTGGATCATTCTTTGTCTTCTAATTTGGGAGATGGGAAACTCATTTGGTTGTTCTGCATCCGGAGAACGTTTGGTTTCTGCTGCTAGAGATGGTGACCTTGTTGAAGCTCGGATGCTCCTTGAATTCAATCCTTGCCTCGCCAGATACTCCACGCTCGGTGGCCTTAATTCTCCTTTACATTTTGCTTCAGCTAAAGGACACAATGAGGTTTCTCTCTGCCTTCTCCTCTCCTCATTGGCTTTCCTGATATGAAATTTGAACAAAGAATTCTTCTTTTGTTTTTTTCCCGCAGATCGTGAGCTTGTTGCTTTTGCATGGAGCAGAGGTCAACTCACGGAATTATTGCGGCCAGGTGATTCGATTTCTTTTCCTTTTAATGTTTTCTGAACTTACCAAGTTGTTCTTATGCTCTGCTGGTGAGTTGGCGGACTTTTTTTTAGTTCGTTCCCTTTGGAAAATGGATAGGCTTTGGAAACTGTTAGATGTGCCTGACAAATGCTGGAAGAGATATCATTCTCATGTAGGAAAATGTGCTATGAGGTTTATATTCGTTCAATTGTGCTATGTTGCTGGTTGGATTTTCAGTTGCAACAACACTTTCATAATCGTAGTAAACAGTTGTATTGTTTACTGCTTTATTCTATTGTGAATTACGTTAACTTGATTAGAAGATTCTACTTTCAATGATGATTCATTCAAATGTCAAGTAGAATTACCATTTTATGCAAAAATCTATGCTATTTTCTGCATAGTTGTTCTGTCACATTTAAAACGAATCTACAATATTAAAATCCACCTCATTCCCAAGTTTGATGTTTCTGTTAATAGCGATTTGTCTTTATCCATAGACATGGCTGTGAACTAACAACCATTCTAATATTTGTATTTTCCTGTATGTTCATCACGATGCAGACAGCATTGATGCATGCTTGTCGATATGGACACTGGGAAGTGGTCCAGACTCTTCTCTTGTACAAATGCAATGTAATTATCTTCTCCTTTTAGGCAAGCAGCTGCTTCGATATTCTTGTTCTTGATCGTTATGTTCAGTTGCTTTTTTTGTGTGGCATGTTCAGGTTACACGAGCAGATTATCTAAATGGTAGAACAGCATTACACTTTGCCGCCCTTAATGGTCATGTCAGGTGCATGAGGCTTGTAGTCGCTGACTTTATTCCTAGTGGGCCCTATGAGTTGATTACTTCTTCAGAATGTGGCGATGAAATCTCAATTAAGCAAAAATGTGACAGAAAGTATGCACCTGTTATTGTTCATTCGTTATTCGATTGGACTTGCTTTTTATCCCTTCTGTCAGCCTTCAGGTCCATGGTTAGCTATCCTCTTTGTTAGTAGTTGCAATGTTGCTGTCCGATTTGCACACACAAACACACACACACACACACACACACACACACATATATATATATATTGTCATTCATTTTATATGACAGTTTTCATGTGACTATTCAGAAGCAAAATGGTGCTTCTTTCTCAAATTTGGCATTTATGTTCTTCTTTGGTCTCTTTCCATGTAATTCAGTGCCCAAACTTAATGTAGTCCCATGCAGGTCCGGATGAAGTGATATATCATTTACTAGTGATTTTCATATGATACAGTACGCTTTTCAAATTTGTGAACAAGGCAGCTGATGGTGGTATAACAGCTCTTCATGTGGCTGCCCTGAATGGGTACTTTGATTGTGTTCAATTTCTACTTGATTTAAATGCATCTTCTTCGGCTGTGACATTCCACTATGGCACATCAATGGACCTGATAGGTATGGTTTAAATACATTTGTGTGTGTATATACGTATATATGAATTTATTGTCCCGTCTTCATGATTCGTGTCTTCTACACTATGCGGTTGGCAAGGAATTTTGTTTTCTCCAGGTGCTGGAAGTACTCCTCTACACTATGCAGCTTGTGGCGGCAATCTGAAAAGTTGCCAGGCAAGGCTAAATCTGTTAATCATTTTTCCCTTCCGAATATTTTTTTGATATGCTATTAAGGTCCTTATAACTGTAATTCTTTCCCATATATGTTTACTAATTTAGAATTTGATGTTCCTTTCTCTTTCAGGCTCTTATTGCAAAAGGTGCTAGCAGATCTACACTGAACAGCAATGGGTAATTAGATCTTTCATAGCATCACTTAGCAAATGAATCATCTGTAGTTATTGTCATCAATTGTTCACATGCTAGGGTTACATTTGGAACAGGTGGCTACCTTTTGATGTTGCCAGATTATGGGGGCGCCATTGGCTGGAGCCTTTGTTAGCACCTAACTCTGATGTGATTCCTCCAACCTTCCCTCCGTCGAAGTATCTAGCACTGCCTCTATTAAGCATATTGAACATTGCAAGGTAGTATGCTTACATTGAATAGGTTTATTACATTCCTTTTTCTTTCCATGTGCATGCATTTGTTTTCTTTTATTCTGGCGACTCTTCAGAAACAGCACACAAAGTTTGGGAACGCAATTTGTAAGGTTGTCTCCAGGAGGAGTTTCTTCGTTAACACATTTTATAACATTTTAGTTGATGGATATCATGGTGCTTGTTATAATGGATTATGGTCTTCTGTAATCTCGGTTGGTATCATGTTAGAAGATTAGATTATGCCTTGAAGATTAAATATCATCCATGTACATGGTGACATGTTTACCTGTTAGGAATGGCATAGTTGAACTTTTAAAAAGCTTTTAGCTCATCTTTGTGCTTCATCTTTGACCGTCATTGGAATGCCTCTTTATCATTGAAGACGGGTTGCTTTATTTAGATAGGCTCCAACGTTGGTGCTGGCTTCCTCAACTGGTTGATTTCCTTGTTTTGCATTTCTTGAGCACTGCCTTGTTCTTTCTTGCCCTCCTTGGTTGTTGTTTTGTTTCATGGCTATAGTGAGATGCATTTCTGGCTGCTTACTCTTTTCAGATGCTTCATAATATGCAACGCCCTGTTTGATATGGTTATACAAGCGTTGGTATTTTCTTGGAGGTGTTTCTTTCTGTCACGTTGCAACTTAACGTCAGCTTGCTGATGACCATAATCCCCTAGACGTTGTGTCAGAATGTGCTCGTAAGTTCGACTCCAGGGGTGTGCATACCTGGCTTCGTCCTCCCAGTCCTAACAAAAAATTAAAAGAGAATAAGCTATATCTTTTTCAAGTATGATAGGATCTTAGAGGCAGCTTAATATTGGTGCATCATTAAGCAGTTACATAGAATATGTGGTGCCTCTGTAGCGAGGTGTATTTTGCATATATAGAACATATCATTAATCAACTTGTCTCTTGCAGAGAGCATGGGTTGCAATCTGATAGCGCGTCATCAGATGACAGTGATCTTTGTTCTGTATGCTTGGAGAGGGCTTGTACTGTGGCTGCTGAAGGTCAGTTACCTTATCTGATCTTAATTCCCTTGCTTTATCAACAGATAAATGCTTTCATTCATGAGATGGCGATACTGAGTTATTTGGTATGAAATTTCTTATTTGTTATGTTGCAAGATCTGTTGATATTGTTTAACTGCTTGTTTTATATTGATATTATTTAACTGGTCATTGATAAAACTACAGTAACTCTTGCACCCAGGGTGCTAGCCTACATGGCAGGTTTCTCAGCTCTACCAGACACAGGGTGTGAGTTGGGTTCCCAGGGCATGCATGCATGGCTCCAGCCTCCCTACAACAACAACAACAACTACTACTAAGCCTTTTCTCATACTAGACGGGGTCGGCTACATGGATTCTTTGTTTCCACAGATCCCTATCGTGTGTCATGTTAGCAGTTAACTCACAATAAGCTAGATCATTCTTTATTGTTTCTTTCCAACACTTTTGTGGTCGTCCTCTACCTCTTTTAATACTTTCCAAATTTAGTTTTTCATACCTTCTTATAGGTTCTTTTGATCTTCTTTCTATATGTCCAAACCATCTTAAACGATATTCTCTCATTTTATCCTCTATTGGTGTCACTCCTAATTTGTTTCTAATAACCTCATTATGTATACAGTCTTTTCTTGTATGACCACTCATCCATCTCAACATCTTCATTTCTGTTACAGACATCTTTTGTACATGTTGGTGATTAACTGCCCAACACTCATAACTATAAAACATGGCAGGCCTAATTGCTGCTCTATAATATTTACCTTTTAACTTTAATAGTATCTTCTTATCACAAAGAATACCTGATGCTCCTCTCCATTTTAACCAACCAGCATTAATTGTATGCGTAACATCTATGTCATATGGGTGCGGGTGCGGGATACGAAAAATTTCAAAAATTTTGGGTGCGGCGACACGGCTAGAGTATATAATATTATATATTATATATAATATTATATATTATATATAATATTATATATTATATATAATATTCAAGCTACATAAGTCAATCATATTATCATAATACAACTAGTATTTGCTAATTTTGGGCGCACATAGGTATCAATTAGCAAGTTCTCTCATAATGATCTTAAACTTACAGTGATTTTACGAGCTGCAAAATAAAGTTATGGATTCAAAGAGTTTCAAGATCTTTTGGAGGATATAACATATACTAGTATTTGTGCTAGGATCCACTAGTGATGTCATACTCTTCTGTTCTATTGATTTGGTAATGTTCCTGGCGTTTAAATGTGTTTGGTGACAGAGATTATTCTGTGCAAAGGCATACAGTATGGAGTCCAATTGTTCGCACCCAAAATCATTGCAGCTTTATATTGTATAAAGCTATAATAGTAAGTACACAACTTTATATTAAAGCAAAACATATAAATGGTAAAAAACTACTAATTTCATCATAATACAGAAATCAATCTTCATTATTCAGACCCATTTATCCGTAAGTTAAATTATTAAATTTTTTTTTTTGCAAATTTTTTTTTTTGGACATGCCGCATCGACACGGTGTCGGTGTCAGTGTCGCACCAGTGTCGGGGTCGACACTCCACCCTTAGAAGTGTCTGTGTGACTTGGCGTAACATCTCCATCAATTCTTCCATCACTATGAGAAATTGACCCTAGGTATTTAAAACTTTCCTTTTGGGGGATGCAATGTATGTCAATTTTAATTTCTATGTCCTCTAAAGTAACCAAATGATCAAACTTATACTCCATATATTCTGTCTTTGTTCTACTAAGTCGGAGGCCTTTGCTTTCTAATGTTTCTCTCTATAGTTTCAATTTTCTATTAACTTTTTCCTTAGACTCCTCCACTAACACAATATCATCTGCAAATAACATACACCAAGGTACTTCATCTTGAATATGTTTTGTTATCTCATCAATCACCATTATAAATAAGTATGGACTTAAAGTTGATCCTTGATGTAACCCAATATTAACTTCAAAGAAGTATGTCATTCCTTCATGAGTCCTCACACATGTTTTTGCACCATCATACATGTCTGTTATAAGGTTAATGAATGTCAATGGGATACCTCTTTTTTCCAAGGTTCTCCAAATAACCTCCCTCGATACCCTATCATAAGCTTTTTCTAGATCAATAATATCATGTGAAGGTATTTCTTTTTTGCTCTAAAAATATTTCATAAGACGTCTCAAAAGGTGAATCGCTTCAACAATAGATCTGTATAGCATGAACCCAAATTGGTTCTATGTTATACTTGATACTTGTCTTAACCTACGTTCGATAATTCTTTCCCACAATTTCATAGTATGGCTCATTAACTTGATACCTCGATAATTCACTGAATTGTGAATGTCTCCCTTATTCTTATATATGGGTATAAGTGTACTCACCTTTCATATGTTTAAGAGCCTCTTTGACTTCATTCTTTTGAATACGTCGGTAGAAATTGTGGTTTATATACTTTTCTGATTTGGCTAACTCTTCTAAACTAATACTAACATCTTTATTTTCATTAAAAAACTTATAAAAATAGTTTTTCCATCTATTTCTTATATCATCATTTGTCACTAGAATTTTTTCATCCTCGTCTTTAATACATCTAACGTAGTTAAGATCTTTAGTTTTCTTATCTCTAGCCCTAGCTATCTTAAAAATATCTCTTTTACCCTCTTTTGAGTTAGATTTTTTTATATAAATCCTCCCAAATTTTAGCTTTTGCTTCACTCACGGCCTTTTTCGCTTCCTTCTTTGCTCCAACCTCCCTATTGTAATAAAAATAAAAAAACACAGTAACTCTTTAGTGTTTTGGTTTATTCATCCTTAGTATGGTTATCAAAAATTTGTGGCCTTTAGCAACATTTCTTTCGAATGCTTGGTATGGACTCTGCTAACATGTCCCAAACTGGTTCCATTTCTCTTAAAGAGGCCTAATTGTTGCCTTGGCCTATATGTATGGTTTGTTTGCATTTTACATGCATGAAGGTATGAGTAGATGTACATGTATTGAATTCAACTTTCTGTGGATCTTAATGTGTTTTACATGCACGCCAATATGGTGCTTGCCAAATCATATTCTCTTTGAGGTTTTTACAAGAATTGTTGCATAGGAACCTGTCCAACTCGAGAAGATTTTCTAGATCGTGTCTAACTCTTGCGTGATACATGTCCAAATGACAAATGTGCAAACAAGCCATACATTATAACATCATAGATTCCTTTTTATATGAAAATGGAAATTCCACATGGACGTGTTACATTACAAACCATACATTACAACATCATTAAAACAAAGATGATGGTCCTAGATCGTGTCTAACTCTTGCGTGATACATGTCCAAATGACAAATGTGCAAACAAGCCATACATTATAACATCATAGATTCCTTTTTATATGAAAATGGAAATTCCACATGGACGTGTTACATTACAAACCATACATTACAACATCATTAAAACAAAGATGATGGTCTCCTTATAATTCTATAGGAAGGTAACCAACAACATATCCAAAACGAGCCCAATTTCTTGTGGGCATATTGAAGTTTTAGCCTGGTGGTTGCGAGCAGCTTTTATTCTGTGTATTGGAAGCACTTAAAAGTATTGAATTTCCCATAAACCTACAGGAATTTATTATTCAGTGCCAGCTTTTGATGGGACTGCTGATCGCTGTGATTTTATCCATGGTCTATGGTCCTGTATAGGTTGCAGTGACATCATTTTTCCCTTGGTTATATCAACGGGTCACATGAAACCAATCTCATTGTTGAACTCAGTTCATGTTGAGTTTTGGTTCCTATTGGCAAGTTGAAATGACATTTTCTTTTAATGAAATTCTTCTCATTTTCAGGTTGCGCGCATGAATTCTGCGTCAAATGTGCCCTTTACCTTTGTTCCAATATCAGTGTCACTTCGGAAGCTGTTAATCCCCCTGGTTCTATTCGATGTCCTCTTTGTCGCAATGGCATCATGTCTTTCGTCAAATTGCCTTGCTCCCCTATCAAGGATCTCAACCTGAACTCTTCTCTTGTTCTCTGCACACCATGCATGCTTCAGACTCATGGCTGCACTCCACCATCTACCAGTTTCTGTAGAGCTGACTTCCGCAAGAATCGGGTTGCTTCCGTGTCTTCAGATGTATTCTGCACCGTCTCTTGCGCGCCGTTCCCATCTGTAACCATGCCTTCATGCGCGAGTAGTGAAGACCATTACCTTTCACGCGGATACAGTCCAGAAGCGAACGGAGATGAAGCTCCTCAGTTGCAACGGAACGTTTCTGCGGGGCAGGGTACAATGGAAGGGCCAAGAATAGAGAAAACAGGTTGCTCGATGCTCTTTCGGCACCGAAGAAGTTTCCAAAGGGAGCAGCAATGTACTTCAGAAATAAATGTTTAGTATTTCACGGCCTCTATGTGCCATTATTCTTCATATTTGATGTGAAGCATACACGTGTTGGAGTTACGAAAGCAGCAGGATCTCACTTCATTGTGTCATACCATACACGAAATCTTGGTGGCTAGGACAAGATTGGCCCTTCTCAGATACAGACCCGGAAAAAGGGCTTTTCATCGTTTGTGTGTACAGGCGAGATGTAATTGTCCTACGTGATGATTGAATATATACAAATGGTTGTACTTTTGGGTTTTTAATGGTATTTATTCTGTGTTGATACCTGTTCGATTTATGAATATCTGGGAGTTAGATTTTCATTTTCTCTTGAATTGTTACCTATTTCTTTTGTCAAGTCTTCAGTGAATGCAGGGATATCTGGGAGTTGGGTTCCCTTTTCCCCGAACTGTTCATGCTATTGTCACCCTCCTTTTTGTGACCGTCTTTGGAAGCAAAACATAAGCAACTCCTCGGATCATGCGCACGATCGGAGGCTAAACCAGCTGAAACACTCGACTCCCATAGATGATATGCTGATGCCTGAGTGCACAAGAAAATGCACAACAGTTTCTTCAAAGCAAATTGTGTACTGATAACATGAAGGTGATGCAGCCCCGAAAATTTTAATTGGAAACGCTCAGCATAGAATTCTTGGTCAAAGAAGATGCTGCAAACATAAAATTATATTACAGGGTAAATGTTGCCGAAAACTAAAATCGCCTTTCCGAACCTCTTCAAGTTGCACCAATCAGAGATCATGGCTATATTAGTCCCCCGCTACATCTGCTGTGCATACCGTAGACTACAAACACAACCCACAAATGGAGGCCGGTTCATGGTTTGGCTCCATAGCATATTTCATTCATATCATCTCCAAACCAACATAGTACCCTATTTGGGGAGATCATCTCCCACACCCCATTCAGACACTGCATGAACACAGGCAAAATCGAAAGCATAGCAGCAATACACAAAAATTGACAAGCCCACAGAGGTCATGGCACCGCAATAAAGAGCATCGCACCTACGTCGAGGGGCTTGATTGCCTAAACTAGACCGGCCATGTATTTCATGTATTTGGATTGTCTTGTTTCGGCAAAAGCTTGTGTTTGACAAACAAAAGATTGGCTTGTTCACTTTTTTTTTGTGAACTGTTCTATTCTTGGAATCGATTGATACACTAAATCATTGAGTGAGTTCACACATTGCATTGCACCATATTATGTTGTTTACGTCTCTATCGAAACGCATCTAGTAGCAACTGGAATTGAGCTAACACCAATATATCGCAAGAAAATCCACGACACAAAATGCAGTGAGCTACATGAATTTTCAGTCACCACTGCTCAATCTTGTATGCATCAGCATTTTTCAAAAAGGAAGATGTCATTTATTTTGGACAGACAATCCCAAGTTGGATAGATCACTTTTAAGACAAATATGACCAAACATTGAGTGAAAGGTCATTTCGGTCACCTCCTAGGCAAGAGAGCAGTGGCAACTTTGTCTAGATCACGTTCTGGGTGGCTCATTGGGAGGCCGAAGCCAGATGAACGCCCTGGATATCCATCTCATGGCCTTTAACTTGACCACATTTTCTATATTTTTCAGAAACTTTCAACAAATTCCAATTGGAGAACCGTATGTTACTACAATTTCCTCAAACAAAATAAAGGAGTTCAACAATTTGATATTTTCCTAGCCAGGATTTTACCATGAGTAAAAAACGCACCATTGTAAGTGTGCATATGCACACAACGAATAAGAAACGTATAAGAATGGTCAAAACGAATTACAAGCTGCATAAAAACTGTGCCTGTGACTGACACACACAGCGAGCGAGAGAGAGAGAGAGCATATATAATGTGCATCACACGGACAATAAAAACCTCAGTATCCATTTGCGTTGATTGTAAATTGAACATCTACTGAGCTGTCCCAAGATCGCTTTGAACGGACCCATGGTACTCTTCAGATACAAGCACCTAACCTGAAATCAGTAATAGTTCTCATTAGATGATAGGCTGTTTCAACAATATCAAATATTCCAAGGAGTAGGAAAGAAACGAAAAACAGTTTCCACATGCAGCGCTTCATGAATTAAGACCATAAAAAATTGGGTCCTGCAACATATTCCCAACATAAACTGAAACAACAAATTCAACAAAGATTCAATGCAAACTAGAACAGCATTTGACATACTGCCCTTTCCAGAGGAGAGGTCATATTTTATTACAGAGTTATTATAGAAATAGTAGGAAATAAAGTTCTAATTGCACTATATCATTCACCATGGACTCATCAAAGTCTAATTGCACTCGGTATCATTCACCATATGGACTCATCAAAAGAAAAATAAAATAAATTATCCATGGATTTTGTTTTATATGGACAAGCATTGCTCTAGTGTCGCCCCACCTTCATTTCTAACACTTTCAAATGATTATATCTTGTATACCAAGAGTAATTCAACTTATAAAAAATCACATCAAAAAAGAGAAAAGAACAAGAAAAAAAAAACGATACTTACGCTATGTGAGACTGAGATATACTAAACACTTTCTGAATTACAGATACAAAATTCAAATTCTAGACACAATTTTAGCATTCAAAGAATACTCTTTAATAATCTTATTTTCAGTTATTAAACCCATTTTTTTACCATTCAATCCAGGCACATTCAATATTGCAGACTTCTCTTCCATGAGCTGAGTGCTAAATTACACCAATGACTACTCATACATGACATGTGGTAAACAGATCCAAGAACATATAACTTCACGAAAAACATAGTGATACACAAGATAGCAGTATAATGTTATGAGAGTGGACTACTCACATTCTGCCAGTTCTTTTTCAACAAGGAGACAAGGAAGTTAACACTTAGTTGTACATTTTGGAAGATTTGCTTTTCCTCCATACTAACATTGCCCACAGCAACTCCCATGCAGGATCTTACATCTTCAATCAACATACCTCTTCAACATGCTGAGCATCACCAAGCATGCAAACTTTCATTTTCGGGCGAGGAATATGAGGTAGCTTCACAGAGCCACTGAAACGTTTGTCCTTCTGGGGATCATAATTTTTCAAACCAATCTGAAGCTCAATTGTTTCGGTGAACTTGCGTTTCTTCTCTTTTGCTTCACCAACAACAGTAGAAATAGTTTCCCTTAAAACATCGCTCTGGAGCTTGCTGCAGAATATTGGGGAGAAACAAAAAAAATGTTAGAACACACTTTGGAGAGAGATTAGGCAATATTGAACTAACTGGATACATCCAACGATTTCAAACTAAATACCTAAAGTAGGAGTTAAAACTTAAAATTCTCTCATGTGCATTTACTGCTAGTGCATACGAGGTTTTAAATCTTTAGCATAAGGAGCTTTATCATATACACATTTAGTTATGATGCATTACAATGATTATGGTGTTCCACATGCTTAAGATCATTCATAAATATCATAATGTGGTTCATTATTTTAATTCCTACCACTCATACACCCCCTCCCCGTACCCCTTCAATCTCTCTCCTCACATGTCCCTCCCATTTTCCTTTTACATGTGCCCCTCACCTCCCCCTCTCAATATGCTATACCTGTCCCCTCCTCTCTCATTTGCAGAGCTTGAAAAAGAGCGAACCCTTGCATATCTGTGGTTGGGTGAATAATAGGTTGATTTTGCAACGTTTGTTCTTCTTTGTCATTCCTTTTCATTTTATTGTCTTCTTACATAAAGAAACTCTTTGTTTTTTGAAAAAATCATTTCTGGAAGTGTTGATTTTTGGACCAAACTGTGATTTGACACAGTCAAACACACCCAACATTGACTTTACCGAGTCAGACATGTCCAAACCCGCACCTCTGAGTCGTGTAAAGTGACATAGCATGTGATAGGAAATCACAGCTTCCCGTGAAAGTTCAGGAATCATGTTGTAATGGAAAGGTACCCTAAATCCCCTAAAGTTCAAATTATAGACTGTCACATTAATTACACGACAAAGATATCAATGGAACCATATTCCCTTAGATAAAATCAAGTTGACTACTGACAAGAATGGTCAAAGAACACGATGAAGTCTGAGAATTAGGCAAATGCAGGGTTTACTGAAACCATTTATACAAGCAAAGACCATACCTAGTTTCCTACAATTTCTTGAACCTTCAGACAAATGAGATTAATGGGATGCACGGCTTGTGTTTCTGTCGCATGGCACTGCTGACACTCAGATTTGAGATACACTAGTGTCTCGATATTTTATCATGCAACCGATACATTATAACACTGATAAAAAACATTGGGTGGAAAACCTCTGCTATGGCATCTTATGAAAGCACGGACCTAGGCACAAACCAGAAAAGCAAGAGTTAATGAGAAATCTCATCCCTACATTTACAACCACATCGCTCCTGTGAATAATTATCGATCATCAAAGGTTGATGTTGCATCAATCAATATTACCGAGTCGCCGAGAGTCAAATGACATTCACTGACGAATGTCTATCTTCAAGAATGATTGACAAGAGCGGAAGTATACACAAAACGAATCAAGAAGCAGTGCAAGACTGCATAATTTATTCATGGAATGAGGTCTTATTTATAGACACTTTACAGGAGGCAAGTAAGTAGCAAGAAGCAAGATCATCAAATGGGCTGAACTAGTGCTGGCCGGCCAGCACTAGTCGTTGGGATCCAACGGCTAGTTGCTGGCTGGGCCAGCACTAGCCGTTGGGTAGCTCCAACGGCTACTAGCCGTTGGGTAGCTCCAACGGCTACTAGCCGTTGGGGCTTCCCAACGGTATTACATTAACACCCCCCCTCAAACTTACGGGGTATACACTGAAAGTTTGTCTAATAAAAACTGAAATCGAGAAGCTGAAAGAGATTTGGTGAAAAAGTCTGCGAGCTGCATCTCAGATGTGACATAACAAAGTGAGATCTTCTTATTTAGACACTCTTCTCGAACAAAGTGACAGTCCATCTCGATGTGCTTCGTCCTCTCATGAAAAGTGTTATTGGAGGCAATGTACATGGCACTTTTGTTGTCACAATACATGATGGCGGGGTGTTTGACCTGAACGCCCATGTCTGCTAGAAGGGATGTGATCCAAGAAATCTCCATCGCAGCTGTAGCCATGGCTCGATATTCAGCTTCTGTGGATGAGAGGGACACCTTCTGTTGCTTTTTACACTTCCAAGAAACAAGAGATTCACCTAAAAACACACAAAAACCAGTGGTAGAGTGTCTATTGTTGACATCTCCACCCCAATCAGCATCCGTATATATAGATAAATCAAAAGATGAAGAGGAAGTTAAGAGGACGCCCTTGTGAGCAGTGTTTCTAATATATCGAATAATTCGCAAAACAGCACTCATATGGACAGAAGTAGGTGCTTGTTGAAATTGACTGGCTGTGTGTACTGCATGAGAAATGTCTGGTCTAGTAATGGTGAGATAAGTGAGTGCACCTATAAGCTGTCGATAAGGGGTGGGATCTTCTAATTTCTCACCATCTGTGGAACGCAGTTTGGTGCCTAGGACTTCGGGTGTGTCAACAACCTTAGTATCTGTAATCCCAGATCTTTCAACAATATCGTTAGCAAATTTGGTTTGAGACATAAAGTATCCACAACTATTTTTGGTTATCTCAATACCTAAAAAGTAATTCAGCAAACCCAAGTCTTTCATATCAAATTCGTGATGCAGATTAAGTTTAACTTCAGCAATTCCCACTTCATCACTTCCTGTGATGATCATGTCATCCACATACAAAAGCAAGATAACAATACCAGATTGTGTTTTGCGTACAAATAATGCAGTATCAGTATAGCAAGTCACAAAATTATGCAAATGCATGAATTTTTCAAATCGATCAAACCAAGCTTTTGGAGCTTGTTTCAGACCGTACAAGGCTTTTCGTAATTTAAGAGCATGACCAAGAGGGAGAGTAATGCCAGGAGGAGGACTCATGAAGACTTCTTCATTCAAGTAACCGTTCAAAAAAGCATTCTTGACATCAAGTTGGTATATATTCCATTTTTTTATTGCACTAATGGTAATGAGAATTCTAATCGTGGTCATTCTAGCTACTGGGGCAAACGTTTCATCATAGTCAATTCCATATTCTTGGGCATAACCTTTAGCAACTAATCTAGCCTTGTATCTCTCAATGTGCCCGTTGCTATGAGTTTTGATTTTATATACCCATCGACATCCAATGACTTTCTTATCTTTAGGCAGGGGTGCAACTATCCATGTCTGAGCCTTGTCTAGGGCGTTGAGTTCATCTTTCATAGCATCTTCCCATTCTGGAATACCTTTAGCTTGATGATAGAACCTAGGTTCCTTTACTTGACGAAGGGTGGCAATCAAATTTCTTCGTTGTGGTTCAAAAGATTCATATGACACAAATCGCTGAGGTGGTCTTGAAGCCCTGGGTTCAAAGCTTGTAATATCAGGTTCAGTGTGGGCGTAATGGGTTGTTCTAGGTCGTCTGGGATAATTTGAGGGAAAGGGTTCAACAATTGACCGAGTATCAACAGTGGTGTGTGAAACATCATTGTTTTCAACATGATCTTCTTGAATGTCTTGATGATCTACTGAGTCACAATCATTATCTTCTTCTAACTCAAAAATATCTTTAGGAATGAAGGGTTCCGAATTTTCCAAGGATTTGGACTCATAATAAATGTCATTCTCAAAGAATTTCACATCCTTGGACACATACAATTTGTCTGCTATAGGATCAAAACACCTATATCCTTTTTTGTCAATGCCATAACCAAGAAAAACACATTCAATAGCTCTAGGTGACAATTTGTCATTCTTGTCTGTATACACAAAACATCTACATCCAAAAACCCTAAGTCTTTCATAATATGGAGGGATGTTATACAATTTTTCGAAAGGTGAAGTATTCTCAAGGTTAGATGAAGGCATTCTATTTATAAGATATATGGCGGTAAGAGTAGCTTCGGCCCATAAGAATTTAGGAACCTTACTAGCAATTAACATAGTTCTACAAGTTTCAATAATATGCCTATGTTTTCGTTCTGCTAGACCATTTTGTTGAGGTGTTTTAGTGCATGATTTTTGGTGAATAATACCATTAGCTTCAATAAAGTTATGAAATTCATTAGACATGTACTCTCCTCCCGAATCGGATCTAAAGATTTTAATGGTTGCTCCAAATTGGTTTTTGATCATGTTACAAAATATTACAAATTTTTCAAATACTTCGAATTTGTGTTTTAAAAGATATATCCATGTAAATCGAGTAAAGTCATCCACAAAAATCACATAGTATTGCAATCCTCCTTTAGAAACAATGGGCGCGGGGCCCCAAACATCCGAATGTATTAAATCAAAAGCTTTCTTTGGTACATAATTTCTTTCTCCAAATGGAAGATGATGCATTTTTCCAAGAAGACAATCTTTACATTCAAAATTTTTCTCTCTAATGCTTTTCATCAAAGGAATGTTACACATCTTTTGAGAGTTCAAGTGTCCAAGTCTTTTATGCCATAGTCTAGCATCTTGGGTTATGTTACAAAAACCCGAATTTGGCATAACAAGATAGTCCATTTTGTATAGTCCACTTTCTCTATGGCCTTGACCAATCACCTTCTTCGATAGGTGATCCTGCACCACACAATGTTGGGATGAGAAAGTGATTATACAGTTGTTATCACATATTTGAGCAACCGAAAGTAGATTTAAATTTAGCTTAGGTATAAAACTTACATTTTGAATTTTAAAGTCTTGTTTTTCAAGGTTTCCTAATTTTTTGATTTGGAGTTTTGTTCCATCGGCCGTAAACACATGTTTTCCAATGGTTTCACAAGAATTAACCAAAGAATCTTCACTATGTGTCATATGAAAAGATGCACCAGAATCTAAAAACCAAGACATACCTTGCGAAGTAGATAGAGCATTCCCGGAGATGCTTGCTTTTTCTTTAAAAATTTCTTCTATGTACGCTTTTATGTTGTTAGGTAAGACACCTCCTTCTTCCACGGTTCCCACGTTTCCACCCCTTTTTCGGAGTAGAGGACAAGTGGTTTTAATGTGTCCACTTTCCTTGCAATAATGGCAAATTGTATCCTTGTTAGGCCATGGTCCCGTGGGCTTCTTGAATGTGCCTTCATTGTTCTTGGTATGTGGAGGCTTGTAAGTCTTAAAATTTGCTCCGGGTCTTGATGCGGCAAGTACTGCTTCTTTTGCAACATGCATGTTTTTCAATCTTGTTTCCTCCATAACAAGATCGGTAAGAAAGGTATCCCCTCTAGGTCTAGGTTTCCTATGTATAAGGCTTGATCTAATGTTTTCAAATTCGTCTCTTAGACCACGCATAAACAAGAAAAAATATTGATTTTCCAAAAATTCTTGAAATTCGTCTAGTTTGTGAAGTTTTCCAAATTTGTCAAAACTCCTTAATTGAGTCCAAAGTTCCGAAAATGCATTGTGATAATCCCTAATGCTTAGGTTCTCTTGTTTGAGCATAATCATTCTTTCCATAAGATCAATTTGAAAGACAAAATCATCTTGAGAATGAAGCTTTTTCAAATATTCCCAAGTTTCAAACGCATTTTCAAAAGCATTAATCCGATTTCTAAGTTTTTCATCCACGTTTTGACAAATGATCCATGTGATTTTTGCATTTATTTTTTCCCACAATTTCAAATCGGTTTTGAATTTCTCATGTGCTTTGATGATTTCATCATCATCTAAGCCATCAATGTCCAAAATTGGTTCTTTTATAGTCCCATCAATGTAATCCCAAAAATCTTTTGATAAAAAATATTTTTTCATTGTTCTAGCCCAACTTTGATAACTTTTTGGGTCTAGAATACATCTAAACGACTCATTTTTGCCTTCCATTTGTGCAAAAAATGAATATTTAAGACTAACCTCAAGTTTGATGCAAATCTTCAATTTTTGCACTTTCGGCACGCTTCCCGATGCACTCGTTTTCTTCGATCCGAGGCTCTGATACCATGTGAATAATTATCGATCATCAAAGGTTGATGTTGCATCAATCAATATTACCGAGTCGCCGAGAGTCAAATGACATTCACTGACGAATGTCTATCTTCAAGAATGATTGACAAGAGCGGAAGTATACACAAAACGAATCAAGAAGCAGTGCAAGACTGCATAATTTATTCATGGAATGAGGTCTTATTTATAGACACTTTACAGGAGGCAAGTAAGTAGCAAGAAGCAAGATCATCAAATGGGCTGAACTAGTGCTGGCCGGCCAGCACTAGTCGTTGGGATCCAACGGCTAGTTGCTGGCTGGGCCAGCACTAGCCGTTGGGTAGCTCCAACGGCTACTAGCCGTTGGGGCTTCCCAACGGTATTACATTAACAGCTCCACTGACCATTTTTTTGAAATGCGTGCAAGTTTTATGTAAAGACAAAGACTAGCACTACAAGAAATGTTAAGGATCGTCCACAACTAACTGAAATAAGGGCGTTGACATAAAACACTACGATCAATAAAAAGAGAGAAAGACAAGTTCAATATATTTTGGGCGGACTTAGACCTTCTTATCTGATCTATAACCAAGTGATATTCAACGGAAATATATCTTCATATCTGCAACCCAAAAGAATATGATGCAGAATAACAGCACAAACTAGTATATAATCAATCAAGATTTTCTCAAACAGCAATAGATTTGATGTTAAGACATGCCACAAAATCGACACGAGAAATAGTTAAGAGTTGCACAATGAATGAAGACCGCCCGGTCACACACACATATAAATACATCAACACGCAAAAACAAGCAAAAATTGGATTTAAGAAGTACAAAGAAATATAGTAAGAATACCTCATCTTGTCGAATCTTCAGTATCCTCGTTATCTGGACGAACTGAATAATGAACAAAGGATAAAAATAAACAAATTTTGCAATATCAACCGAAAAACACTAGATCGCCAGGAATGAAAAAGGAGATCTATCAACTACGACACTTGCAGCACCATGAGAGAGATAGAGCAAGAAAAGTAAATCCCTTAAAGTACCACAAGGACGGATTCACAATGAAGAAGACGAAGGGAAAACGAGAACAACGGAGAGCCCCAGTAGGTAACAGAGGAGGCGTACCGCGAAAACCCTAGCGGGAACGAAGAGGGCGAGAAGGAGAGGCGACGCAACGCCACAAGCACCAAGCTTTCTAGGCAAAAACCCTAAGCGCAAAACAGTAATATTGAGATGCGGACAAAACTAATATACTTTGGATGAGGTATCATCTGGACCGTGATAAGAAGGAATCAACGGGGTAAGTTCGTCCTCTTTTGAGCCGGGCTGATCACTAACGAGCGACGAGCTCTCTTCTTTCGGGGTTCACTTTCGGTATGAATCCGGGTCAAATAACGACTCAAGCAGCAATCAGATCCCGATCCAAGTAACGTCTGTGGATTTGGGAGATACCCAAACCCAAATTGCGTGCTATTTTGCCCGAACCCGAATGAATGCTTTGCTGTTTGATGGGCTCAACTTAGCCTTGATGTGTTGAATACCCAAATCCACTAGCAGTACATCCAATAACGGGATCCACCGGAACCGTTGGATCATATGTATGGCACGATTCATTTGCATGTGGCAGGGATGAATGGGATGGGAGAAGAATTCAGGTGAGATGGTAGATGTGGCAGGGTTTTGGCCGCTACCCAAACGAATCGTGCCATACATATGATCCAATGGTTCCGGTGGATCCGTTTGGCCACTAGCTTCTCGCTCTCTTCGTTCCCGCTAGGGTTTTCGCGGTACGCCTTCTGGCACCTACAGGGGCTCTCCGTTGTTCTCTTTTTCCCTTCGTCTTCTTCATTGTGAATCCGTCCTTGTGTTTCTTTAAGGGATTTACTTTTCTTGCTCTATCTCTCTCATGGTGCTGCAAGTGTCGTAGTTGATAGATCTCCTTTTTCATTCCTGGCGATCTAGTGTTTTTCGGTTGATATTGCAAAATTTGTTTATTTTTATCCTTCGTTCATTATTCAGTTCGTTCAGGTAACGAGGATACTGAAGATTCGACAAGATGAGGTATTCTTACTATATTTCTTTGTACTTTTTAAATCCAGTGTTTGCTTGTTTTTGCGTGTTGATGTATTTATATGTGTGTGTGACCGGGCGGTCTTCATCCATTGTGCAACTCTAACTATTTCTCGTGTCGATTTTGTGGCATGTCTTAACATCAAATCTATTGCTGTTTGAGAAAATATTGATTGATTATATACTAGCTTGTGCTGTTATTCTGCATCATATTCTTTTGGGTTGCAGATATGAAGATATATTTCCGTTGAATTGCACTTGGTTATAGATCAGATAAGAAGGTCTAAGTCCGCCCAAAATATATTGAACTTGTCTTTCTCTCTTTTTATTGATCTTAGTGTTTTATGTCAACGCCCTTATTTCAGTTAGTTGTGGACGATTCTTAACGTTTCTTGTAGTGCTAGACTGCTAGTCTTTGTGTTTACATAAAATTTGCACGCATTTCAAAAAATGGTCAGTGGAGCGATGTGGTTGTAAATGTAGGGATGAGATTTCTCATTAACTCTTGCTTTTCTGGTTTCTGCCTAGGTTCGTGCTTTCATAAGGTGCCATAGCAGAGGTTTTCCACCCAATGTTTTTTATCAGTGTTATAATGTATCGGTTGCATGATAAAATATCGAGACACTAGTGTATCTCAAATCTGAGTGTCAGCAATGCCATGCGACAGAAACACAAGCCGTGCATCCCGTTAATCTCATTTGTCTGAAGGTTCAAGAAAATGTAGGAAACTAGGAATGGTCTTGCTTGTATTAATGGTTTCAGTAAACTCTGCATTTTATCTAAGGGTAATTTATTGCGGAAAATATCCCAAAATGGTATTAAATTAGGAACCGTTCAAGCTGAAACTGGGAAGATGATTCTCTGAATTTGAATAATGTCTTATCTTAGAGATTCAAGACATACTTAAACCTGATAAAGATTTTTAGTTTTCGTTTTATTTTGTTTAGGGAACAGATTTATGCAGTAATTGAGTAAATCCATGTTGTGAAACTGGGGAACGATCGTGAGCAGTTCTGGGAAACTAATGATGAAGGAAACTTTGGGTTGGTCCAAGTTGCAAGTCTAAATATTGTGCAAAAGTTGATGTATTTATTTGACTTGTTCTCTAGCATGGATTATCCGTTCTCTGCTATGGACAATCTTTGCTTGCAGTCTATTCCTGCAATGTTTTTCTTTTTCTCTTTTGAACTTTACCATCTCTTACTAAAGTGACTTCTTATCATTTTCAGTAATCTTAGCTTACGTCAGTCCAATAAATTCTTCTTATATTTTAGTGAAATCATTTTCTTTTCAAATTAGGAGCCATGAGTTGGAAGACAAAGTTATATTGTTTCCATGTAAAGCCAAACCTTCTTATCCATATATGTTTTTCGTTTGTTAATTGTTTTCTTGGGTGGAACTGAACTCATAGAAGCTTTTCCAGAATGGAGTTTTAAAATTATCACGGAACTTTGTTCATGGAACGTGTCCTTCACGCAAATTTTGATACAATTAAAACCAAATTAATTTTATATGTTCCTTTAAATATGGCTTGTTGTATCACTCTGTTGTTTATAATAAAAAAAATTCATTTACCATTTTAAGGTACTTTTGTCTTTTCTCTTCATGGCGTTATTCGTGCACTATGGAACAGTAGCCATATTCAGGTGGACAAATTATCTACTGTGTTTGATTGTTTCACGCTTAGTTGTTGTTGTTGTTTGATTGTTTCACGTGATAAATATATTTGAAGATAGTAATGTGAGTCTATGAGGGATGCCTATGTCCCAATCTTTACCAATAGCATCACTTTGAGGAGATTAATAAGATAATCTCATATTGCACAAGTACTGATGTTGTAATTTGTTGTCTGCTTCATCAATTTCCTTCTTCCATCAGAAGGACAGAGCGTTCAAGATAAATGGAAAATACTTTAAATGAATGGATGTCTCATCTAGTGAAGAAAAAAGACAAAGAGAATAGGTATTACATAATTTATAAATGCATGCATGAAGGTTAACCAAATGAGGTTGTGGCAGCTGTGAGTGGATATCCAACAAAGACTATCTTACTGCTAGAGAACTAGCTATTTTACCAACTAGGGGAAACAAGAGGCAAGTCAAGAGAAGCTTGAAACTCATCTTAGTATAAGATGAAGCCCCTAAACTGAGTGCATTCTCAAGGAGACAAGATGCTGTAATTGTTATGTTTGATGTGATCTAATAACCTAATCAGAGTTCTTGCCTTTACTATTTTTATAAGATGGGATTTAATCCCGAATTCTAGATTCTTGAACTTTGATTGGCAAGATTTACATCATTAAGCTATATTGGTTTTCTTAACGTTTCCTATAATGCCTCAAGCAGTGTTCTTTCTAAAAATGTCCCCAACTGAGAAGATCCCAACATCTATCCACCAAAATAAACTCAAATGCTTAACATGACGAAAAAAATAATGCATGCATCAAATGCAACAAAAGTTTGGAAAAATAAAGAAAAACTGTAATTCATAGTTTACCGTACCTCAAAATTTGAAGAAACAGGAAGAAATCGCCACTACGAGCCTAAAAAAGTTTCAAGTGACCAAGAAATTAGCGAAATCTCCTCCTATACTTGGATGAGTGTGAAATAAAGGAAAATAATGGTTCATATATGAAATACAACAAAAGGACTATGCAACATAAAGGTAATAGAAAGTTTATAGCTCAAAACATGAAGAAATCACTCCCACAAAGCCGATAAAGCTTCAATTACAAGGAAATTGACAAAATCTCCCCTTACCTAAGTGTAGATGGGAGAGGAATGAAGCAAGAAGGGCTTTAAAAGCCCCAACCTACTGAAAATTGCATGATTCAGTTCATGCGATGGGTGTATCCCTGTGTAGCATGATAAGGTATGGTACAAGCCAATACTGTAGCATAAACCAATATGAGCCCTGTATCATGTTGAAAATCCCTACAAGACGATACATGTTTAGACTGATACGGATAACACTGGTCTCAAGTTTTCATGATTTGTTGGTGACTATTTTAATTTTAGCTTCATTCAGTAATTTTCTTTGAATGTCAATCATCTCACTGCCCTCATCTGAGCACATATTTTCTGGCATAAGAAGACAGGATGATGCGCAGAAGTAGCATTTTACTTCTGACATCTAAAATGAGTTTCTTAGGTTTCAATAGTTCTATTTTGCATGTCAATCATACTGATTCTCATACCTATCACCTTATGACATGTTTGTCTTCTCTGTATGAGTGAAGATGCTTTAGGTGGTACCTATCTTGACAGCTTAATTTCTGAACAAGAAAACTATCTAGCGGAGCTTGCTTCTTTTCTAGATTGTATGTATGCACAAGTTGGGGAATGGGGAGGCAGACCCCTAAATGACCTAGACTCCCTCAGATATTGAATTTGTGAACTTCAGCTGGAAGATTCTTTTGAGTCAAGCCCTAACCAGGAGAGCCACAGAGAACTTTGCTTCTTTACCATCCCCATATGTTACTTTTCAAGTTTTCAAGAGATGGGGAGTTCCTAAACAAGTATCAAGAAAAATTTCCTGTAAACATTACAAGTTCATAGTCTACACTGATGCTATGTTTGCATATCTTGATTGTCGACACATAATATTGGTCTTTAGCATTCATCTGTCTCATCAAATGGTCTTGTTTTATTTTTTTTGTCACTTACTTTTTCTTCTTGATATGTTCCTCAGATTTCTAATTTCCATTTTGCATCAGGGGTCGTGTAATGTGGGATGAGGCTAACTTGATATGTTCCTCAGATTTCTAATTTCCATTTTGCATCAGGGGTCGTGTAATGTGGGATGAGGCTAACTTGGTCGAGATAGAGGCCAATAAGCCTATTAGGCAAAAAATTGATGAGCCCAAGACTCCTTACCATCCTATGGTTGATGAAGATGGTATGTGTAAAAAAAATTGGTAGCATGTCTTAGTAATTTACTGACCTTCGTGGGGCCTTGTAAGTTTAGCTCTTGAAGAGTGTCAACCTCATTCAGCTACTTTCTGCAGGTTCTGTGTCACCAATACGGGATGGTGAGGAGAGAGCAGGTGTCTCTGTTCGTGTGGATGCAATTTGGACTGCTTTTGGGGACAATGCATCCTCAAGTACGCAGTCTAGGAAGAACGGAGGTTGGACATCATCCGAGGATGAGGAGGATGCCATGGAGCAAGATGATGAAGGTTAATTTCATTTACAACTTGTCGAACCATGTTGGACTATTTGGTGCTCTTCATCATTGCCTTTAAATTATTTGTGGCTCAAAGGGGTGAACTTATTTCAACCGGGAGTACTAAAACTTGTAACTTGTCCAAGGTATGTGAAAGTATTGAACTTGCGCTCAATTGTGGGCGTTAGGATCTAAATATTATGTTAGATGTATCAGACAAACACTTTAAGCTCAAAAAATTCATCCAGACGATGAATAGAAGGTTGAGGCATTCTATATGGATCTTCTAAACGGAACTAAAAAAGCATTGGCCTTTGACAACATTAAAGATCTTTCAACTATTAGAGGCTCTTCCTTCACATGCAAAGACTACAATTCATGCCCTTAAAGATTGTACGACATGTGCAATCTAAATCTGTTTGTTGTTTTTGAGACCCCACATAGAATATAACAACCCATGTCGTAGATAAGTAGAGAAAGAACTGGGTTGGATTGGATAGATGCAACTTGAAATAAACTCCACCACACCAAACAGTTACTAGACTAAAGAAATGATGTATTAAAAAGTCTTTTATAGATCAAGCATTATTATAGCTAGAATAGAAGTAATGGTGAAATGTCAGATTGGAATGAGGAATAGATAAGGATGATCTTCATTATGATAGCAATGTAACAGACAACAGTTGGCTGCATAAAGAATTGACAGCAAGTTGCTTTACATCTTCTCTCATTGGTGTTTTTTGTTCCTTGCAATTTGTGATGTAAGTAGCGTTAAATATTCTTCAGAGAGTATATGCTTGAAATCTACCACATGGTGAAGGATGTTAATAGTTAACAATTTTGGATTTCCTACATTGCAGACTCGGAAACAGATCGTGGCAGTTTGACTTTTAAAGAGCATAGGAGGGCACATTATGATGAGTTCCGAAAGGTTAAAGAACTGATGCAGAAAGGATCCCTTTTCAGTGATGAAGCCGAAGAGGATGATGTGAAAGGCAAGAAAGAAGCTAACACTAAATTCTCCTTAACGGGTAGTACGAGTGCAATAGGCATTGAAGGAAGTGAGGCACAAGATGCAGCCCAATCTACAGCATCGAATAATGGGCATGATGTCAAAGTGGAGTGACCTGCCAATTCTGGTTTGACCTTTTCCTTATGCCAGTTGATTTTATTTAACCTGCTTTTCGATGTTTGTATGTAGTCTACGTTTTGCTTGCTGATTTTAACATCAATTTTTGGCTGAACATAATTGACTGGCCTTGAGATCCTCCTAAGTTTTGTACTATGTAGTTTACCTTGGTTTAATTTTTGACGGATGTGAATGTGTTCTTGCTCCTTTACTATGGATTTTTTGGTTGGCGCATTTCTTTAGTCAACTGGCCAAAGTCTAGCTTCTTGGTTCACATTGTCACCCCTGTGCGCATGGGCTTGGTGAGTCCACAAACAAAGTTAGCGATGAATGCGGTCCCAAGGCCAAAAGGAGGTGGGTTGCTGCCGGTCTGCGTAAAATTGTCTGATCTTTTATCACAAGAGTGACTTCCAGCACTAATGCATCAGATTCATTATACCTCTAAAGTCAAAAGAGAGTTTGAGCAAGAATGCTACTAAGTTGAGGGATCTCCGAGGAGTTTCTCTTATTGCACCCTCTAGCAGTCTGCGTAATTTGACAGAAGGTTTGATTAATGGCTATACAAATGCAAGATGTATGTTAGCAAAAATGCACAGGGTCAAGGAAAATCCAACTGTGATCGTGGTCAGCACTAACAAGCATTATTAGCTGGGTTGGTCGCACCTGGGCTGGGCGAGAAACATGCTGACTCGCTAGTGGTAGACCTCGATGGGAAATGGTCTACTTCAACCGAGAACATGCAGGCCCTTGATCAGTTGACAAGTGAGGAGGGTATGGGCTGAGACTGGTAGATCGAGGCTCGAACTTAGAATTGTTACCACTTGAGCTTAGCTCAAACTTACATATGCAATGCTTTTACTTAGATAACTTCAAGCTTAAACATAACTTCGTTGTAGATACAACTTAGAACCACTGCGTTTATCGTTTAGTTTCATTGAAGACAACTTGAAACCTTCAATTGTTCGTGCTCCGGCGCTTATGCCTCAATAGGCATTTATTCTGTCCTGTAGGGGTCTCCAATGGAAGTGATGTAGCCGGACACGAACGCGACTGAAGGTTGTCCACTCAAGTTTCACCAAAGCTTGACTCATTTTCGGATCAACCTATTTCTTGATGCGCCATAGAATGAACATGATCCTAACATGAAAATGAACTTGCAGGAAAAGGATGGTGGCACATGTAAAAAGTTTATGGGAATATTCACCCAAAGAAACGAGAAAGGAACGGGGTCATGTTCGAGTTTACCTGTTTTAAGGTTAACGTGAGTTGACACTGTATAGAGCCTGGGAGTGGACCGCTGCCTGCCAGGAGGCCTTCGACGGATTGAAGGAGGCGGTGATGAGCGAGCCCGTGTTGCGACGATCACACGAAGCCGTTTGAGGTGCAAACGGATGCTTCATCTTTTGCATTGGGCGGGCATTAAGCGGCAAGGGAACTAGATTTTGATTTTTGGCACTAATAGTTTCAAGTCCCGTTATCCATTAACCGCATAATAGGTTGCTAGTATAGAACAATGGTTCTCGTTATGTAGACCCAATTCGAGTAAAAAGTATCTGTGCTAGAAGGAAACTGGTTAAAAATTGAGACCTAGGGACATGAATATTGAAGCCTCTCTTCTCTCACAAATCAAACATGAAACCATAGTTCATTGACATTATAATTATAAGTCTCTCTGGCAAATCAAACGCCAAGTCATGGTTCCTCAAGACTATAATTATAAGTCTGTGAATCTAGGTCTGTAGTTTTAGTCTGAGGGACCTGACGGATCAAACACACCCTAATGACGTGTTCATCAAGAGCCATGTTCAGATTGACCTGTTTTTAACACGAAATATTAATGACATGACGATACCGCAACCCTAGACAGGAAATTGCTAGCCTTCCTTATGAAAGGCAAGTGGGGTGAGCAGACCCAGTCACGCCCCTATCAGAGTTACGTAGACACAACTGCTGGTCTTTTTACGGTTTACAGAGAAAATGACAGCCCTGCAGAGGCTTCCGAAGGCCGTTACTCTCTCTCTCTCTCGGTGCCTTCAGTTCACATGAAACCGGACACAAGTCAACATCAGCCATTAAAACTCCTATGTTGCACGGGTTTGCCCCGGGTACAAGTAGGCTACGATACATCAGATATGCATTGATACACAAACGACGTAACGGTCTGCACAAAATGTATGAGTACACGTACAAGCATACCAAATATGGATAAATCAAATATCTGTATCCGTAGGTAATGGATAGGGTTGACATATATATTTCGAGCGAGTAACGGACGATGGCGGTGGCTCGGCAAGCGACGGACGACGGCGGCCCGACAAGTGACGGGTGACACACATAGGTGATTCGGCGGCTATAAGAGGTTAGGCAACCGAATTAGTATGTTGATTGTTGTATTAGTTTAGGTATTGATGTTTTTTTTAGGTACTCGTATCAGTTTTGTGATGAAATTAGTTTCTTTAAAGTTCTTTGTCATTGCATAAATTTGCTTCTCTATTTCAATTTTTTTCCTCAGTTTCATTTAGTTTCTTTTGTGGGTGGTGTAAATGTGTAAACTATATGTTTGATGAAATGCTTCAAAAAGATGTTGAGAGAACTGGGGTACTTTTTCGTTTAGTTATGTTTGATGAAATTCTTTCAAGGTCTTTGTTATATGAAAGTATGTATAGTTTAGAATATGAATTTTGATATTGAAAATGTTAACAAATGAAACTTTTTTGTTTTCGTATAAACTTTCTAGTTTTCATATGACAGGCTAAAAGTTTTAGTTGATACTGTGTTTATATTTACAACAACAACTAAGCCTTTTCCCATACTAGACGGGGTCGGCTACATGGATTCTTTGTTTCCACAGATCCCTATCATGTGCCATGTTAGCAGTTAACTCCCAATAAGCTAGATCATTCTTTATTGTTTCTTTCTAACACTTTTGTGGTCGTCCTCTACCTCTTTTAATACTTTCCAAATTTAGTTTTTCTAACCTTCTTACAGGTTCTTCTTTTGATCTTCTTTCTATATGTCCAAACCATCTTAAACGATGTTCTCTCATTTTATCCTCTATTGGTGCCACTCCTAATTTGTTTCTAATAGCCTCATTATGTATACGGTCTTTTCTTGTATGACCACTCATCCATCTCAACATCTTCATTTCTGTCACAGACATCTTTTGTACATGTTGATGATTAACTGCCCAACACTCAGAACCATAAAACATGGCAGGCCTAATTGCTGCTCTATAATATTTACCTTTTAATTTTAATGGTATCTTCTTATCACAAAGAATACCTGATGCTCCTCTCCATTTTAACCAACCAGCATTAATTCTATGTATAACATCTCCATAAATTCTTCCATCACTTTGAAAAATTGACCCTAGGTATTTAAAACTTTATTTTGGGGAATGCAATGTGTGCCAATTTTAATTTCTATGTCCTCTGAAGTAGCCAAATGATCAAACTTACATTCCATATAATCTGTCTTTGTTCTACTAAGTCTGAGGCCTTTGCTTTCTAATGTTTCTCTCCATAGTTCCAATTTTCTATTAACTTTTTCCTTAGACTCCTCCACTAATACAATGTCATCTGCAAATAACATACACCAAGGTACTTCATCTTGAATATGTTTTGTTAACTCATCCATCACCATTATAAATAAGTATGGACTTAAAGTTGATCCTTGATGTAACCCAATATTAACTTCAAAGAAGTCTGTCGTTCCTTCATGAGTCCTCACACATGTTTTTGCACCATCATACATGTCTCTTATAAGGTTAATATATGTCAATGGGATACCTCTTTTTTTCAAAGTTCTCCAAAGAACCTCCCTCGGTACCCTATCATAAGCTTTTTCTAGATCAATAAATATCATGTGAAGGTCTTTCTTTTTTGCTCTAAAATGTTTTATAAGACGTCTCAAAAGGTGAATCGCTTCAATAGTAGATCTACCTGGCATAAATCCAAATTGATTCTCTGTTGTACTTGATACTTGTCTTAACCTACGTTTGATAATTCTTTCCCATAATTTCATAGTATGACTCATTAACTTGATACCTCGATAATTCGTACAATTTTGAATGTCTCCCTTGTTCTTATATACGGGTATAAGTGTACTTGCTCTCCATTCCTCGGGCATCTTTTGGTTTTTCCATATTTCATTAAATAGTCTTGTGAGCCAAGTGATTCCTATTTCTCCTAGTATTTTCCAAACTTCTATAGGAATATTATCTGGTCCTACCGATTTACCACTCTTCATATGTTTAAGAGCCTCTTTGACTTCATTCTTTTGAATACGTCGGTAGAAATTGTGGTTTATATACTTTTCTGACTTGGCTAAATCTCCTAAACTAATACTAACATCTTTATTTTCATTAAAAAGATTATAAAAATAGTTTTTCCATCTATTTCTTATATCATCATTTGTCACTAGAATTTTTTCATCCTCGTCTTTTATGCATCTAACATAATTAAGATCTTTAGTTTTATTATCTCTAGCCCTAACTATCCTAAAAATATCTCTTTCACCCTCTTTTGAGTTGAGTTTTTTATATAAGTCCTCCCAAATCTTAGCTTTTGCTTCACTAACGGCCTTTTTTGCTTCCTTCTTTGCTTTCTTATAAGCTTCTAAAGTTTCACTAGTTTTCTTAGCATAATGTAATTTGTAACATGCCCTCTTTGCCTTGATTTTATTTTGTACTACTTCACTCCACCACCAAGCTTCTTTTTGTGTCGGTACACCTCCCTTAGATACCCCTAACACATCTTTCGCCACTTTCCTAATATGTATAGCCATATTGTTCCACATATCAGAGGGTGTGCCAACATAATTCCAAACATCTCCTTGAAGGACTTTCTGTTTAAATATATCTTCTTTATCGCTTTTGAGGTTCCACCATTTAGTCCGAATAGCTCGATGCACTCTTTTCTTTGTCCATTTTTTTATTTGTAAATCCATAACTAAAAGTCGATGTTGGGTGGGTAAGCTTTCTCCTGGAATTACCTTGCAATCTTTACAACACGCTCTATCTTTTTTTCTACAAATAAAGTAATCAATTTGTGTTTGTGATAAGCCACTCTTATAAGTAATTAAATGTTCATCTCGTTTTTTGAAGATTGTATTGACTATAAAGAGATCAAATGACATAGCAAAATTTAAAATCTCCCTACCTTCCTCGTTTATATCCCCATAACCAAAGTTTCCATGAATCCCTTGATATCCTAATGCCTCTTTACCGACATGTCCATTTAAATCTCCTCTTAAACAAATCATCTCCCTTTGTGGAATCTTTTGAAACACCTTATCTAACTCTTCCCAAAAAACTGTCTTTATACCATCTTCTAGTCTTACTTGGGGTGCGTAAGTACAAACTATATTCAAAACCTCTGCTCCTAACACTAATTTCAATGTCATTAGTCGGTCACCATATCGTTGTATGTCTACTACACTCTCCTTTAAATCTTTATTTATGATAATACCAACTCCGTTTCGGGCCTTTTCTTTACCTGAGTACCATAATTTAAAACCAGTATCCTCTATCTCCTTTGCTTTTTCTCCAACCCATTTTGTCTCTTGTAAACATAGAATATGAATCTTTCTCCGAATCATAGTATCTACCACCTCCATTAGCTTACCCGATAATGTTCCGATATTCCAAGAACCAATACGAATCTTATTATCTAGGACTAGCTTCCTTACCCCCCGCTTCCGTCCATAATCAAAATGCGAAGACCTTCTCTTAAAAATTTTCACTACATTCGGGCAGCAATGTAGCGGGACTAACTTCTTTACCCACACCCGTTCATGATGTGGGAACCCTCTCTGCAATTGATTCACTACATTCGGGCGAAAATGTAGTGGCCCTTGCTTACTTCTTACTGCATTCGGCCTCTGTAGCACGTCGCTAGGCGGGGACGCCCCAAAGCCATGCTCATAATTTTTGTAATCCATGTTGTAGAAATTCGACGAAGTTTTACGCTGGCTGTCGGAAGCCTAACACAACCCTCCTCCTTTATCCGGGCTTGGGACCGGCAATGCAAGGGTGATCCCTTACATGGGCCATACGAGGTACCATGCTCATAAATTTATTTGTATAAATTTATCTATGTGTAATATAGTACCATACTAAGTGCGAACCCCGTGCCCATACCAGGTACCGGTACCGTACCCGTATCGACGCAACAGGATAAGAAGAACGAGAGGCACCAGCAGCACCATCGCTCCCGAAGGCAACAATCGAAATGGACGAAGCGGACTCGGCAGCAGCAGCGTTAGCGTCGCAAATCTGCGAGCGAATCAACTCGGTTTTCGCCCGCCCGACGAGCCAACCAGTGCTGGACGTGCTGGTGCAGGAGATAACCGCGGCCGCGCGCCGAGACGGCCGACTCCTGGTGCACGGCGTCGGCCGCGAGGGCCTGATGATGAGGGCCCTCTGCATGCGCCTCGCCCACCTCGGCCTCCGCTCGCATTGCGTCGGTGACATGTCTGCGCCACCGGTGTCCGGCCGTGACCTCCTCATTGCAAGCGCCGGCCCCGGCGGGTTTCCGACCGTCGACGCGATCTGCTCCGTAGCCAAGCGAGCCGGAGCCATCGTCGTTGTCGTCACGGCGCAGCCGGGGGGCTCGGCCGCGGGGCTTGCTGATCGAGTGGTTTACCTGCCTGCTCAGACCATGGCCGATGACCAGAAAGATAGTGGTGGCAACTCGTTGCTGCCAATGGGGAGTTTGTACGAGGGAGCCATGTTTGTACTGTTTGAGATGGTGGTTTTCAAGTTGGCGTCTGTGCTTGGGCAGACACCGGACGTTATTAGGTCTCGGCATACCAATCTAGAATAACAGAGACATTAGAGAGAACCTTTCTCGTGTTGGCTCGCCTTCTTAATAATCAGGTTTTATATGATGTATCAGGTAACCTTCTGTGTAGTATGATCCTGGTTCATTTCTATAGTTTTTATTTTCTTGTAAATTCAATGCAAAGAGATGGGGAGAAAGGGTGGCTGTGCATCCTCCAGCCTCTCTCTCTCTCTCTCTCTCTATATATATATTATTTATTTATCAACCGCCTTCCCTTAGGGTGAAAAAGCAAGTGAGCGGAGCTGCGGAGATCCGATCAGCTCCCTCTTTCTCTCTATTTTCTTCCTCTTCAGGATTTTGAGAAGTTCAGAAGTTGATCTTGTGCTGGATATCAATGGTGGTATAATTCATTCTTTGAGATGATGCCTTATAAAGATGATAGCTACATCTGTTTTATTTGTATCTAATGTAAGATTTATTTATTTTATATTGGGAGTTCTTTTTCTGATTGCATGCTGCTTCGTGGACTACTTTTTTGAATGAAGTTCCATCTTTGGTGGGAAAATTATTCTAGTGCTAATGTGACACAAGAAAACCATAGTCCACTCCACTTGATGTGGAATAAGGCTTGGTTTGAGTGGTGCATGGAGAATGGCTTCATATTTGACGAAGAGCTCAGACACAAGGGGTTTTGAGAGACTTTGGTTTGGCTAGACGCTTAGTTGCTCATATTTCAGACGAGATTCAACAGGAGCTTTAGTGGATTCAGCTGGGGTTATGTCGGTCGCTGAGATTCACCTAGCCCTAGTAAAAACAGGGCTTGTTCCTGCTCGGTTCGGATAGTTACATTGAGCTTAGCTTGCAATTCAAGATCACAAACTAAAGATGGAAGAGACCAGCAGGCGCGGAACCACAAGCAGCTCTGGTCGTTTCACGGTCCTAATCTAGGCTCAGCAAGTTTTCATTGAGAAAGAAACGGAGGTAGACATCAAGCTACAGTATCGGCCATACATCTCTCTCTCTCTCTCTCACACACACACACAGACACACACACACACATGGTAGATACAACTCAATAAACTTTGACCATTGGCAGCCATTGTCACCTTGGGACTCATTACGATACAGAATTGGAGCAAACAAGCCTAAAGGAATACTAACAAAATGTCAAAAATGCCAAGGGAAAAGAGAAAACAATAAATAGATCGCCAAGAACCGGAAGATTGGAAAGTGACTGTACAAGAATCCGGCAGGGGTGGAAAATTCCTGAAAGGTTGATCTTTATGAGAAAATGATATTAACAAATTCCTCTGCATCAAATGGCTGGAGGTCCTCTGGTCCCTCACCAACTCCTACGAACTTCACAGGTATCCCGAGTTCGTCCACCTACACTGACCTGAAAGTAGCAGTAAATATTCTTTGAATTAGTAGGTACCAAGAATGCTATTATTACCTGTTATATTATAAGAATTACGGTTGCTGATTTCGTGTTGTAGGTCATACTTGTGCGAATGTCATCCTGAGTTTGTGCCAAAAATAGGTCAACCCAAATGTGACCTGATTTTGTTTCCCATCATTTTGGATGCACTAGGCCATGCACTTTTCTGGTCGTATTCATGTTGGGTCTTTATTCATGTTTGAAATTGTCATCAAAATCATGTACATGTCATTTCATCTCCTGTTTGTGTCAAACCTGAGAACCTTTCTTTGATGTGGCTTTCGATGAAACCAACACGGACTTTTCTGGTCAAATTTGTGTTGGGTGCTCATCGTTTCTGAAATGCCACCGCTATAGGAACTAAAAGCAGCAAAGAAAGAAGAAAACATACCACACAACCACCTCGAGCTGAACCGTCAAGCTTAGTCAGAATCAGATCCGTGATGCCCACAACCTGAAATGGAATATCAAGATAAAAATTCACAACTACCTATCCAGAAGCAGCACCATGATTGACAGACAAATATAGCAAGTACATACAACAACAACAAAGCCTTTTCTCATACTAGACGGATTCGGGTACATGAATTCTTTGTTTCCGTAAGGTCCTATCATGTGTCATGCTAACAATTAACTCAATATAAACTAGATCATTCTTTATTTATTCTTTCCAACACTTATGTGGTTGTCATCTTCCTTTTTTAACATTTTCACAATCTAGTTTTTCATATTTCTTATTGGAGCGTCCTTGGGCCATCTTTTTATATGTCAAAACATCTTAAATTATTTCCCCTCATTTTATTTTATGTTGGTACTACTTCCAATTTGTTTCTAATAACCTCATTATGTATACGGTCTTTCCTTGTACGACCGTTCGTCATCTCAACATCATTTTTGCTACAGGCATTTTTTGCACGTGTTGACGAGTAACTGCTCAACACTCATAATCATAAAATATAGTAAGTCTAATTGTTATTCCATAATATTTACCTTTAAACTTCAATAGTATCTTGAAGTTGAAGTTATTGTTGGGAAAAGGCTTAGTTGTTGTAGTTATTGAAGTTCTCTTCTTATAACATAGAATACCTTATGCCCCCTCTCTATTTTAACCAACTGGCATTAATTCCATGCATAACATCTCCATCAATTTTTCCATCACTTTGAAAATTTGACCCTACGTATTTAAAATTTTCCTTGTAAGAGATGTATACCATCAACTATGAGTGGTAAGTATTCACCGGAGAAAAGAACAACTAACGTGAACTCCAGTTTAAGAAAGACCAACGTCTGTATATGATCCAAGTTAAAAATGATAACTTGCCACAGTTTTTTTATCCATAGCACGGAGAACAACTGGATTCCCTTTTTATCATGTCATCACAATTGTCAGCTGGGGCGTAGTTTCATCAAACGTTCTAACTGTAGAATAGTTGGTCACCAGATCCATCCCGCAACAGAGTATTATCAAACCGTAATGATAAACACCCTCATGTTCGGAGGTGCAAAGAAGCATAAAGATAAATTCTTCCACATATCTGAGAAACACAGATATACACATACCATACAAGACACTCCTATGCATGCCCAAAAACAAAGAGACACACACATATGACAATCATATAACATCTAAAGTCACATTTAGTGAACCTGAAGGCTGCTAATTATAATACCTCATTGAAAACCAACTTTTTTGTGATATAGTTCCAAATAAAGTGCAGAAAATAAAGACTTCCAGATTAAAAAGGAAAGCACATAGAAAATGTGTAACATGACGATGGTTATTTGGCCAATGAAGGAACTCGATGAACCCAAATCTAGTCCCTGCACCACCCAGTCCCCCAATAGGAGTTCTGAACTAGAAGTGGTTGGAAGACAATACGACTTCAATGCTCTGATGAAGGAATCAAGGACTTGAAACCCAATTCATTGCAGCTTAAAAGTACGTCCAGACTAAATAGGTACAATGAGGTGGCTGACTGCATCAAGCCGCCAGTGAAATGACAATCAACATATTAGAAGATGCTACTGCAGATGTCAATGTGTAGCGTCAAAGAGTTTCACATGCAGGTAAACCCTGTAATTGATTTTGTTCCTCATGTATTTGAATAAACTTGAAAAGTTGAACGAAACATTGCCCAAAAACTTACATTTGGTGCACCAGAGATGACTTTGGAAACAGCTTTCTTGCAAGCAGTCAAGTCTTCCATTAGGCTATAGTTAGTGTGAAGACCTGAAATTCAATTCCTTCAATCCATGAACAACTCTGATCCAGAAAGATACGAATGAAGGAGAGAGAAGCACTAAAACTAGTTTTACATATGTCCTGATGTGTCACATAACGCGACATCATAACCTTCTTCCTTCCCTTTCTTGACAGCCTGAGACAGAACTATTCAGTAACCAGTTCATCAGTGGTACTTTTTTCACATAGAGGTCCAGTTGATCACTTGCAGCAGCTCAAAATGTGTCACCTGCTGCCATTAGCACCTAAAAGAGAACGTGATTCATAATCAATAATCTGGATGATTGAATGATCACTTCAAACTTTGAGCGCATTCAAATTCATCCAGGTTTATTTTGACACTTTTTGGGCATACATGACAACATATAATGCCTTACACCATAGCAATTGCGAGAAGCAAAACGGGAAAAAAATCCAATGTACATTACCAACCAACTGATAAAATTTCAGGAACTAATTGAACCTGTGCATGGTGGATCCAAAATTATACATAATACTAACCAACTCATAAGTTTTGATGATTCTAAGCAAGAAAATAGAAGCAACGACATACACTTATTTAGATAGATAAACAATTCAAAAATATGAAGCAGGTAGTGATATCCGCCCATACAGCATTGTTCAGACTTCAGTGTAACATGTGTCACCCACGCCTATGTGCCTAGACCAGTTTGTGTAAAAAAAAAATACAACAACAACAACTAAGCCTTTTCCCATACTAGACGGGGTCGGCTACATAGATTCAAAGTTTCCACAGAGCCCTATCATGTGCCATGTTAACAGTTAACTCACAATAAGCTAGATCGTTCTTTTGTGGTAAAAAAGGAGATAGAAACTACAAGAAAAATGATCCGATCAATGCCACAGTCCATCTGGTATGCCACAGTCCACCTAGAACATAGAATGACATGGCTGAGTCTAGTGTAGTTCTTTACTCCAGATTGGCTGTTTTCACACCACGTTCATCCATTCCATTATTCATACATGCCTTTTGTTGCAAAAATCCAATGACTTGATGTTGAAGAAGATTTCAAATCTAGGAATTGGCATTAACACATCAGTGAAATCATGAGAGTTCAGAAGATGAGAATGAAACGAACGCCCTTTTACCTTTACACCTTCCTTCTTTAGTCTGTGAGCAAGCTTCCCTGCAAGACCAAATAACTAAAATTACTGATGAAATTCAAATTTATGAGACCAATAGTAAATGCTAAAAGCGCCTCAACATCATACCTAGAGATATGGTCTTCCCCCTCCATTGACCCCAACAACCATAATCACACTTGGCCGCCTACAAATTCAACAGGCAAAAAGAACAAATTGAATCATGATCTCTGGATACCAAATATATCCACGAAGAAACGTACCTGAATTCTAATTGGAGATCTGTCTTCTTTCCATTGCTCGTCAACAAATCAAGCACACTCTTCTTCAGAGCAAACTAATAACAACAATTACAAGTCTAAACTTTAACTCATGGGAGATAGTAAGCTGCAATTTCACTACACGTAGGTGCAACTGTCTACTGTTTTTATATTTCATCTCACAGATCATTCTGAACAGCAATTTCTATACTTCAAACTTGCTCAAGATTGTGAAATGCAACTCCTATACTTATACCGAAACAAGATTACGAATTGCTATTCCTATACTCAAAGAAGATTACCAATAGCACTCGCTATACCTTAATCTCGCTTCCCGTCTTAAGCTTCCCCACCAATATGTCCTTCCGCAGACCGTCAACAATTTTTATCGAGATTGTCGGCCCGAAATCAGAAACCAGCAAAGCCTAAAATTCCATCTAGGTATATCTAATTTTGTAGTTATATACTTGATGAAATTAGCTAATGATGGAGAAATCTTGTCATCAACTAATCTCTTAACTAGTTTTCGGTGTATATCTAATTTTGTAGTTATATACTTGATGAAATTAGCTAACGATAGAGAAACTTGAAAGGATAATCTCTTAACTAATTCCCGGTGTTTGTATGATGTATGCATAATTTTTGTGATTAATATACTTAGTAGGGGTCTGCTTAACCTGCTTGCCTTTCAAAAAGAAAAAAATAATATGCTATTGAATGACTCATTATCCCTTCATTAGCCAAGCATCACTTAGTTGATAGAGAGGTTTTCTTAATCACCATAAACAAGATGATCCTTTATTTACCTCAAATGGTGCTTCATCTACCTTAAATACCCTAATATAATTAGCCAGCTGCTTGACTTAAGTAAGACTTTTAAAATGTCACTTTAGTGATCTTTGCCAGAACATACCATGTCAACCTTCACCTCATATGGTTTGGTATATAAATGAATTTTAGCACAATTGATGGAGAAATCCACCTTATGTCATCAGAAAGAGGATCCTTCTTCCTTTAGAAAAGTCCCCACTTTAGATCTATAGATTCCACAACTAAATCAACACATTCATTATTGCAAAACCATCATAAAAGAATATCACAACCAGCAATGACTCATCTAGCAAGGAGATCGACTCGCACTTTGATAATGAGTTCGATACCCAGTGCATGCATTTGGCTATGGCCTCTCCATTGTACCCCAAAAAAAAAACATAAAAGAATAAGAGAATATTGTAGTTTGAACCATGGGGCTTTTGATGATACAGTCCACTCATATTGTTATATTTCATTACCCATATCTAGAAAAACTAAGATTAATTATCACTCTCACCATCCCATTTTCTAATTTAGAGATAAGAATTCCGGAAAATTCAAAAACCAGATATATCATAAGACAAGTTTATACATTCTCCAGTTCACTAATATAGACAGAACTAGCAACCACAGCTCGAAACATATGGACGGATCTAGTTGGAGTTCATTGGTGCACATCAACGCCCAGTGCCTGCATCATTTAACCCTTGAGGCACAACCTGCATATATTGGATGAGAGAAAAGATTTAATGAGGGTTTATGTTAAGTAATTGCTCAAAAAATAAAAATTACAAGAGGGGAAAAATGGGTAGGCCCCACTTGATCATCTCTTGAATTTTGTGGCCCCCCAAATGTCCTCCTTTTATTTGCTTTTGTGGTCCTCTTCTCCATGACAAGATTTTTCTCCACTTCACCTACAATCACCAAAGAGTTTATTAAAGCCTTTCATTGGATTGAACCTTCATTGGCACACTCACCCTTGACATTGTGTGTTATCCCTTAACCCAAATACATGTTTTAAAGCAGCAGCAGGACAAGCTATCATCAACCAAGCTCCATGCACATCCACTACAATTTGAGATCTTTAATTTTCATTTCTAACTAAGAAGAGGGATTGAACCAACTCGACATAAAACTCCGAGGATAGGACCCTCACCTCCGCACGGCTTTCGCATAAGCACTAGAAAATATACTCCAAATGAAATGCACTTAATCATTTCCAGCATCTTAGAGGCTTAGTTTCTCAAATGTTCATTTGGATCTAGCAATTGAGGCCGGTTTAGTCCCTCCGGTGACGGTAGTAAACACCTTTAATTGCACTCCCTTTTACATATGGGCAACCACTCTAATGGTATCAAGCAGTTGGGGATCTAAGAAAGCTTTTTAGGGTGATACAAGCAGTCCCACTTGTGTTATGGCCTTTGTATTATAGCCCCCCTTATAGCTACAATCTCTTTTGTTGAGGTTTTTTGGACTTGTGGGCTTCTTTTAGTGAAGCAAAATACCAACCTATGATGTAAACTTTGTACTTCATCATTTGATGGCTTTCTTATAAGATAGAGGCACTAGATACTTAGCTGATGTGACCTTGCGAAACAAGCCTACATTGCTATCCTTTAGTTATATAACTCGACTGCTACTATAAAATAGCGTTAGTGGACGTGTGGTTGTCTAGTGTTCAATCTTCCTTGTGATGCTATGTTCATTAAATGTAAATTCACTAGAATCAAATGACAGAGTTGAGCATATATATCGACTCCTTAAAAGAAATTTACTTTTACTTTTTGAGTGGGTGTACTTTGATTGAATCATTGGTCCGTTTTAATCAAAAGATCAATCATTCGTGATGAGAGATGAACGGTTCAATACAACGCACCAATTACTACCATTTTAACCCTGACAGTTTGAAAATGTACAAAGGCAAGTACCACACTGAAAAGTTAGTTTTCATATGAACCTGGACTGTTCATCTTCATTCGATCAATATGATCAATATGTAAGAGTATATCATGTGAGACAACCTTAACATTTCATATAAAATACATACTTATACACACACACACACACACACACACACACACACACACACACACACACACACATATATATATATATATATATATATATATATATATATATATATATATATATATATATATATATATATATATATATATATATATATATATATATATATATATAATCAATTCCACCTCAAAGTAATGGAACTGAAATTGTTGTACTGAGTTTACTTTTATTCCAAGTATCTTTATCATGACGAGCAGCCATCGCCCTGGATCAGGCTAGTTGGGTTCGATCTCACGTGAGATGAACTCGGACTGAGCTAGATGAGACATGACCATCTTGGTCCATACGTTCTAGCTTAATAGCCCAATTCAAGAGAGAGAAAAAACAACACATACTCTGGCTCTCATGACCAACATATTTCTTGTGATTAGATGTGGAATCATGGCGGCTGGGAAAGTGATGATCCTGTGTTTGTTGGCAACCGTATCCATGGAATTGTGTGGAAACCGAGTTCCCAAACAAACTCCTAACAAAGGAGGTCTCCATGGAACTCAGGTAAGCTGCATGCTTCTCGTCCGTCCATCCAAACCCGACTCCAGCACGATTCATCTGCTCCGAGGGATCCATGGAAAGAAAGACTCCTGGAAAACTTTTCTCACGGATGAATTAATCATCCATCCATGGAGTTTAAAAACAAACTGCTAGAATGTGGAGAGAGCAAAATATCTTGAATTTCCATGCCACATCTTTGTCAATAAAGAAACGGAATATATTTTGGGAATAAAGTGAGCATCCACGTCCATAAATATAAAAAATGAGATTCACTTTTGCGCTTTTCAGCTTATAGTGAATCTGTGTTGGTCAAAAGAGATATTATGATGAGCCACCTCCTCTGGTTAGGTGGTCACCTCACAAGTTGGTCATGAGTTCCATCGGCAGGGTGTGTGTGCTTCATTCTATCATATAGACATATCGGGTTTCGATTTGCCTCAATCTGTAACCGAACCACCCTTGAACCGATTCTGGTTCTGGTTTTAAAATTGGTGGTTTTGGTTTCAGTCCCGAAATCACTTTCAAATCACAGAGTGTGCGTATGGCTTCACTCTACCATAGACAAGTCCGGTTTTGATTTGCCTAGAACTGTAACCGAGCCACCTTTGGATGGATTCTGGTTTTGGTTTTAAAACAGGTGGTTTTGGTTTCAATCCCGAAACTACTTTCAAATTTTCTTTTAAAACAGGTGGTTTTGGATGGATGAACAATCAGATTTCTCAAGCTATATTTTCCCCACTTTCCAAATATCCAAATCACCTAATGATCATCCCTTTCCTTTTAATTATATTTTTTACATGTGCGACAAACTTAATTACTAATAGCTTCGTTAGGACCCAGCCTTTCGTTGAATAATCATACATTCATATCAACAATTTTCAATTTTCATGCAAACCGCTGTTGATAAAATTAGGATGTAATTAATTATCTAAAATTACTAAAGACCTTGTCGAATTCATGGTAAATAAATCCAACAAAGTTTTGCACTGATTGTTGGAAGTCTAACACAACCACTCCTTTATTAGGGCTTATTATCACCCGCTATGTAAGAGTGATCATTTATGTTGAGTTAACTGTCACCGTGGCACCCTTCTCGCTGCCAAATTATGAATAAGAAGGGAAGCAAAATGTTTAATTTCTTGAGTTGGGCATGACGCTCGTCTTAAGAAACAAGACGACCAAAAGTTGTTATGTTCCTCCTTTTCATGGTAAAGTACTTTCTTTAGGGAAACATATTGGACTTGGGAAAATTTTAAGGGGCTTCAAACAATACTTGTTTGAACCAATCCTTTCATTAAGTAATCTCAATGAACTTGGAAGTCCTAGAAAATTAAAGAAATGACGAAGAACATACTTTTTTAGAAAAAATTTGCGTAAGAATAATTGGAGAACAATAAATTGAAGGTATAGTTTTTTTATCTATTTATACAACAACAATAACTAAGCCTTTTCTCCTACTAAACGGATCGGCTATATAGATTCTTTGTTTTCATAGAGCTGTTATATGCTAATGACTAACTAAATATAAGTTAGATCATTTTTTATTGTTTTCTTTCAACAGTTTTTGTTGTATTTTTATATTTTTTTAAACATTTTCACCATCTAGTTTCTCACACTTTTTACCAAAAACTTCTTTTGATCGCCTTTCTATATGTCCAAACCATCTTAAATATATTTTTCTTATTTTATGTTACCAAATTTTACTAATCAATTGTATTCTTTATTGCCACAACAGTAGTTCAAGAGTTTAATTCTATACTGCCTTCTAACGATGGATTGAGTTGCAACGTAGACTAATGAACTCATGATATTGGAGAAAGGTAGTGATGCAGATCCATTAAAAGCTAAACAAACTTTTGGAATAGCTAAAGCTGGCCTGACTTTCGAAGGAGGGAGAAGTTTATTCTTTCTTTTTCAACAGGGGAAGGACTTCAATATGCTCTTTATGAGTTATCTCTTTTGGGCTGCATATGCTTTGTACGTAGCATGATAGCACGTCAAACCTTCAGGTTTCAGTCATTTTCATGGCCCTCTTAAATATTTAATATAAATACATTTTTTTGTGAGAAGTTTCTCAAGTAGCTATATAGGAAACTTTTGGCTCTTTTAGGTGTTAGAGTTAAATGCTTAAAATTCGTTTTTGAAGCTCATCCACTTCCTAAAAGATTATCAAATGGATCCAAATAAGATAACAAAATATTATAACATATATATCTTGCATTTTGTGACACATGCATAATGGTGTTCATCCTTTACTTTTAAAGGGGCATGAGCATAATAAGAGTATCATTCATATTTTTTGACACATCTTTTTAACTTTTTAAATGATATTCTTTCAAAAGTAATGATAAACATGAGTATGCATGTGGGAGTGAATACAAAATTCAAATTTACACATATATAAATATATATTTCATGACCGGATAATGCCCACATTGACCTTGCATACTTATGTTTATCTTCTACATTTGGGAAGGAATGTAATAAGTGTGTCGTTTCTCTTTTTTTTAAACATTATTATTCTTTGTTAGTATATCCAAACAAATCTCAACCATCATCTTTGATGATAGATGTTGAGATTTGAAATTTCAAAAGCAAAAGTCCTAATATGAATAAAGTGCACATGCAAAAAGTACTCAAATATTTTACTTTATATATTTAAATCTCAATCATCCATCACCAAAGATAGATGATTGAGTGAGATTTGTTTGAATTTTTAGTACCTAAAGGTGTAAGCATATATCGATCTTTCTCTCTCTCTCTCTCTCTCAATATAGATATAATATATATGAGAATCTTCAAAAAACTAAATATGGCTTTCTTTAAAAAAAAGCTTTAAAAGGGCTTACCAGTCCTAGTAATCTCCTGGCTTATCAGCGGGAAAGAGAATGCAAACAACGATATGGCAGAGCACTCTACTGTTGTTGCTGTTGGTGGGGAGTTCGACTCCGATAAGGTGCATGTGTGGGTGTGTGCATTACACTTTGGCCTCCTCTTGTGACAAAAAAAAAAAAATCTGCTTGCAACGGCAATGTGGAATCTCTGGTTTCGATTTTGACCCAAATTAAGCAAATAACAAGTTGAATTTTGCAAAGCGGCTCATGTAGGCCCATGGTTCACATAATTTCATTATTAACTTGTTAGAGCAGTGCCGCCCTACCATTTCAACGTTACCAATTGAAACCCCTTAATAAGACTTTAGACCCCTTGGGGTTTGGATCGGATTACCAACAACCAAAATCACTAATGGGTTTGATACCAATGCCTTGCTGCACGATCAAACTTTACACAGATCTGGTTGTGGTTATGAAAGGTCTTGGTGATTTCGTGTTTCGTGTTGTGTTCATGTGTCTACATCCAAAGTAGACCGACCAGGACACATCCAGAATAAATCAAGCCGAGCTTAACTAAGTCGAGCTTAATGAAGTTGAACGACCGAATTAGCTCAAATTACTCGAATATAACTCCAGCTCAACTCGAGGTTGAGGATCAAAGCTCAATCCGGGCTCGAGTCTGAAACGAGCATTGCCTAAGCAGCAAAGATTGAGAACAATGACAACCTAGAATCCATGAACCCACTTAGCATTGGCGAATACTTGGTTCGCGGGTCTTTCATTTTTTGGTTACAGTGAGAGTTCCAAGCCTAACACACACATGAAACCCCAAGAATCGAACTCGCCACCTGAGAGTGGGCCTCGGAGAGCCCACCGGTGATCTAACGCTGTGGGTGCTGGTTTTCGGTTTTGGTTTTGCCATGTTCTACAGAGGGTTCATTTCTTAACCCACACCAACCCGACCCGTTCAACGCAAGGAGGTTCAACAATGTCCCCTAAAAAATAAAATTAGGGCATTTTGGTAACATAAACAGATAGAATCAAGTGGCGGGAATTAAAAAAGGGCATCGCTTTCCCGCAAAGGGGGGCCTACTTGTGGACCTCGCTTTCTCTTGCTTCTGGACCCGCTAACTGGGGCGTCTGGTTCTGAAAACGACCCGAGTCCTATTCCTCATAAAAAATAAAAAGAGAAAAAAAAAGGAATGCATCTCATTCTACAAAGAACTTTCTGGGTCTAAGCATGATTGGATCTGATTCAAACAAATCTTCTCGGTCCATGAAAAGAATCATATCCGAAAAATGGGTGTAAATATTTTCCTGGTCACAACGTGGAGACCGACGAAGGCAAGCACACATTCCCGGGGTATCGAACTCATGACCTTCATCTTCTGAGCCTAGTTCGTGCCAGGTAAGCTAATACTCTGGGTTCATGGTTGATGAGAATCGATTTTTCATAACCAAAACCAAATGAACACTAGACCATCTCTCCCACTAAGTCATATTTATGACTTGAAATCTTTGATCAAAGATTCAAACGATATTATATTACACTAAGCAACTCGATTATGGCTAAATTAAATAGTTCATTCATCAATCTGCAAAAAAGGGTCTTCATTAGACCAAATAGTATTACCAGCTATGCACATTGTTGCTCTTGTCTCCATTGGTTCCAGTTCTGCAGGCACAGACCTTGTAATAAAAAAATGGTCTTGCCCCACAGAACCATGCGAGGGCCTTCATCTACTTGAGCGACCATCGATCAACTGGAATCATTGACCGGGAAGAGAAAATATTGCAGTTCCACCCCCATGAAGAGAGTAATGGCGGTGCAAGTGTATCGGGGCGTAATACTGAAACGATTTCACATCCTTCCAGGAGCATAGTTTGATTTTAAAAAAAGGAGCAAAGCAACTACGGGGTGCAAGTGTATCGGGGCTAGCTTAACAAAACAATGATCCAGCTAGTTCTGGATACATCTTGCTGGTACAGCTGCGGTAGACATTGAACTCATCTTGCCATAATTAGCTTGGAAGCAATTCTATGGTGTCCTAGTGCTAACTGCCCACTTTTACTCTCTCTCTCTCTCTCTCTCTCTCTCTCTCTCTCTCTCTATATATATATATATATATATATATATATATATATATATATATATATATATATATATATATATATATATATCCGTTCATGCTCAAATGTGCTGAAATCTTCATTGTTGATAAATATTAAATTTAAAAAAATATATTGTTTACTTTTTATACTATGATTATGCTAATTGAACAATAGAAATATTTAAGTCAGTTTAAGCATGAATAAGTATGCGTATAGACCATGCTCTCATAAAAAGTTTTTGTATATATATATATATGTGCACACAAGCTAAAATTCATTCAAAGACCTTCATTATAAATTTTGTATTTAGCATTTAATACATATAATATATTAAATATTTTAAAATTCAAATCTCTATCATTCTTCAATATATTTGAGCATCAATTAGCGTGTGCATGCTGCAACTAAGGTTGTAAAAATCAGATAGACTATGCTCTCTCTCTCTCAATGTGTATGAATAATTCCTAATAGTCAAATTATTGCGTGAGTTATCAATAGAAGATTTTGTGATTCATATACATGAAATAAGTTATGTGACCTCGGACGCGTCGGTTCGTCCAACAATGGCCGTTCTACCACTTTTAGAACCGTTCTAGATCTTCTTTTCGAATTGTAGGTACCGGGTGCGGGTCCACAAGTTCCAAACTTTATCATCAATGCGCTAGGCCGCAAAAGGAGTCACAGGTCCAACTCGAGGTCTCTAGAAACTCGATATACGAGTCACGACAACCTCTATATATAAGGCCCATTGTTTCAGAAACCTGACTTTCCACCGAATGAACATTCTGGACTAACCATTCTTCGTTGGGAAGAGCGGTCCATCTGGACTCGGATCGTACGCACTGAATCAAGGAGAGTGAGTCGGCTCGGATCAAATTAACTATGACAAACACCGTGCCCTTGGTTTGATTTAGATCCAATCAAAATTGCATTTTAGGGTTGGTGATTTCGTGTTTCGGGTCATGAGCTCCCCCACAAAAAAAACATCATGTACAAACCATGGCTTTTGACAACTTAGATTTTCTAATTGATTGTGTCAACGGGTATGGGTGTCAACGAGTATGGTGCCATCTTTATGTATCCCGAGTTGCACAAAAGGAACTGATCCTGTCAATGGCGGACATAGAAACTTTTTAGGGCAAGGCGGTTCATACGAGTTTCCATAAGATTTAGTTCACATGTATGGATCAAGATTTCATCGGATCTGGGATGAGGAACCACACCGACCTGCCCCTCATAGCATCGCCTTGCCCATGAGTAAGCCCATCACTGGAGCATGTTAATAGTTGGCTGCACATGACAAGCCACAAAATGACAAGACACGAGCACAATCCAAACACGAAATGATACCGCACTCGAACCCGCTGTGGCAGTTTGGGTTGATCGACGAATGGATCGAATCGTCCGGGTCGAGAGCAAGAACGAGTCTCCGGCGAAGAGACCAAAGCGACAAAAGGAGTTTGCGTCTTGGGAAACCTTATCGGGAAGACGCTCACGCAAGCTCGGACGCGTGGACTTGCCGCAACGAACCGTTTCGGAGGAAGGTTCTCGAAAGACGATGAGGGGGTTTTCTCTCTCTCTCTCTCGAACGCGTCGTGGCCCAGGCCACCACCCTTTTTCGCCTTCCTTTTTGCTCTTTTTCGTCCCTACGCGACTCTGCCGTCGCTTCATCCGATGCGTGCCTTCGTGAAAAGAAAACGCCCTCTCAGTGCATGTTCGCTTTCCAATTCGATCATCTCTTGCAGCGATCGCCGGTGGAATTCGTCTCCGATGAGCTTATCGACTGTAACATCTGAAGAAGCCGCTCGAATTAAACGATCAAAACGCTCGTCTACCTTTCGACTTTGAAATTGATATTCTTTTTGTTCGGATCTCTGGATCTCCTTTTCTTTCTGATAATTTGATGGTTTTGCAGCAGAAAGATCCGAACTTTAGGTGATCATCCTTCGAGGGCATTCTAAACTTGTCACTGACGTTTCTAGGTTATTCCAGCAAAATCCACCCTAAGAAGGTTTTCTTAAGTTCCGGGACAGTCAATGGGTCCTCCGGTGGAGCAATCCGGAGAGTCGACTGCCAGCGGTGCCGGGGCAGATGCTCACCGTTCTCTACCGACGCCCTTCTTGACGAAAACGTACCAGCTCGTCGACGATCCGTCCGTGGATGACATCATCTCGTGGAACGACGACGGGTCGACGTTTGTTGTGTGGCGGCCGGCGGAGTTTGCTCGCGATCTCTTACCGAAATACTTCAAGCACAATAACTTCTCTAGCTTTGTGCGGCAACTGAATACCTACGTAAGTTCGTTGCCTACGAGTTCGTATTCTCACCGTCTGATATGTTTTTGTTTTCTAATAATCTTCAGAAATCTCTTTTCTGAGTCCTGGCTTTCAATTTGTTCAGGGATTTCGTAAGATTGTTCCCGACCGATGGGAATTCGCAAATGATTGCTTCAAGAAAGGCGAGAAGAGGCTGCTGTGCGAGATCCATCGACGGAAAAACCCGCCGGCGGGGAATATCCCAGCTAATCGGCAGGGCTCGCCGACCAACTCGGCCGAAGAACCTGTCCTGTCGGGCTCTCCGACGCGGGAGACAGCTATTACCTCTCACGGCCTCGGCGCAACGACCGCCGAGCTCCTAGAGGAGAACGACAAGCTGAGAAAGGAGAATTTCCATGTGAGACAAGAGCTCAACCACATCAAAGGTCTCTTCAACAACATCTTCACCCTCATGACGAAATACGCCAATCGGACGGAGAACGGATTCAGCGGTAGCCCTTCTGGCCGGCCCGATATCTTACCGGAGCGTTCGACGGAGTCGCTTGAGAGGCGGCCGGAGATGAAGAAGGAAACGGCTATGGAAGAGGAGTCGGAGGAAGGTACGTCGGGGGAGGCCGAAAGGGAGGAAGACGGAGAAGGAAGCGGTTCGAGCCCGAGACTCTTCGGCGTTACGATACGAGTGAATAAGCGACCCAGGGAGGAGTTTGACGCGAGCGAGTTGGCTATCAAAGCCAAATCTGAGCCGTTGGATATGGCGCTGCTGTCAACGTGGAGCCGTTATCGCTGTCAATCCAACCGCGCTAATTGGAAGTAGTGCGAAGGACAACAAGCGGACGTTCCAAAATCCGGTACGTGTCCGCTTTACATCCTTACATGAACGTTACGGACGGACCTAGTAAGCGAAAAGGTTTTCTGTCAATGAGGATACATACTATGCGAGTCGTATCGACGAGCTAAAGAGATGACGGCGAGCGCTGGTATCGGGTCAGTGATGGATGGCTGAGGATGCTGTGGGTCTGCAAAGTTTTTTTTGTATTTGGGTACCTTTTCTTTTCCTCGCAGGCTGACACGAGTTTCTGGCTTGACCTTACCCGTTTTATATATTATTATTCTTCAGATCCGGTTACCCCTTTTCGCCGGAGTCCGGTACAAGCTATGTATGACACGAGAGACCTATCGTTGGTGAGATGAATATATGAACTTGATCGGGGAATTATGCAATACTTACTATAGCACGGTCTTGCATGTTAAATGAACAGATAGAGATGACATTGACCCAGTCAGTTTGACTGACTCGAACAACACGCGGTTGGGGACTAT